>JAWWEW010000001.1:107998453-108317959 GCA_035583185.1 Anabacerthia variegaticeps
TAACTGTCTTCCTGGTACTTTTTTCCCTTTTTTCTTTGGGGGGGGGGGGGAATCCGTGTGGCCGGCAGTTGGGTTTGGCACGGAGCCAACTCAACCCTCCACACCCTCTTTCCTAGCCAGTTTTTAGACTATGCACAACCCATTCCAACTAAGCTGATTTCTAGTCTATTACCTAAAATATCTGAGAACCAATACAGAATAGATTCACATATGATTTACTCGCACTGCTCACCCTCTTGAATTATCTGTTCAAGTAATAATTCCCAGCAACTCTATTTCCTGCCTCACATTTAGTATGAGAAATAGCTTTACAAAAATGATCTAAACTATGGTATGAAAAATCATGTGCCATTATGCAAGTCAAGTCATGTACAGCATTCCTTAAGTTGTTGGACAAAATTAACATTAAAACATACAACTAAATCAGAGAGACCTTATTGTGTCTTGCAGAACAAAAGTCACTTTTGCAGAGGGGAAATGCAAGATCTGTGCACTCTGAGGGAGCATTTTAACATTCTTTTGAAAGTTGAAGTGATCAATAGGCCCTTCTGTAACAGAGTTGTGCCCATAATGTTACTTGCTCTGGGAATTTGAGCACAATGACATATTGATAATAGAGTACAATTATATTGGTTTGCATCACACAGGAAAAATAGAACTAGCCTTCATAACTGCCTGTGTCTCCATCTTTCTTCCTTTTGCAGCATTTAACCTATTCATAAAGTTTATGTTGAAATCAATCTAGGATAGTAAGAAATTCTGTTTAACAAATATTATTTTTTTTTTGTAAAGCTTTTAGAAAGAAAGACACAGCACGGTAGCATCTGCAGCAGGACATATTAATTACAAATGTATTATAAGCAAACCTTAAACCAAAAGTTTCATTGATTTTTCTTAGGGTCTTGGAAGGATATCTTCCATTAATCACAACTAAAAAGACTTTAAGACACCCTACACTCCTGTCATATCATCCTAAACCTGAAGAACGTTGCTATTTTCTGGCAACAGGGCAATTAAGTCTTCTTGCTCAAATAGATGGAAAGTCTTTGATTGATCAACATTGCAGGAAGTCTTCAGACACGAAGGGCTCAGAGTTGCATCAGATACATTTTTCATGTCTCTGAAAAGTGTCTGCTAAATTGAACCTTTGAAAACTACAAAAAGCCAAACATGGCTCATCAATGGCTTGCCAAGCAAATGCCTAGTCACCATATGTTCTTGCTGAAATTAACCTTTTTTAAAACTTCTTTAGATTGTGACCTATAGCCACCACCATTTACCCACAGAGGAATGAAGATGTTCAGAAGACTATCCTGTGCATGTTGATTTGTTACTCACCCTGCAATACAAACTTATCCAAAACCTAGTTTTAAAAAATGCCCAAATAGCTGTTTGTTGGTCTGTTGGTTCTCATTTACTTTTTTCCTTTTCTAAACTATAATGATGGAAGAGATGGGGGAAACATGAGAAAGAACAGGACAAAAGAAGAGCTGCAGATACTGAAAGTGAAGCACAAGATGACTTTTCACTAGAACTAGAAATTCCTTTCTAGAAGCAGGAAAAAAGTAAAATCTAAGAAAGGACTTCATTAAAATCTTAATGACTAGAAAGAATAACTATTTAAGTATATGACAGTTTTACATATTATTTTAACTTCCTGTCTTCATGCTAAATAAAGGTCAAAACAGAAACTTTCTTAGTTTAGCTGATAGGGCTGTTGGCTGCAACTGATGATCTTACATAACACAAGGGCACCTGAAGGAAATCCAAGGGGTTTATTTTAAAAGAAAATCACCAAAATATGTGATCTAGAAGGGAAGATAAGATTCCTGTTTTATCATGGATTAAATTAACCCTCGAGCTTAAACTACAACTGAAGAAAGGAACTCACAAATTACATTCGTAAGAAAAAAAGAAAACCCTCTATGCTACACTACAAACTGTAGTTGTAATTTTTTTGTTTAAATACATTTACATGTTTTAAAATATCAACCTTTATCCTACCTATCTCACTACTGTCTGCTTGCATTGTTATTCCTGTGTTCTTCTTTCCAAAGAAATAATAGACCTCATTGTCTCTATGTAAGTTTAACAAATAAATTTTATCAAACAACTAAATTATTTAATCAGCTTATTCATCAGATATATAATCGAATAAGTTAGTATTGTGGGAAATACTACATAAAAAGCTGGTATTCTATGCAAAGCTCTCTATTCAGAGCTAAATGAAAGTCAGTAATTGTGAAAGAAATACATAGAACACCATGAAATAATTAAAAAATAACTTGTCCAGAGAAGGCACAAAGACATCTGTTCATGAACACTGCCTCTCCAACGAGTCAAAGCTCTAAAACTTTTGATTAGCATAAAACTGTTAGCAGATGTTCTATTTTAGAATAAATTAGCATAGGCAAATTCTATACTAAATTAAAATACAGTAAAGGGAAAGGAAATAGGAAGGGGAAAGAGCTGGGAAGAGAGGGGAAAGGAGAGGAAGGGAAGAGGATTAAGAACAAGCATCAAGGTTTAAGCAGGACCACAAAGAGGACATGAGGAAAGGGGACTGAAAACATACCCTGACCCTAGAGGCATGGGTGTGGGAATGGCAGGGAAAAGAAATCACAAACAGGGGATTCTTTCAGGAAAATTCTTGCTCCAGTCCCAGTGGACAGTTTCCCAAGCAGAATGAAAGGGCTGATTATACTACTGACTCTATGGAAAGAAGTCCTGGTCCACTTCCATAATAAGGAAGAGAGGAATCATGTGGGCAACATTAGAGAGACCCTGGCTCCAGTCCGGTGGAGGAGAGGGAGAACCAGCTCTACTGGACTGTGTGCATTCACGGGCCTGGCGCATCAGGCCCACCCTGGGCACCCAAAAGGACTGCCGTGGTTTAAGCCCACTTGACAACTAAGCACCACACAGCCACTTACACACTCACTGCCAGCCCAGGGGATGGGGTTTGGCTACTCTCAGTGGGTGGGCAGCAGTTGTGTTGTGCATCACTTGTTTTTCTTGGCTTTTATCTCTCTATTCATGTTTTTAATTTCCTATTAATATTATTATATCTTACTTTGTTTCAGTTGTTAAACCATTCTTATCTCAACCTAGAAGTTTTACTTTTGATTTCCCTCCCCACTTCACTGGGTGGTGGAGAGAGTGGGGAGTCATATTTACTTACCAGCTGGGCTTTAACCATGACAAGACATAAACTTATATTTTCTCCCACAAGCAACAAGGGTAGAAAAATACTCCTATTTCCTGAGATTCATAAACACTCAAAATTTCAAGCAATGAGTCCATAATAAAAACTCCAGCAAAATACATGGTAGCAGAAGACTGACTCACAACTATTATTTGAGGTTCTTTAACATGCATATATTTTTTTTCTGTTTTAGAAAAATCTCATGTAATAGGTATATTTTTGCATTTTTTTTCAGGAAAATTCCAAAGGGTAAAACTTAGCTGAGGAAGACATCTTTGACTTTTCATTTTCGTTTGCAGACAAGTATGCACTTAGATTACCCTTTTCATTTGAGGCAGACTAGACTGTAGGAAGATTGTTACCACAAGACAAGTTGGATGCTATTTCTCATGCATTTTACAGTATTATTGACTTATTATTATCAGTTCATATGGGAAATCAAGTAACCGACACTATCAACAGATGGAGAGAGACAGAGAGTAAGTTAAAAGAGAAAAGGCACTGTAAGGACAGGGAATTCAAGGTTCACTAAGGAATTAGACAAAAGATTTAAGGTTATATTAGGTGTAAATAGGAAAAATCAGTTTACAATAGAAATGGTGGACACAGAAGTGTTTCAGACCCTCAGGACAGGAAAATAACTGAGACCTTGGCTTGGGACAAGACCTCTGTGTCCACGGGGGACAGGAAAGCTGGACTGCAGAGCCTGGAAGGGAACTGCAATGTATTCCATGTGTGCCTGCAGCATGCAGGGCTGTGGAACAAAGAGCCAGAGGTGCACTTTGGCTGGGACCTCAGACTACTGGTTGACTACTGAAAAAATGAAAAGACAAGGTACAATTCAGAAAGGCAGAAGGACATAAGCCATAAGTCTTCATATAACTTTTTCAAATGATTGTCTCAAGTCCATTCTGTGGATCTGTAAATTTTGCTGAATAGACATCAGTAAGAAAGAAATAAAGAACTTAGTTGTCTTACAAGTAAGGCTTTAGTGTCCTTAGTAAGACACTAAAAAATCAGCCTTTTCTTACAGTCAAAATATTTGATGCTTCACTCTATGAAACAATAAAGAAAAGCTATTGAGCTAATATCCACAGATCTTTTAAGTCAGTTTTAATAAAAGAAGAACTATTAATACTTGTTCTTGATCTGCTAAATATATTAAAAGTTCAGTTGCTCTCCCCAACATCCTTGTTTATGGTTTGTTCAACTCTGCTGGGAAGTTCCATGAAAGTGACTGACATTTTCTTTCATTGATGCTGGATTACTGTTACAGCAGCAAAAGATATTGTCTCAGTCATGAGGGAAGAACGCTGCACCAGGAATAGTTTAATTAGGTATTGGTTTATGGACTCATGGATCCAATCTCTTTCTCAGACTTTGTCGCAAACACCTTTTTTCACTCTCTAACTTCATTTTTTTCAAGGAATTACATAGAGGAGTAACTGATGAATGCCAGTATTTAAAAAATGACTGCTGCTGACCAACTGTGAGGAAGGTGTCCAACCCTTCTCTAAAGAAGTCACATTCTTTTCCCAGTTGGAGAACCAAATGTTTCTGTGCCTTTCAACAAGGTAACCATGACAATGTCCGCAGCAGGCAAAGAACACCCAACTCTGCCCTTAAAAGAGATCTAGGGCAGGTCCCCCCAGTTGTCTGGGGGTGGTTTGTGTTTGTGGGACAGGACACACACTCCAGAGAAGAAGCTGCTTTCATATCCAGACCCTGGAGTTAGCTAATGACACCAAACCCTCTGGTTGGTTCTGCTCAGAGCGTATTTTCCCCTCAGCACAAGTAGTCATTCTACTTTTCTAGCATCATTACAGAGAAGGATATTTGCACGTGCTCAAGTTACTGAAGAATACTGTATTATTTCCATACTAAAATTAATCAGAAAATCTCAGACATGAAAAAACTTCATAAAGTAACACTGAAATAAGCCCCATCATCTGGATCACTGTAATTAGTAAATTATTTCCTCTGAAAGCAAAAGAAAATCATTATTCCTTTTTTTTAAGACATATGGCATTTTAAAAGTTAAAGCCAAAATAGTTATTATCTACCCTATTTCAATATAAAATTTCCTTATGGGGTTTATTCAATACAATTTAAATTGACTTTAATTAGATATTCTATCCTGCCAATTAATGTAATTTGAAATTGAGATTTTCAAATTAAATATACCACAAACCAGAATATTTTTTCAAATTCAGTGTATTATATTTTTTCATAAGAATAAAAGTAGATTGAGGGCATATATTAATTGTAAAAGCAAGATAGTATTAAGAAACTGAAGATCTGTTTGGAACAACAAAATAAAATCTACTGATATAGTTACCAATCAGAGCAGGAAAAGTATTATGATATCAACAGTAGTTTTTTAATAGCACTACGATACATATTATTTTTTTAAAAAGTTATATAATCCATAATATCAATTGCTAAAATGAAATAATTTGATATCTTTAATATTATTTTCCAAAAGGTTAAATGTTCCCAAATAAGAAACTATCTTTTAAACAATTAATATTGCTCATTATGTGTAGACCATGAACAATTTTTTCATGAAAAATTTGATGGGCCAGTTTTAAGCTGACGGAGATGGTACAGCCACCTCTGGACACACACACCTGAATGTGTCAGGTTTAATGTAATAGGATATTGGCTATAAGGAAAGAAACAAAACATTATTAGTTCATATACGTGGATATATTTCGCAAGTAAGTATATGTTTCCTTTAAAATATTTAAAATCACCCAAAGTTTCTGTTTGGTAGGCAGTGGGTGTACAATGTTGGCATCTATTGCTTTTGTTTGAAACAGTACAAAGCTTCCAGGGATGTACAAAATAAATCTGGCAGCCTTTTCACCAGTTGAATCCAGCCAGCTAATGTCAGTGAAGCACTTCTTATTTTGTAGTACATTGTGTTCAAGACCAATGAAGAGTGCATGACTGGCAATTGGATCGGAGGAAACCTTCTGGAAATGGGAATGAACACACACTCTGCAAGTCCCTGCGAGGTTTGAAGAACAAGTTCTGAGTTCAGAGTCAAGGACAGAGGTGCTTCTTTTGACAGTACAGGTAGCTTCCTGCAACCTACTCATTGACTGCAGGGAGGGTTTGTTGTTTTTGCACAAGTATGCATATAATTATGCTTCCCACTCTGCAAAGAGAGCTATAAGGAAGAAAATGAGCATAAACTAACAACTAATTTTATTTATAATGTTATCTCAGATGTAACTTTCAGTAAAAGACGGAATGTTAATTATATTTACATGTTCAAGAATACTTGTATTGTTTTAGTTTGCAGCGTGTATTTTTGAGGTTAAAGTGGGTAGAGTTTTGTAACAGCATTTTTGAACATCAGGAGATGCAAAGACTAAAATGCAGGACTTTTGAAAGGAGAAGCTAGTCTACTTTCCAGTGGAGAACCACTGGAAATACAAAATATTTGGAAATACAAAAAAATTGGAAATACAAAACATCTATCCTCTCATTTCTCCATCTTCTTCCTCTTCTTCCACACCTCTGATGTACAAAACATTACTGCACCTTATCAAAACTTCACCCAGGTATCTAGCAGATGCCAAAGGCAACAATTTTGGCTAAAATTCTCATTTAAGGGAGCAAAAGCTTCATAGCAGACTGTTTCCATGAATATTTGTTATTCAAGTAATTCACTTTCCTACACATGGTTATCAGGAAGCAGAAAAAAAAGGGGAATATCTTCAGTCTTTAGGAGGATATCAAGCTTTAGTGTAAAGCCTCAGACAGCAAAGAAAGAGGAAGTGTTTTTTTTTTTTTTGTCTTACTAATGTTCTGAATCTTAGAGAACAGGCTGATATTTGCACAAATACGTACAGAATACTGCACATACTGTGATTTCTCACAAATGTCCCTTCTGAGTGAGTTTTTTTTGTATTGAGAGACAGGTTTTAGCAACACTTTTTTCATCAGTTTAGAACTTAAATTCTGGCTACAAAGAAAATGATGAGCAAAATTTCAAGATTTTACTTTGGAATCCCTTCAGGCACATAATCTCTTCTTTGAGAATAAATAAAACAGACAAAACTCTTCTGCTGTCTATACTTGTAATGGCAAATAGTCAAGCTTCTAAATAGGTGCAATGGTAATCAAACAAGACAAAACTACAGTGATTTTAATCAATAAGAAAAGAAGAGAAAGAAACTCCCTTGTAGCAAGTCATCTGCTTTGCTTGATTTGACTTTGTCTATGCAAGAGGAAGTGCAAAAGGCAAGAGTTCTGGCATTTCTTGTCATGCTTCCATTCCCACTCATTCTTTTTTTTTTTTTTTTTCCTTTCATTAACATTTCTTCATTAGCAAACACCTGACCAGCACTTTAATTTTAACAAAAAGTACAAAAGAGTGATGAAAGGGAACAGGGGTTTCATACAGAAAAACAAGTAAGTAATGGCATTATGTATTTAGTCTTCATCAGTGACTAGTCATCCTCCAGAACTAACACAACTTGGTAGCCAAATAAAAACTAAATCTTAATACATCTGAGATAGGACTGCTTGCAAACACTTTTTTCCAAACACATTTTCATTGACTCAACTGACCCTTTAGCACAAGTGGGTGACTCATCCTCCCTCCCAGAGTCACAAACATTTAATCAAACTCTGGCACAAGCACATAGTCACTCCCTGTCATCTTGCTACATGGAATAGTTAAATCAAGTAAATAACTTTTAAATATTGCCATTTAAAGCTGGAGCAATGGGAAAAAACCCCCAAAAACAACATGCAAATACATTTAAGCTGGCTGGTCATAATTTTCACCTGGGGAAAAAGAAAGGCCTGTATTTATTTATTCAGAATGAAGGTCACTCCATTAACTTTGGGCATAGAAGGACTAAGCTTGTTTTTGGTGTACTGTGTCGAAGCCCAACCACATGCACACTACAACCAAGAAATGTTCTTATTCCCAACAAGCTTGTTGGTAGTAAATGAGATAGTAATTTAAATGACATGTTTAAAAGAGCAGGCATATCCTCTCTGGTTGAGCTCAGTTAGAAGTTTAAAACATGTTCTTCCACATTTTTCCTATCTGAAGAACTCAAACATAATTTTAGAGAGACTGAAAAATCCATCTATAAAACTACATGGCTAAATAAAGGGATACAGTTTTCCAATACAGTTCATTCTTTGTCTTAAATATTTTTATTTATTAAGATATATAGATCATTATCTAAATCTGAGAAATTAATTTCTATTAAAAGAAAAACAAAAACAAAAACAAAACAAACAGACTAACCCAACCGCTCTTTCTTGAAATCACATTTTTCCACTTGACCTACTACTGAAAATTAGTAGGCTATTGCCTATGCGTAAAATTTCAAGACATTGAGAATAAAATCATAGAAAAAGCAACAGGAGGACAGTATTTGAAAGGGAACAGCAGAACATTGTAACACACAGTGAAACAGCATGGAATGAGGACATTCAGAGAAAACTTCTATTTCTTTTGCCAAATTCAAAGTTACACATCTGGCAGCCTGCTAGCCTGTCAACACCAGGTGCCCCCAGGCGAGCTGGGAGTGTGGCAGCACCGCTGCTCACGGCTGCAGGAACCCTGAGCTCTCACTGCCATTCTCACGCTGCTCGACAGGCCACCCTGCTCCTCATTTCACAGCCATTCCACTTCCTACCCTACACTGGCAGTGAGGTTCATTTACAGATTTTATGAATGGACAGAAGCATGTTACAGTTGGATTTTACGTTATCTGATGATACATGCCCATGATCCTAGCACTCTTTAAGACCTCAGTTTTTATCACCCCATACTGGTGCCAATACTGTGATCTGGTATACTCAAGAAGTGGTTAAGGGAAAAAAAGAAAACAAGAATTTATTTTTTTTGTTTCTTCCGTTTCTAGTTTTTTTCCTTCTCTTGGAGTGCTACTAATTTAATGTATGCAAGTAACATTAGGTAGCTTTCTTACATTGAAAAGAATATAAATTTTCCATTTTTCCTTCTCACTCTCCACAGCTCGTCAAGCCACACATAATTCTTTACAAAGCAAGTAAAAGAAATGATAACTGCTCATAATATTAGAATACATCTTGACTAGACACTGAGTTGATATTTCTATTACTATTAGAGTTCTGCACCTTATTGTCTGCAAACATCTTTAACATATTTGTTATACTTAATATAGTAAGTTGCTGGATTTTGGCTATCAGCAGGCAGCAGATATATGTACTTTAAATCACAACTAATTATGGTAACTTAGTGAAAAAGATTGGCATATGCTGCTTTTGTAATGTCTGGCAATAAATGACCCAGATTCTAAAAGGAATTTATGTAACAACTTGCATGTAGGAATCTTCATAATTAATAAAAACAGCAATATGAGATGACTCTCTCTTTAAAACCAATCCTTTAAAATTTACTGTAGTAAAGTGAATAAGAAAGAATTAGTGAGACTTTGGCTTGCATTTTAGTCACATTTTTTGTGTTAAGTAGTAGCTTATAAATAACTTCTGAAATCTGTGCATCTTTTTGTTGGATTATACCACATGTTGTGCCCATCATTTAACTACTTCAATCAATCAATCAATCAATCAATCAATCAATCTATCTATCTATCTATCATACTGATAATGTAGGGTTTCATTTTAATCTTGTTTGCTTGGTACTCTTATAAAAATAGTACAGTGAAGAGAGTAGCACTCAACCTGAAACTATCAAAGGAAACAGATGACCAGCAACCAGCCTACAAATACATAAGAGCAACCTTGAAGACACTGAAATAAACAAGCATCCAAGATGTACCACCCATCTGAACAAGATGGAACAGATTGGTTTTCACATAAGAAAAGAAGAAATAACCCTTTGGACCATGGCAAACCATACGTTAACATCAGAGATACACAATGGAGCTTGGGCAAGATTGTTTTGGCTTCCAGACTCAAAGTGCTGCTGAGCCCGGACAGCTCAGTCTCAGAGTACATCTGCAGCTATCAGGGCTAACAGTGTGACATGAAACCCACGGTATCATACACTGAAAGCTTGATCAGAGGAGTTCCACATATGCACTGCAGATCTCACCATCTCTCAAAATTAGAATCAATTTCTGAAAACAAGAAAAGACATGTCTTCAAAGACACCCCTAAACGCAAAAATAAAGGGTGTGTAAAAGGCATTTTTTTCTTTCAACAATTCAGTCCCACAGTTTCTGCAAAAAAAGAGGGCTATCCTTTGACATAACTTAGAGTTGCATCTTTTTGAGAAGAGTTCTGGGCAACACTGCCTACTTCAGATGGCACTATCCTGCCGCTGCCAGTAGCCCCAGCATCAATACCACTGTTTTGACTTATGGAAGTCCCCACACCTTAAATGCCCTGGGCACACAAAGAGCATGGGCACCCTCCTTGGCTTGCCCAGGTGAGATTTCCAATGGCTGGTCCTGAACAGTCTGCAGGGCCACACATCATTCCTGCTGGGATTGATGCAAAAGGGGACACCGTCTGACTCAGCACACTCTTCTCAGGACCAGTGGGCCTTCAGGGAGCAGCTGTGCAAGTGTCAGCCCAGTATATGGAGTGTGTATGGACACGATGTATGGAATAGTGAGAAAGAGCAGGTTATACAATGCACAGAAATATACAATTCAAGAAGTTCATTCCACTGCTGCTATGCATGTTAATCAGATATTTGGTCTCCAATCCACATCAGCACTAATTAGAAAGTGTTATTTACCGTAGAGTGTAGGCTTGCTCAGGCAACTGCCTGACATTAATCATTCTTTGAATGTTGAAATTTAAACCAAAAAATGTTAAAAATGTATGAGTAATGCCAGTTTTGCTTAGTGTCACACAGTGTTAAATCAGTGAGGACTAAATGAGCCTTTATGCAAAGAAACTTACAAAATAAATAACTGGTTTTCTGAAGTTCATTATGCTTCTCAAATTTGCTATTACCCTCAAACTTAGGAAACCTTTCATAAAAGTTATAGGAAATTTGATGGTTTACTCCCACTGAATTATTTAAGCTTCATAGAAAGATAGACATTATGATCTAGGGACAAACATACCTTCAGATTTCCATTCTTCCTGGAATGGAAACAAATTTTGTGCAGATTCTGAAGTATTTACAGCAGTTTTAACATTTTTTTGGGGCATTGTAGTGCTTCCACTTTAAAGCTCTTTGGTAAGAGGGCAGTTTTGTGTTGTTTTTTTTTTTTTAACAAGAATTTAGAATAGATATAAGGATGAATTTTTTTACAATTAGGGTGGTAAAAAACCAGGAACAGGTTAGCCAGAGAGATGGTAGACACCCGTCCCTGGAAACATTCAAAGTCAGACTGGATGGGGCCCTGAGCAACCTGATCCAGGGCAAAATTATGTTGGTGGGAACAAAATGACCTTTAAAGGTCTCTTCCAACCCAAACCATTCTATGATTCTACACCAGCAGAACAACTCAAACGCCTCTCATCCTAGGGGGAGCTCTTCTATGAGAGTGTCCTGGTTTCAGCTGGGATAGAGTTAATTTCTTCTCAGCAGCTGTTGCAGTGCTGTGTTTTGGATTCAGAATGAGAATGGTGTTGATAACACACCATGTTTTGGTTTTTGCTGAGTCGTGTTTATCCTAAATCAAGAACGTTTTTTTTGTCTGCCAGTAGGAGGTACACAAAAGGAAGCACAACTGGGACAGGTGACATGAACTGACCAAAGGGATATTCCACATCATAGAATGCCTTGCCCAGTATATCAACCTCAGAGAATTACCCAGCAGGGGGGCCAGTCTGGGTTCGGGAAGAAGGGTCTGACATCGGTCAGCAGGTGGTGAGCAATTGTACTGTGCATCATTTGGGGATTGGTTTGGTTTGGTTATTTCTTTTCCCTGTTTCTTTTTACTGTTATTATTTTTGCTATAATTTACCATTATTACTGTATTTTACTTTGTTTTCTGTTATTAAACTGTTCTTTTCTCAATGTACAAGTTTGACTCTCCCCCCCATTCCACCAGGGTGGGAGTGACAAAGGGGGGTTGAGTGAACGACTGCATAATTTTCAGCTGGGCTTAAACCATGACCAGGCATCCCAGATGAAAGCATCAGTAGGTTACAGTGTGAAAATAGTTTCAAATCCCATAAATATGCTTCCGTTATCTTATAAAATGGACAAATGGTAGAAATGAGGACAAAGCTCACTGATTTTCAAACATCCTCACCTTACTGGACTTTCAGGTGCTGTTGTTCAAAATAAAGTTTGTGAAAAACAGAAATATTTAAAATAGATTTGATACTCATTATTTTTCCGTTCCAGTTAAAAGAATATAAATTTGTGTCACAACAAATCAGAATTAATTTCTAGAATGCATAAAAATGATCATAAATGTAATAAGAAAAATGAGATTACACTACAAACATACACTACAAATCTGTTTCTTATTTTAAAATAATGTTTGTATGCTTTTAATTAGCTAAAATGAATGCACAATAAATTGAAAAGATATCAGTAATTAAATATGCATTTTAAAATTAAAGAAGTGTTTTGACTAATAGCTTGCTATTCATTGAAATTTGTGCTCTCTTTCCTACATTTCTTGGTTCACTGACATTTTAGAAAAACTGTATCACAAGAGTTCCAGTAAAAAGTAACTGATTTTGACTGCAAATCATTTAAAATGTGTACATTTAAATGCATGGGAACCAAGCCTTTTGCAGCAATATACCTTATGTTAATTAAGTCCTCCTTAAAACAACTATAACGTTTATGATCAAAGCTCACAATTTTCAAAATGGAATGGTCCATATGTGCTGTCTCGGCTAAAAAATTATGCTGGGTGTGCTTGTATCAAGACAGCTATGAGAGTAAGCAGTGTTTCAGACTCTTAAAGTATCTTTCTCTACATAGTTAAGTATAATCTTAAGACCTCTTTAATATCCATGTGGTTTCCCCGCCATGCAGAAAGCACGGTAAGACTCTTTTTATTCAAAGTGGAACATGTCCATGTCTTTCCTGCGCTGGGGACCCCAGAGCTGGATGCAGAACTCCAGGTGGGGTCTCACAAGAGCAGAGCAGAGGGGCAGCATTACCTCTCTTCACCTGCTGCCCACACGGCTTTAGATTCAGCCAGGAAACAACTGGCTTTCTGGGCTGTAAGTCCACATTGCTTGCTCATGTCCTTCCTCTCATCCATCAGCACCCCCAAGTCCTTCTGGGCAAGGTTGCTCTCGGTCTGTTCAACCCCCAGCCTGGATCGATACCCGGGACTGCCCCATCCCAGGTGCAGCACCTTGCCCTTTGGTCTTGCTAAATCTCATTAAGTTCTCATGGGCCCACATCTCAAGCTTGTCCAAGCCCTCCTGGATGACATCCCCTCCTGCAGATGTGACAACTGCACTGCTCAGCTTGGTGTCAGGTGCAAATTTGCTGAGGGTGCGCATGATCCCTTCATCAATGTCATTAATGAAGATATTAAATAGCAGTGGTTCACTAAAAGAAACTGGAGAAGCCTGGGATGAAGATAGCATGTGGCAGCTGCACGCACAAAGGATGTGTTTCTTCACCCAGGAGTTAGCTAAGCTGTGCAACCTGTTGCCAGCAGAAGGCTGCAGATGCTAAAGCTGACCTGAATTCAAAATGTTCCTACAAAAGTTCACAGAAGAGAAATTCACTAAAGCTCATTAAGCCCCAAAAGCAAGTGGTAGATCAGAAAGTCCTTGAGTTGCAACTGTTGGAGACTGTTAAGGTTATGGGGAAAAAACAAATCCTGAGTTGTTTGCTCTACTGATATATGTTTCCTTAATCTGCTTTTGGTGGAGACAGGATACACAGATCAACGACCTTTGTTTTTCCATAGGGCTTTTCTATATTTGTAAAGGACATTTCTATATTTGTAAACTAAATCTGCTGCTGACTGTAGTTTTTAGCTATGGAGTCTGACCTGGTTTTGGCATGACATACCTTGCTTCTATGTCCTTCAAACTGCCCTCAAGGGCTTCACATTTAGGGACCATATGTAGTTTTTTGAATATATGTATTCCAGTGCCCTAGCAAAATCCATCTTGAATGCTGCATTCACTTCAACAAACATCTACCCTGTCAGAATTTTTAACACTATCACATTTTATTTTCTGATTTCTCAACAGCTTCTCCAAGCAAAAGAATTTGAAAAAAACTTAGTTTTTTTAATCAGTAGTTTTCAAATAGGCAACCAAATTGAAATAAAGTTTTATTGCTAAATCTCCAAAACCATACCATACTGACTTTATATCCTGCAGTTATTTTGCCTAATGGAGCCAAAATGTAGCCCTTCTAAAAAAACCCCAAAAACTCAAAACCCCAAAACAAACATCATCTTAGTTTACTAATTATGAAACTGTATCCAGAAAATGACATCATAATACTAAACTCTCAAAAATTACACATATCCTTATTTACATAATCATCTGAAATTCTTTTACTGTCCAGCAAACTACTGTGCCCACATCCTTCTTGAAAGCAGGATCTTAAAAGCTGAGGCATTAAGTAGCTGAAAATTATAAGCAGCAAAAGCCTTCAGTTGTTACGCAGCCTCTCCCATCCTGAAATTGCCTCAATTATGGTATCTGAATATCTGTTCTATTCAATAATCATTCAGAGAAAAGGAGGCTATGAAAGAGGTTTGTTTCATTCACGGTGTGAGTTCTAACAAATTAGTATTACCTACTATGAGGCTTTGAACCCTCATAATTATGAATTCCAACTGTTTGTGCCAATGCCTCTTGAAGACAAACTTCCTTAACAGCTACTAATTGGCAATATCAAAGTGCTTCTGAAGAAAGCAAACTCACCACTTCCACACAAAGGCACTCTCACCCTCAGGAAACCACCTACATATCATAGTGCTCACCCATCAGTGGAAAAGAAATATTTAACCCACCAAAATATTAATTTCTGTAAGAACGAATCCAGCAACATGCAAGAGCCAAACCAAAAAAAACAGGACGAAAGCAAGGAACCAAACAGAGTTTAAATTGCTTATAAAGTAGTACAACTGAGGAAGCTCTCCTGAGTGCAGTGCCTTTCTGACACATCAACATGCCAGCTCTGTAAGGATAGTGTACTTACAGGTACGGTGCTACCACTTTATATTACAAGTGTTTAATTAGCTTTTATTAGCATTAACATTTGCTAGTAGCCCTCTGGCATCTAAAGACTTCAAACAGTACAAATGTATTTTACTACGCTCAGAACATGTGCACAAGAAGTAATGATCAGTTTCTAGAAAAGTTCAAAATGTAATTTCAGATACCACGTGAGTTTCCCACTGGCTCACTCTTCTTTGATGGAAGCATATGCTCCTGAAGGCCAACTTTTGGCCTTACGTTCCTGTCAGTGCAGAGAGCTCTGTTTGCAAGCAAGAGGCGTACTGTAATGATGAGGATGGCTGCACGCCAGATGCATGAAGGATCCTATCTTAATTACTGCAAGAAAGCAGGATGTTTTCTCTTGGATAGGAACTCATTCCAGTTTGAAGTCCCAAGCTTGCATTAAGATATGTGTATATGAGTCACTTTTTAAGTAGCAACATCTTTATGGTATCTCATTCATATCTGAAGACAATAATGCAGTGTCACTGATCTTCTTATATTTTCTACAGAAACTCACATAAGATGTAAAAATTTCGACCTTTAAAGCCATGCTACACTTGTGTAACCATAATACAGAGGAAAAGCTGCCTTTACAAAGAGACACCCCAACAAATGTTATTTTTCTGCTTGGCAGCCAAAATAATGTCAAGTTTTTATACTAGTTTCAATAGTAAGGTCTTATAATAAGCTTCTATTTTGTCTCTCCTTTTTTTCTCTCTAAACTTCTGATGTATTCCACATCCCACAGACACTTCATCATAACCTAACAATGTAATAGAAATTCAATTCACTGCACACACGTATTAAATGTGATTCACTTTGTTTCTTTTGTGACTCAGCACTTTTTATGACGCTTTTTCTTGCTTTTTAACTGAAAGTGGGTCCATACTACTTTTATGGGATGAAAATGATTAACAGAGATACTAACTACTGCCTGAAGTGTTGGTTTTGGTCTGATTCCCTTCCCCCCTGCCCCCCCAAATGTTTGGCAACTTCTTAGTACTGCTAGTAAAAAAAAGGCAGCACTGTCCCATTCACAAGTTTACTGAGAGTATATTCAAAAGCAATGATGGATTAAATAAAACTTCAAAATGCCCAATTTCACAGATGTTCCTTTACCTTAAATTCACAATTTTACGTTTGGACAATAAAATGAACATAATACCTGTTTATGTCTTATACTACAGCATTAAGCCCCACCAGGGTGTATTTTGGAAGAATGTAATTCTACACCTCAGATGCACTGAAAGCCTTCTTGGGTCTTCAACATCTGCAGTGTTCATTAAAGGACTTCTAAAACACATCCCAGACAGTCCTAATAGCATTAAAATATATCTACTTACAGGGAAGGTAGGTTAAACACGCACAAAACTACACTCCTGTAACTAAGGTCAATCCTCATATCACTTGAAAACAGCACACTATCTTTTTAGGTCAAGTTTCGTTGTATAAATGGAAAGTAGAACCTCCCCCATTCGTTATGAAGTGCTCTTCTGAAGGGAACACCAAATTCACTCGCACATTTTTTACCTCATATAGCAAAGTCTTGATAGGGCTGGGCATCTTAATATCATTTTTATGTACCTAACAGAGCTGAGAGTCTAAAAGCTGTTTGTTTGATTCCCTACCAGAGGATTACGTGGATAAAATGGAAATGTATCTGAGGTGTTGAACCCCTACCTTGTGGGGATTCAAGTAATGGAAAAGCCGCACACTAATGTCTTCTCCCACCAGATACCTGCCACAGCCTGGCCCCTGGAGCTGCCTAACAGTTCAGCAGCTCAGACTCCTTATCTGGCAGCCCTGTTTTAGACAACAGAATAGAGAATGAAAAAACTAAAAAATACCAGTGGATCTGCAAATAAAACATTCTAGGGATTACCGTGAAAAGTGGGAAGCATAAGAATTGTGTGTAAATAAACCAAATGATTGCATTTTAAAATCATTGGAAACAGAGTATTGCCAGGGCTTTTAAAATTAAAGGACTGTGTCTGGATAATTTCCTTCCAATATTTCTTGAAACTTTTAAGAAAATAAATTTTTGTTAATGCTCTAAATAGTGTTTCTTCCTCTGTTCTCAACCATTACAGTGGTTTATGAAGCAAATATCCATTATATGAATTCTCTGCTCTTCAGTAATTCAAAATGCTTTAAAATTCCTTCTGTGTAAAATCTGGAGGTAGCTGGACTTTTAAATTCAGGCCTTAAAATACTCAGCAAACTTAAATTATGAATATTTTTTACTAGGTGAGAGGAAGGCATTTTCCCTCCAGCCTGTCAAATATTACTCATGATGGTGACAAAGTTTCATAAAAAAATATATCAAGAATATCCCTCAGCCCTCTCCTACACATTGCAGTTACTGTTAGATTGGCCTGTTCATAACATCTTCACCCAAAAGCTAATTGAACAGTAAGCATGTACCAAGACAACTTGTAGGCTTATTTTTCAAAAGAGGCAACAAAATGATAAAAGTAAGTTGATCAAGAAATCACAGAGAACACAACAAGTGCAAGTGGCGTGGGTAAGTAACATAGTCTGCAGCAGGTAGAGTATTTTTGTCAGTCTGAAGGGTCTTTTTTTTTTTCCTTAACTTGCAGAGTTTTCATTCTCTCCCCTACTAGAAAAGTTCTAGTAGCAACAAAATTTTTGGGAACAGAATGAAAAACAGTTTTGGCTCATCATATCATGGCCTAATGAACAAATCCAAGAGATGTGAGAAGAGAAGGCTTCAGAAAACAGTCTTTGTGCGTTTTTTAGTTGAAGCCTCTTAATATTTCATTAAAAATACTACAGTCTGGCTTACACACAAACATGTGAGATATTTTATGAGTAAGTTTTTATGCTATATACAAAATTAAATCTATTCCCTTGAAATGCATTGTGACACTACCAGGCAGGCTTCACATCCTTCAAAAGCCAAGTCAGTCAGTATCAAATAGCTGTAGATCAATTATCCCCTAATTACGATGCAATCTGGAGTGCCAAAAAACTTAGCCTAAGAACAAGTGAAAATATTTATTTTCAAGTCTTTGTTACCTAGGCTTAAATCTGCCCTTCTATGTTGGATTTCTTTTTATAGGCAAATAGGAAAAGCTGTTTGAAGTGTTTAAACTTAGTCTTCATACAAATTCATGTGTCTCTGAGGTATTCAGATTGGACTGTGTCTTAATATTTTAAAGGTCCTTTTAATGAACCAAAGATTCTGGAAACTGCTTTTGGAAAACTATGTAGCCTGAATATAAGGATTTAGCTTCATTAATTCAAATGGCAAAGTTCTTTCATATTTTAATGGACAAATCTCAGTGGAAACACTTCCAAAAGAATGGAATCAAAAGGATGATTTTTAATAAGACACATCATTGGTATTGGTAGAGGTCACAGATAATCACTGAGCCAGCATACCACTGACACCATTCCCAGGGATTGCAGCAATGGTATACCTCAAAAAACTGCTGGAAAGACATTAGAGCCTAAGGCAAAATCCTTACTGAAGGCACTGTGATATTGAATATAGGTTCAGGATAAAAGGATTTAGATGAAGACTTCTGGGAAGCCCATGCAAGATCTGTCAGCAAAAACAGTTTTCATGATACAGATGTGAAGGCCTTTCCCCTAAAAGATCACAGACAATTTCATTTGACCATGTTGGAGAAGGTCATGAAAAGAAAGTGGGTATGCTTCAGACACATTTTTCTTTTTAAGAACATTCAGAAAGACTCATGAAACACAAATGTGACTGGAACCATCATTAGCTACCTGTTGCACTGGAAGTTAGGTACAGAAGCTGTGAGCCACCTCAAAGCTGCAGCAGATGCTCCAGGCTGCTCTTGAGTAAGGATGACTATTAATATATAATGCTTGCCAAGAAGCATTTTCGTTTCTTTTTGACACATAAATCACTTGAGCACATACTCAAATACTGTGTATCACTGTGGATGAAGAAAACTAAGTCATCCACCTAGCAATTACTTTAGATTTTTTTTTTTCCCTAAGGATTTTCTCTATTTTTTTTTACAACTGAAAGGCCGGTTCCAAATGCTCAGCTCAAGGTTCCCATGCTAGTATCCCAATTCCTAGCCCTTACACATGCATTATCAACTGGGCACAATATTTTGTTCTATGAAATTACATATTGTTGTCTAAGACAATTCTTTTCCCCCTGTCCCGATGCAATGGACAATTCACCAGTGGTTATTTTACTACAGGAAAAAACCCTCTGGCCCAGAGAACTAGACAAATAATGACTTTTCTGGTAAAAATCTTTCTTACTTTAAAGCACTGGAAGCCACAGACTGCAAGAATTACAAATTAGTCTTAACTGGCTATTTGGTCAATACATGGAAACAAATTTTAGCCTTATCTTTTCTGACATCTTACAGCAAAGTCAGATTTTAATGGACAATCCCATTCCATACAGAACCAATAAACTCCACTTCCTCACTACTTTGCACCAGTTTCAGTGATGTAGATGACATGCTAAGTACTGTATCTTAATTTTAAAGAATCTTGAATAAAATATATATTTTAATAACCCAAACTAAACTGGTTTTCACAATTTAACAAATGCACCTAAACTAATGTTTTCAAAAATTGGAAGACTAAATTGATCCTACAATAATACTCCACCTGCCAAGTTTCCACCTACAGCAATTGAAATGTCTGGATTATAAATAAGTACTCTGAGGGGAAAAAAAAAATTAGTAAAATAAAGACAGAATACCATCAAGTAACAGGGCTGTCACTATGCCACTTTTCTCAAAAGCTAAACTACCAAAAGCAACTTAGGGATGAGTCTTGCTTTGGCAATAAATAATATAAAGCAGATAGCTGTGTCTAATACTTCTATATTACTACTGAATTCATCGTTTTATATTATTGTATTACACATATACATTTATTATAAATTTTCTTCACTTGTATTACTGTATCTATAATACGAATTTCACTGTAGGCACACAAATACCTGCTGCTGTTGAAAACAGAGAGAATTCTGCCAATCACAGAATTCATATTCATCACTGAGAAACTAGTCAAGAGGCTTCAGTGTCTTATCAATGAGAAACTAGTCAAGAGACCTAGTATGCCTACAGCAAGAATATTTTAATGCTGTAAGAACTAATTATTCTACAGTGCCTAAACTGTGCATAGTGCAGACCAGGGATACCAAGAAGCCCAAACCCCTGATTTCATAGGTATGGCCAGAGAAATACCAAGAACAGAAGCTTCAACAAAATTGCTTCTTACAAATATCGCTCGGATCATTCCGGAAGAACAGTCTTCTACACCAACACAAACTAGACCTTTGCCAGTAAAATCCGAAGAATATTAAAACCCTACATGTGACCTCAGCAATTTCTTGTTGAATTAGCAACAAGAAGTCTTTCAATTTAATCTGGTCAAACTTTGTGGAAACATATGACCACACACATGGAACGGACCTGAGTATTAGTTACATTTCGAGCTCAAACACCCCCCCACCAACACTATGACAGGATGTAATATTTATCTTCTTTTTTTCCTTATTCTTTGGCACTTAAGATAGACATTTTATCTCAAAATTCAGTGAAGCTGAAAGAGGCCTAACTCCTAACTTTGAAGGAGTTAATTATTTCAGGCTGACAGCTACTGTGCCTTTCAGTTTGTTCCAGACTGCAGTACTACAGACCAGACTGTGTTTGGGAACAGAGACCACGAATTTCACTTGAGCATGACAAGCAGTAATGAATGCAGGATAATACACTTATCTAATATCCTTCATTTAAAATGCACAACCCTGTAGGGAAAATGCAAAACACTTTGAAATACAATCAAAGCTATTCATATTTAATACTTCAAACAAGAAGTCTAAAATGTTGCAGAGGTGACAACATATTACAGAAAATGCCAGCATTTAGACCTGTCAAATTACAAAATAATAAGCTTCTATTTTAGATTTTCTGAAATGGCAATTAATTGTTAAACTATTTCACAAAAGAACTTCGTGCTTTTGTCAGAGCCTAATGAACAACAGGTATACATTATTTATGTATTTTCCAATAAGCCATGCTGAACCATAAACTGCAGAGTTTTCTGTGACGACTTGTCAGTACAAAAGATACTGTGAGTAAGCTCAAATGCTTTATCCATCACCCATTTAGAAGTACACTGAAAATATCATCAGTGAACTCCTCAGGTACATCATCAGCCTGTCCTGTAGGTTTGACCCTCAAATCCGCAACAAATTCTTTTCTTTTGCATAGGGGTGAAAGCAGATTAAAAAAAAATAAAAAATCAGCATCAAACAACATACATGTAATAAAAAGAAATGTTTATATATTCACAGATTAAAATATATGTTTGTGAATAAGTCTCCAAATACAGCATAATAATCAAATTAACCTTGAGGATCATTTTCATGGCTTGACCAAATCACTGTTAATGAAGGATTTATTTTTCTTTATTGGAAACCTAATGAGACAATAACCTCTGTCAACTGCTCTGTGAGTTACTAACTTCTAAAAATGTTTGCAGCTCTATACACAATGGCTGCCTCTCTGTGTTACTCACACATAAGTAGCAAGAGGTGTCTTAAGGGACCAGATTCCACAACATAACAAGAGAATCTCTGTTGAACCGTGTACAGCAATTTCTACTCAACATGGTAGACTCTTAAGTAAAGCACAGTCAAAATAGAAATCTCCTTGATATTTTGCCAAAAATTTTTTTCAAGTAAATTCTGAATGAAAGGAAAACCGGACTATTTGGTTGTACCATGCCTATAAAGACAAGATCCTGTGGAGCATTATTAATGGTTTAGCATATCAACTGATTTTGCCTTTGAGGAGAGTATAAAATCACTGCAAATTAAATTCACTAACAATCAAAATATTTACCTAGTGAAAACCGGTAATAAGCTAGTTTAAATCTAATATTAAAATCCAACATAACATAAAATTAAAAATACCTATTAAATATTAGTCTTCATTGTAGCCTCCAAGTATTTTCTCAGTCTAGGCTGCCAGTATCATGGACTTATTTCACAAATGTGTATTTCAATATAGTCAGTAAGGTTCTAAATCTATAAAATGGAAGACAGAACTGAGAAACGGGGCTGTTAAAAACATACTTAGGATTCTCAGCATATGTGTGGCTCCTACACAGTGCTACAGCTAAGACAGTGAACATGATCACTGATTTTATACACGAGATAATACCAAGGAATAAAGATACTCTAGTACATCTGCATTTGTTATTATTAAGACTATTATGAGACCAGAAAAGACAGATCTATCAGAAGTACGAAGGGAGCTATTTTCTTCTCTCCTTCATTTCAGCTACATTTCACTCCTGGATGTATAGATGAAGAGAGACTTTTTAAACGACACATCTGGACTGCAGCTGCATCCATCTATAAGGCTCCAAATTCAGTTTTGTTTTTGGAAAAACATTACACTGTCAAACTGGAAAAGAGTTGGGAAGTCCTATGGCTGCAGCACACCTTGAAAAAACATTTGACAATGACAGATGGAGATAATAAGTCTATTTATTCAGTACAACACAGATATTTCTTGATTCTGCTATTTGTATTATTTTCTGTATTCCACAATATCAGAAAGCAACAGAATACTGTCCTCAAGTGTAAAAAGCACTTGAGGGGTTTTTTTAAGCTTTCTGAGGGAGAATAAACATGTTCAGCTGTAGTTGCACAGCTGTATTTCAATATGTGAAGTATCTCTACTGCTCTGAAAATGAAGTATTTATGATAAATACCCTTTAAGTTTCTTTTCCTTGTATTAGAACAACAGTTCAAGGGCAAAATATTTGTATGCTTGGTTACAGACAGATTGTGATTTACTAACTCTACAGGTATTAATGACCATGAATATTTTTGCTTCAAGGTGTTTCCTCCTTTTTTTCTGTCATGCTTAATACTGTGAATTTAAAAATTCTTACTCTTGATTTCATTTTTTCCCACTCTCTCATCAGCGTTCTTTACCACTCTACATATTGGGTCTCCACTACTCTTGGGATCAGAATGTAGATGTCTATTCCAGAAGAAGAGAGTTGTATCAGCACTTATAATCTCAGTTAGGAGATAAAATATATGCAGCAGAGAAAAAAAAAATACATATATTCTATGTGTCAATATCTTTCATATTTTGGAAGTTTTATAAACAATGCTACTTCAGTGAGCCCTACTGAGCACAGAAAGAAGTAAGAATCAGTAAGAACATGAGCACTCAGTAAGAAAATGGCAGATGTGGCCACTGTAGACATCTGTCTAGTAAATAGCCACCTTATCCATTAGATCATGTCATGTATCAATTTTGGGGCTGTCACATTGCATTTCCTACAGTTTATTCATGTGAGGCAGGAAAGGGAGCAGAAAGTAAATAATTTATAAGAAATTCAGCCAGGAGAACCTGTTAGTGCCTTTTTCCCCTTACGTCAACTAGCTTATTTTTCTAGGAAAAGGACAAATCTAATAGCTGAGAAAATGGAATAAAGGCAACTTAAAGACTAAGAGACATGCATTCTGCAGCAGGGGATTGTAATGGGATTCAGTGACACACAATTTCTGTCAACTTTTTGTTTTTCTGCCAAAAAAAGAGCACGGCGAAAATTGATAGAAGAGACACTGTATACAGTGCCCTTATTATATGAAGGGAAGCATTAACACAGAATCATGGAATGGTTTCGGTTGGAAGGGACCTTAAAGATCATCTAGTTCCGCCACTCCTGCCAGAGACCAGAACACCTTCCAGAAGACCAGGCTGCTCAAAGCCCCATCCAACCTAGTCTTGAACACTTCCAAAAATGGGGCAATCACAGCTTCTCTGTCAATCTGTTCCAGTTCCTCATCACCCTCACAGTAAAGAATTTCTTCCTAATGTCTCATCTAAACCTATCCTACTTCATCTGCAGGCCATTTCCCTTTGATCTATCTCTACATGCCTTTGCGGAAATTCCCTCTCCAGCTTTCTTGTCAGCCCGTTTTAGGCACTGGAAGGGGCTCTAAGGTCTCCCCAGAGCCTTCTCTTCTCCAGGCTGAAGAGTGCCAGCTCTCTCAGCCTGTCTTTGTAGGAGAGGTGCTCCAGTGCTGTAATCCTCTTCATGGTTGTTGTCTGGACTCATTCCAACAGGTCAACATCTTTCTGGTGTCGGGGGCCCCAGAGCTGGACACAGTACTCCAGGTGGGGTCTCACCAGAACAAAACAGAGAAGGAGAATCACCTCCCTACATCACAGCTACGAAAAGCACAGAGATTTCCATGAATTGCACAGGTAAATCATAATATGCAGCAGCAGCCAATGCAAAGCCTGTAATGCAATGAAAGTGGTAAAATCTTTAAAAAGATGCTAACAGCATTACCCTTCTGGCTATATTATCTAAAAGTATTTGACTCCTATATTTTATTCTGGCTAAATGATGCAACTGTAGGCCTGCAACTGAGAGTACAGAGTCTGGATCCCTCCGTCCCTCGAGAGTATTTTAAATATGATTAAAAGTGCTTGATCTAAATTATTTTGAAGTGACAATTTCCTGGACAGGATTACATTGACAGTTTAAGAGACTAATCTTTTCCAAGGCATATTTTACCATAGTAAGATTAAGTATTTTAGGCATGCAAACCTGAAAAAAGCTCATACAAAACCCACAAAAGTGAGGGAAAGGAAGCCCATGTTATTGTTGGGTTTTTTGGTTTCCCTTCTTTAATGTTACAGTATCCTCACACTAAGATTTTTTTTTCTTTTAAATACCATGTTTTCTTCATGAATGTTTAAATTTTGACAGTCAATATTCTACACTGAAGTGAGTGACTTCACTGAGTTTGTTTTTTCTGAACACAAACCTTGCAGTTAGTCAACAAAATTATTATTTTGAAATAATGAATGCCTTACAGACCTAGATTGAACATATTTTGACATCAAAATCACTAAGAGCAGGAATTCAAACACAACAGAGTATCTTTCAGAATACATAAATAAAGTTCCTGGAACTACCACACCAAATAAATAATCAAAGGGCACTTGTTAGAATGTGAATGTTTACTTGCTTGTGAACATCTGCAAATATAAAATGTATTGAAATCCAGTGATGCAAGTAATAAAAAAAAAAGTTTTCATTTGATATCTTCCCTCTTTTATGAGACAGTGGTGCCTACCTCCTGATAAAGCAGGCTTACCAGACATTACTTTCTAGCTCACAGTTTGAAAGTTAAAGTTCAAATGTTCATAGTGGGTAGTTTCACTCAGTTCATGTAATGTTAAACATAAGCAGACATGCCTGCAAGATCAATTCTCCTGTTACATGTAAAGAGCACTGGGGTGGGGAAAAGCAGCTTTCCACTTTTCATTGCAATGACTCTGGCTGGTTACAAGTCAGAGTATTGCAATTATTGAGAGTTACTGAGAACCAATTTGGTTGTATCAGCAGAGACAAGACACTAGAGGTTCAGTGCAGTATTTAGCACCATATATTCACAACTTTTCCCAGGCAGCTGGGTAAAAAAAAAAAAAAAAAAAAAAGCAGAGCGATGGAAAAGGAAACTCAAGCATGTTCCTTGAAAAGAAAATTCTTGAGACAGAATTGTACATTCTTAATGTGTTTAGTAGCTCTTGTCATAGTTGCAGTCTTTACAGTTTCCTTTATTTTGAAAATTTCCAGACAAAAATGCATTCAGGAACATTGGCAGCTATGATTTAATATGTGGTGATCACAAATACTTACTTTTATTTGCTTTTAATTATTGCCTGAAGTATTTCCTTCTTCTGATGCTGCAGGAAAGTGTGAATAATTTTTCTCTGGTCATATTTTCTGTACTTTTATGATTTTACAGACCTAAAGGATAGTTCCCTTCAGTTTTCTTCTTCATGGAAAGACTCCTAGACTAATCAGTTCTTCCTTGTACAGACTCTTGTATTGAATCTGCTCCATAATTGTGGTTACCCTAATGTACAAAAATTAAAACTACTCTTCCCACACGTTTTCCAAGAAACATTTCTACCACTCTTTGCTGGTTTTTTTTTTTTATTTTGAATACTCTTAACAACACTGTATGAATAGAACACTTTCTCACTGTAGTGCTCTTCCAGAACTCTTATTAACATGCCAAATAATGCTGGTGCTGTAACAGACATCTGGTAAATCCTACTAGTGGTCTCCTCCACCTGTGGAAATTACCCCCTTTCTGCCATCTGTATCAGTATCTCTAAGATAATAATCTCAAAAAAAAGACAAATTTCCTTAGCAGTTTTATTGCCTGACCTTGTTGGAAGTATTCCAAAGCTATGTCTGCACTAGTAAGCAAAAATCCAAAAACAAACCAAACCAAAAAAACCCACAAAACAAAAAAAAACCTAAGGCATAACACCCCACCACCACCACCTGATGCCTTTTTGTCAGTGGATTAAAGCTGTGGACCCTACACTTACACTAGATGAAGTTCATACATTTTATTCCAGATTAAATTTGAACTGCCTCACCAGTATGGTTTAAAACTAAGAGACCTGCCATGGATTTAGACTTAGAGCGCTCCTCGCCATGTGGGGTGCAAGAGTCTTTGATGGCACCTAAAGTGGAGCTTCCTGTATGCTCCACAATGAGATCTATTTTAACCCCCCCAAAACCACTCTTTGAGCTCAACCAAGGAAACAGTAAATGAGAAGTGCCAAGGAATTCTTTAAAACAGTACTGCTGCTCCAAAGCAAAACATTAGTGAAGACGTTCCACACCTGGTTGGAATCCTGCTATCCAAATGTTCAATGATTCCTTCCAAGAGTTTGAACAGAGTAATGAGGCATGGCTTCCTTCTGCTAAAACTGTATTGCCTCTTCTATAATCATATATTTCCATTAATTTACCAACTCAAGCTTTTGATATAGTTTCTCTTGGTTTTCTAGAAGTCAGAAAAGTACAACATGACTTTTTGATTCATACTTGAAGCTATTTAAAAAAACCCAAACCTTAACATCTCATTTACCACCCCATGGTCAATTTAAGTTGTACATTACACAGTAAACCTAGCAGTCACTAATTTCATGTTTGAGTTCCTTTAGAATTTTGGGGTGAATACCAATGATTTGGACTAGGAAGACTAGATGTACCATTGCTGATTTATTACTATTAATTTTATCAATTGTTATAAAACGTCTTGGTGTTTCTTATTAGAGAAGTCCTCAGATATGTACCCTGTAGAGAGAGGTGCTCCCAAGCTTTTCATGGAAAATCCAGAACGGTTCATTAAACATAATCAATTTTCAAGATTCAAATGCAATGGACAAAATCACTTTCTCAGCTCAGCACTGCACTTAGCTTCTCCTCTCAGGCTTTCCTTTACTGCTTTTTAAAGCATTTGTCAAAGTTCATGAAACCCAGAATGGGTTAAGTCACAGACAGCAGACAGGCAAGCATGGAGATTCTACTCATATAATGAAATAGAGGCAGACAAGTGGTCCAAATAGTGCTGGTATACAAAACCATATTCCCTTTACTACATAGTGATTTAACAATGTTTGAATTCTAAATTTAACTAAATATGAAAGATTATTTTTGGTTTTGCAAGTGGATTATATTCACAGAGAATAATTGAGATAATTAAAAATCTGCTTAGAAGTTAAAGCCACAAAATAAGCACTAGTATTATGATTAGCAATATCAGCAAAGGAAAATAGGAATTTATCATCACTATTGCCAAAACATCAATCCTTACTTATTCACAATGCGTCAGAAAGGAGCCAAGTCTAGTTAGTGACAACACCGATGAGGGCCGGTGAGTTACTAAGTAAAGAGAAAGGCATGACAAATCTAGCAGCTCTTTAAGAAAAATACTCATACTCTTATTTATATGAAGTGATTATTTACCAGTCATCCTTTTTGGGGCTGCTGGTGGTGCCAATCATATGGTGGAGAGGAGGCTGAGAAAGTGCACAGCTTCTCTCATGTTCACTTATAGTCTCTCCTTGTACCTTGTGGAAGCTTAACACTAACATCACTCTTCCACACCAGGACTTCATGCAAGACGGGCTCAGGAACGCTGAAGAGACACCACATAGTGCCACTTTCTGATGGACAGTGGCTCCAGAGCTGAGGAGTTTGCAGTGAGGGCCAGAGCACAACATCTCATGCACAATGCAGGAGACATGGGAATTCTGCCCTTCTCATCTCAAAACTACCTTTTCATCTGTGTCTGATCCAGAGGACTGCACTCTCTAGAGAGTTAATGGAACTGGCTAAGCTACAAAAAAATATATGCTTCTACAATTCAGAATATTCCCACACTGTAGAACATTGCTTGTTTTCCTGCAAGTTGCTTGTTTTAACAAACAAGATATTATACCAATTCCAGCAGTACACGAAATTTATGTCTTTTATTATTCATACAAACTCTGCATTTGATCATTCTCTATTTTTCCTAATTTTTTTTTCTTTTTTACTACTTTAACCCATGTGCCACTACATCACTGCTTGCTGACACCTGTCTGCTCTTTTGGTGCTCAGTACTTTTTTTGGACTTACTGTACAATTATACTCAAAGCCTCCAGTCAGGATGAAAGTTCTCTCACTTCTATAAACATGTAATGAAAAGCAACCTTTCCTATATCAGCAGATATCAAGCATAAAAAAGGTAATGTAGTAACAAAGGGCAAGAGGTGTTTCACAGAAATAGTACAGAGCTTTATGATCCTCATTACAAGTGAATTATAGAGTTTTATAAATAGTTCAACCTCTTATAGGAAATACAATAAAATGTTTTTAAATTAGCCTTGTGTTTCTGTTTATATACTTCAGAGCAATATTGGCCTTGAGATCCCTTAATGCTTTCTAATAAAGCATACAAGATGACATAAGAAAAATTAAAAGTCCATTTAAATACACTTAAAATATTTCAATTTGTTAATGTTAGTGGAGTAAATTACAGTTAATGTGTTAAAATTCTGGCTTTTGTTATTTCGAAAATTATGCAATTAGCCTTCAAGCTCAAACTCAATGTTACATTATAACTATTTTTAGCAAGTGAAAAATCACTTTACATCTACAGTTAATTGCAGTTATTTTAGCCTTTGAGATACACCAGTTCAAAAGCAATAATGATTTTTAATAACAATGACAGTAAGAAATGGATAAACTACTGAGAGTAAAAATGAAACACCCATGGAGTCTAACACTGTCCATCTACTTTTCTTTATTTTTATCATTAAATTACACCGCAGAAAGATGTTTCAGATTGACATATGAAGTAAATGTGAAAACAGAGAGGAATCTTTCAAGCACTTCAGCTTCTCATAATTATTCTTTGCTTATTACAATCAGTGAAGTATTTGTTGAAAGTAAATGGTTTTAACACTAAAAATCTTGTTTTGCAACAAGTGAGGTCACCCAGTCAGTTGTCATTCTGCTCAAGTAACACTACAGCACATGCAGCAAGATGACCTCCAGAGTCCTGTCCAACCTCCCCTTCCAAGAAAACAGAGATGCTCTCATAAGGACTTAATAAAGGCCTTAGGAGGAGGAAGAAAAAGTACTCCTTCTAAAGAAAGAGAAAAAGACCCTTTTTTTCAGGTTCACTTATTGCAAATTTTGAGACAAATCTCAGACTAAAGTACAGTAGGACATAAATGGGATGTTTGTCCTTTTATCCTTGCCTTCTATTCATCCCTTTAAAAAATTCTTTTCAAGAGCAATGCAAGGCTGGGATTTCCATTTCTGTTGTCAACATAGTTGTGCAGTGAACAACTCTCCACAAAACTGTATTCAGATCTCCTGTCATTTGGATTCAGAGGCTCTCTGAATATAAAAGGATTTTTAATACCCTTCCATTCCAACCCACCACATGCACATATCTAAGTATTCTGGGTTTGGAAAGTAGATGGGGATGGATTCTATTTTATTATATGATTTGGTATTTTCCTCCCCTAGATCACACCTTACAGGTATTAGACATTAACTTTAGTTAGGGCAGTACCCTGGATGGTGTGGGTGAGGCATCACTAGTAATTGCCACGAGCTGTCCCCTGTGTTTCTTGGGGAAACTAAAATGGTACAAACTTGAAAGGCTGCTTAGTGGAATTAGGTACATGTATGGATAAGCAAAAATGCATTTACAAACAACTGCTGAATTCTACAGAACAGATTGTGAACCTGAAATGCAAATGCACAATGGAGTTCAAAGCTTAGTGATCCGGTGTGGCAAAGCTGATACAATACAGTATTAGGGAATTGCATTAGAAGAGCAGATAATCACAGAAAATTCTTGATAATGACAATGACACTGGGTTAAATAATTATATTGTGGGGTTATGTATTTTATATGAGCAGTCTGTGGTGGCTGAGTACTGAAGGGTAACCCAAGGCAGAAGAAAGGGTAAGCAGAATTCCCATGTTAGTTAGAACTTGACCAAGGGAAAATCCCAATTCGTAACATTTTCACTATTTTTTAATAAAATCACACACACACAAAAAAAATCAAATCATTCACTAGCTGCACTGTGTAAAAGGAGAAATATAGATTTTTTTTTAAGATTAATTTGCTTCAGACAATGTGAAATGGTGACAGTCAAAGAAAAAATACATTTATGTGTAAAATACGTTGAAAATCCCCTTCTTTTCCATGATAATACTGATAGTTGTCAATTGCTAAATTAAAATGCCAAAATGCTTGTTAGGATGACCATTTCCATCAAAAGAATTTTGTACAACTCGCTGAATGAAAAATACCACTCTCCTGATAGAAAGAAAAAAAAAATAAAATTGCCTCTTCCACAGAAGTAATTTCCTGCAAATTTCACCAGTTTCCAGTTATACGTTCCACTACCTGGATTTTTTTCCCCTCAAGCACTGAGAATAATAACTTTATATTTCAGTTGTATTATGGCCCAGTATAGGAACATATAGCCGTACAAAAATAACTCTGTCATAAAGTACTATGTACTTTATAAGGTGTTTGGGTTTTTTTTGTGGGGGTTGTGGGAGTAAGGTGAGGACTTTGTCTTGGTTTTCTTCTTCTCTCCTTTGGATATTCACTAGTCAACAGCACACCAGAGCACTTTATGCCTTTTTACTGCAGCATATTCTGATCTAGTTTTATCATTAGTATAGAAAACTTGCAATTATAATTTTGTACCAATTTGTAAATTGCTCTAGGCTGAATTTGGTTTGTTATGCATTTACATAAAGTTGTTTTTAAGCCATTCGTTAAATACTTGAAAGGGTGATTCATGTAGGTGATCAGTTTACAGACTGAAACAAAGTTAGTATTATGCTACCTCATTTATTTGTTACTTTTCTTCATGTTTTCTACATTAGTGTATTTTCATTAGCAACTGAGATACTACCTATATGAATTTCATGTAACAAGAAGGTAATTTCTGGTCAGTTCTTCACAGCTCTGATAGTTGAGAACAATCTCTACTGAACTTGGTAACAGTTATAACCTGTAGACTTAGCTACTGTAGAATCACAGAATCAGTCATAGAATATGCTGAGTTGGAACGAACCTACAAAGACCATCAAGTCCAACTCTTAGTCCTGCACAGGATCCACAAAATGCCACACTGCTGACTAAATTTTGTCAAGAAATTAAAAACAAACAAACCAACCAAACCAAAACCAAACCAAACAAACAAAAACAACAATAAACAAAACAAACCATAAGTGATTAATTCATTTTGCCCTTTTTTATCAACTACATGCACTACTGGAATTGAATAGTTACCTAGAACAAATAAGGCAAACTAAACTAGCTAATGTTGAGCCAATATTTTGACTTCAAATTGCTGAAATATATTTTCAGAAATATAGATGTTACTTTTAAGAAGGTCCAATATATGAAGAACTATTTAGTAAGTCTCATTATATATATGTTAGTTGTCCTACTGCTAACTAATTTAAGTCTACCATCTCAAGCCAATTCTGGCTTCCATGGCCTGAAATACCAGGAAGAATTACTATCTAACAAATTAATTACTATATATGTAAGTAAAATCTACCCATATAAGATAATAATATATCATTTGAAGGACATAATCCCAACTTTGAAGGGCCCAGGTCCAGGTCAAAATGTACTTTTAATCACTATTTATTCTAAGAAAACATACAATTTGCCTTTTACAGCTGAAGGTCAATTAAAACTGAAATATATGCTCTTTATAGTTCTTCAAGTCTTTTTTCTGGTATTACTGCAGAATATGAGAAATAGTGAAGAAACACTTGTTTCTGAAAGAACAAATGAGTGGGTGGACAGGAGGTACTGAAAAACTAATTAGATGGTTTTAGAAAATATTTTGATGATTATATATCATTAATATGGAAAAAAATGTCTGTTCTTACTAGCCCACACCTATCAGTTGTCCTGTATTTCTAGAAAATAATTAGAGCTTCATTTAATTCTGTGATGTTTTTCAGAATAGCATCTCATTAAATAATGATTTTTTATTTATTTTTTAATACAGTGTTTTAAGGGATAAACACTATTCACTGTCAAGAGATTAAGACAGAGCAACTACACTGGCATCTTGGGTCCAGTTAACAGGCTCCAAAGTCAGACAAACCCTCCATAAGCAACAATCTCTTGCAAGAAAAGTGCACACAAAACAATGCCAGTTCTTTTGTCTCCCTTGTGTTATCAACACCCTCCAAAGCCACTTTTCCCTCTCTCCTGGGCACGCTAGAAAGACAAAGACAGTCAGAAGTAGCCAAATCCCAGGAGTGGTAATTTTCCATCCCCCTCTCTAGCCAGTAGCAACACTGAATACACAGTCTTGCCGGGCATGGAGATGGGCACATGCCCATGCACACACATGCCCATGTGGCTGGCACCCAGGTCTACAAGGACAGACAGCAGAGCCTTTTCCAGCACACACACCAGTACTGCTGTTAACATGAAGCACGGGTGGTACAACATTGTTCTTATCTCTGACCAGGATTGTTTCAGATTTAAGATGAGAAAAATGTAGGTAACACACTTGTGAATGAGTTGTTGCTGAGCAGTGTTTCCTTTGAGTCAAGGGCTTTTCAATTTCCCATGCTCTACTAGTAAGCAAGTGTACAAGAAGCCAGGGAGGGGGAACACAGCCAGGACAGGTGATCCCAGCTGGCCAAAGAGATACTCCATACCACAGAATGTCCTGCCCAGTATATAAACTGTAGGGACTCGGCCAGGAGGGGCACATCACTGCCTGGGGACAGACCGGGCATCAGTTTATGGGTATCGTACATCAGTTGTCTTGCTTGTGTTTTAGATCTATCTCTCTCTCCCCTTTTTCATCATCATCACCATTACTGGATTAATAATAATAATAATAATAATTTATAATATTTTTTTACCTTTTTTTCAAATATTACACTTTTCTTGTCTCAACCCTTCTTTCTGATTCTCCTCCGCATTCCACCCAGGGAGAGGTGTGTGAGCTAGAGCTGTGTGTCATTTAGTTGCTGGCTGGGGTTAAACCACAGCAATATCTCCACTGTTGTGTGCAAGAGGACAATGGGAAGACTGGCAACATATATGTGCAAATACTGTCAAAGAGAACTTTTGGAGGAATACTTCTAGAGGACATCAGTTCTTTGCACTGCCTCCTCCAGAACATATCTAAGGAGTAATGGACAATTCCACTGTAGGAGCAGCTGCATCCTGTGGATTAACTAAATGCTTCATCAGAAACGTCTTTAAGCTTGCATGCCTAAAACACTGGCAGAGGTCTGAAACTGAAAGCAAGCTGACTTACCCTTGCATATTCTCTACAGAAAACCGCCACCTTTTTTACCCTTTAGGGGGAAGCTCTTGAATACATAATGATAATCAGTTTTATTAATATGGCTTCTGGATAATTTGGAAAACCTTATTGATTTATTCATAATTGCAAACTTTATTTGATAACTGTGTTTTTGTATCTTTCATTAGTTTTCAGAATTTGTAGTAAATTTGTCCAGTTATATGCCTAAACAACTGCAAATCTAGTTTCTCATCCTTTTCCGTAAAGTTTAAAATAAATCTCATGTTTTCATGAAAATAAAATTTAATTAAATTTCTTAAGATTTCATAAAATAGGAAGGATTAAACTTGGTTCACTCCATCAAATTACATAATTCATGTACACAAAAGTCATGTTAAGTAGGAAGGCAGGAAGTCTGCAAAAGCCTTGTACTTATTTCTAAGTAAATACCAAAGTTCCTGAGAGGTAAACTTAATTTAGCAAATACTGAAGAACAGGTGGGAAACATTTGTGATATTACAGGACTGCCATTAAAACATGACAACACTCTATTATTACAAGACATCTGTTAGCAATTTTGATAGAAAGCAATTAATGGGAAAAAAATAATATTCTTTCCTAGGTCATTATAATTATCATATTATTCTCCATTTGGTCTAAGGTTGATACAAGGGGAAGAAAATTGTGGAGCTAATTACTAGTATGGTTTCAAGAATCTAACAGTACAATATTTGACGATAAATGGAGAGAATTCATGCTTAAAGGACAAAGTAATAACTGTTTTCCTTGTGCCAGAAAAGAGAAACTTGAGGACTCTGGGGTGATGACAAAGTCAATTGCACAAATAAAAACCAACATAAAATGTAAAGTAGGTTGTATGAACTCTGGAAGAGAAAGCATGAGGAAAGAGGTATCTCTGTTGACAAGGAAAGATATTAATTTTGCTCTCAGCTGTGGTGTTATTGCAATTCAGGGAACAACTGAGGAAGAATGAATAGATGAAGTATCTAATTCTGTTGAGGGTGACTCTTTGCAAGTAATCATAAAGTGCAGGAAGAAACAGTCAATCAAAATCATTGCTGTATATGCCTGGAGATTGTTCACCCAAAGTATAACATTAGTGAATTTGTAACAGGCCAGGCTGCACAAGGTTGATAATAAAAACATTCTTATGCCTCAAATTTGGAACTGTAAGACAGAGACAGTAAAAATGTAACTTGCCGAAATACGGTCACACAAACAAAACACCTTGAGGCTTTTCCAGAAATTTAATACAAAGACAATGTGTGGGTTCTTCCTGCATGGTAAAAAAACAAACAAAAACAAAAAAAAGAAACAAACAAAAAAACAAACAACAAAACCCAAACAAACAAAACAAAAAAATAGTGCAAAGCAAGGCATGCTCTGGTCTCACAAAACAGATCAGAAGAGAGAAGGTTCAGCTCAGGTATAATGAAAAATTCTTATAGATGTCAGTTAAACTTAGAATTTAAAGAGAGCTCTAAAAAATCTAAAGACAGTTTTGCAATAGTGCAGAGAGACTAAAAAGAAATGCAACTCATCAGCTTCATCCATCTAGAAATGTAAACAGAAATTTGTTATAAGCTAGTTGCCTTAGCAACTGTATTACAAATTAAATGCTGCAAATAGTTCAGTGACAAATGAGGCTGTAGCCTGGCAACATGTTGCATATGAGAAGCTCTCTGTTCCTGACCTGAACCTCACACAATGACCTCGGAGCAAATGGACACATTTCCAAGGTTCAGGCTAAATGAACACTTCAATAAAAAACTAATCTTTTACAACTCTCGCTCAGCAACCACACGTTACAGCACTGAACTTCATCACTGCAGTGAGTGAAATGAACTTCCAAAACATGGCTCTGGGTACACCTGGGGATGATGTAAGGAGAGAAGTGCTGAGGAGGAAACGGCCAGTTCCATTGCTCCAGGGAATTATTTCAGCATACCCAACACTGCCAGAAGCAGCATTACTGCAAACTTTAGAGTACTTTATCATGTGTATCCAAATTTGTGTCTATACCTATAGTTAAAACACAGCCTCTCCTTGGCTTGCCCAAAGCACCAAGGTTACACCGAATTGCTGTGAAAACTGAAGAACCCAAGAAGAAAAGACGGAATCCTTCATATACACCCCTGGAACACAAAAAGTCTCTGCAGACAAAGACACCCCAACTACAGAAATACCTGCTAGAAAATAAAGAAAACCAGAAGACAGACCATTGCAATCCCACCAAGAAGCTGGCTCCTGGTCAGGAGTGGATCCTGACAGCTCATTTGGTAATCCATTTGACTGAACTCTAACAATAGCTATCAAGCCACTGAAAGTTTGTTGGACTCGTGGTATCTTTATAGAATTATAGATACTAATGAGTTTCAGTCTCTTCATGCCCATCTATCTCACTCCTCTAGCAGGGAGACTTCTGTTGTAATACCTCATTCAGCCTTGGTGTGGAAACGGTGTTGGTGTCATAGTTTCACCTTTATGACTACTTAGTAAGCAGAACAAAAAACAGAAGTCATCTGCCTCAAAATCCACTTTAAAGATCGTCACTTTTGGCTTTTCATAACAGTAGCAATGAAAACTCTTTGAAAGACACATTAGACAGAATAGCCATTTCAAACTATTACTGATAAATGTGGAAACCCCTAAAAGTTCTCCTTTGATGTTTTTTGGCTAGTAATGACACCCCTCTGCAGCGAAGCAGAGTACATCAGCTGTGTACTGCCTCTACAGAGGAGCAGAAAACCTCTGACTCTGTAACATCTGCCTGCAGATTACTGAAGACACCATCACTTCTGAAAACTGCTATTTGGAGACTGGAGAAGGTTGCAAGCTGCAATTTCCACACTTAGCATATTGAAAAGTGATAAAAGTGGCTAGGTAGAATATGTGGAGTTTGTTCTGACAGTTTGTGAGCATTTTCCATTCAGATTATTTTCAATTATTTTCTACTTCGTAAGATAAATTGTAAGAATTTAGGGGGACAGAGCACAAAGCTGTCTTTGCTCCAGATCATAATGTCATGCTCTCTTATAATTACTTAATACTACTGCTTCTTGAAGGACCTATCTAGAGTTTGTATAAGAAGTAAATTTTACTCCAATTTTCCTTAATGGAGAAAAAAATAAAACAGAGATTTAATTTTTACTGTCTTTCTGCAACAATTCACAGAAAATAATACTTTAATAAACTATAGTAAACTAGAAACACTCTTTAAAATGCAGTAGTCTTAGATAGCGTCCTTGTTCTCCCCCCCCCCCCCCCCCAATGCTGTTATAATACTATGTTAATTTTTGCAAAGGAAATCTAATTTTACAATCTTTTTAAATCAGACAGGGTTACTAATGACCATACCTTGAAAGAATCAGATAAGAGAGATGTATTGAAATAGAAAGAAAGTAATCTGCACACTTATTCAGTCAAACAATAAAGATTATACAGATAGCTCTCAAATAGGTACCTCTGACCTTTTTTGAAGATAACACACATACATTGTTTTGTTTCACAGAATATTCTGAGTTGGAAGGGACCCACAAGAATCATCAAGTCCAACTCCCAGGTGAATGGCCCGTACAGGGATCAAACATGTTCTTCACAACCAACAATAAAATATCACTTGTTTTAAGCAGACACTTTACTAGCAATCCTATTTAGATACCCTGTATTAAAAACAAACAAACAAACAAACAAAAACAACAACAACAAAAAAACCTTTAAAATAATTCTAGTGTTATTTATCCCCATATTTGTCAGCATAATCATAGATTACCTTATGTTAATTTTCTGTGAAATGTTTACTTCCTACATCCCTGGCATTCAGGAGATTGAACTTAAAAAAACTGCTTAAAAATACTCTAGAAACTATGCCTGGAAACCTCATAGGAAGAATTTTTCATCTCACAAATAGAAAAGTATGATAAGATAAAAGATAAGGGATTGTGTTGTCCCTCATTTATGCCAATGGCTACAAAGAGCTTACATCCTGATGTTGAAAACTATGCTGCTCCATATTGGTTTAGAATGTTTTAATTCAGTGTGCAGACGCACACAAAACCAAAAAACATGGGGCTTATAATTAAATTAAAACAAAAAAATCATATGGATTTCCTATAAGTCAATTTACATTTAAATAATAATCACAGAAGTCATCTTACTTTGACATAGATCTCAGACAAAGAGAGTTCTTTCATCATCCTCACCCATGAATCATTTTTTCTTACAGAAGCTTTAAAGAAGCTGAACTTCTTTTGACTGAAATGTAACATTTCCATGCCACATACAGAAAAAAAAAAAAGGGAAACTTGCCAATTACTTGCATGCAGTACACGCCTTTAATGGTGATGTACAATAACAGTCTCGCTTGCTGAGACTCAGCGCTCATCAGCAGTGTGTTCCTTTGAACTCATTATTTATGTCAGATCCTGCCGTTGAAAAGCACCCTTTAAAAGTCCCCCAAAGTAACTGTGGATGCTAATAAAGCTATCTGAGACCAAACTGACTGAAACAGGTCTCACAGAGATCTCAGTTTGAGATTCAGCCCCATCATCAGATTAATTTTAGTTTGTGTTATTTTCTTTATTGCTCACTGGGGAACAGTGAATTTCAAATTGCTCTCATTTGCTCATATCTCAAATTAATTTGAAAGCAAAGTCAGCAGAGAACAACTAGTCTGCTTTTTTAGCGAAAAGTCTTATTGAAGGTACCAATTTTTTATAAAAAAATATTTATTGGTTGCATCATTGCACAGAGACCAGATTATGTGTTTTAGGGGAATTCACCCTAAAGGTAATGAATGGATTGAAGTTAACATGTACATACAGCTAATCCTGAGTTAATACTGCTAAAAAATGTTTATTTTGTTTTGGATACTTATATTCCATGATTCCCCAGATGCTGTGTAGAGCCTGGTACTCATGTCCTCCCCACCTCACCCTAAACTACGTGTATCTATAAAGCTACAGTCATTTGGCATAAAATGCAAAGTTCCATTTAGGGAAAAAAAAAAAAAAAGGAAAGAATATAAATGTCAAGGTGACCCGTGTGTTTATGCTCTTTGATGTATCAGCATTCAGCACAATAAAGTCTGTTCTTCTGACTACACTTCAAGGCATTGCTTAATACTGACATAACCGAAGACGCATTTCCTTTGTAAAGCACTAATTGGATGTTACTTCTGACCAGACTTTTGGCCACATGAAAATTATCAAGTAACCTTGGACATTCATACCTGCTTTATACATGCATATTTTGCTGTTTGAAATGTTTTATATTTCCAAGTGTAGGTCAATTGCTTATTTTTTACTCTCACTACAGGAAAAAATTTGCAGTGCAGACAGAAACCAGAAACCAGATATATGACACAGATGTAGAAAAATTATTTATGCTTTATGTGATCATTTATTTCTAGTTAAGCTGATGAAACTCTGCACAAAAAACCCTAACCTTTTCCTTAACAAATTTCAGAGAATAAAAACATTAATCAAACAGCAACAGCATACAACTACCTCATCACTACAACCATTACTTTTGTTATGAAATATATTCTAGTGTCCTAAAATCCTTCTCATAATAATACTGGACTTTTCACATGAAAAACTTCAAGAATATGATAAGGCTACATTAAAAACTGAATATTTTATCCTTGATGGAGATGATTATTACTTGGATAATCATGTAAAATGTTCAAGTACTTTAATTTTTGCAAAGCAAGAGCAATGGCAGGTGTTTAGCTCACATTTACTGCCACTCCCAGATTTTCAAAAATCTCTTTAGAAAACTGTGGTTGAATAATCAATGAATGAGGAACTAGGAAAAAAAAAAAAATATTATGGAACTAGAAAAAAAAAGAAATGTTATGGAATTTTCAAGTATAGGTGTTATGCTTCCCAAGAAAATTTTCCAACATAACTGTAGGAAAACAAATGCTGAAATGTTTGCTCAATAAAGAGGAAGATTTGATTTTCAATCTATTGTTTCACAAAGAAACTTCTCAGTTATTCAGGATGAGAAGTACTAAAAAGGAACTATAAAAATATTACTTCTCTGGAGAGACTGCAGCAATAAAAATACAGCATACACTACCAGAACTACTACATGATTTCACACATATTTCTATGCCATACCAAATTTCCACTGGTTTTTGTGAAGAAAATTAAAAAAAAAAAAAAAACAAAAAAACCAACAAATGCAAACTCATCTTGTAGTTTGTTTGACTGCCTAAATATTCCTCCCCAAGCAGGTGAAACTTCTGTAATTGATGCATTCAACATAAGACTGGTTAGGATACTCTTTTCATACTTTTAATCAGAAATTATGAAATGTTAAGGATCAAAACTTGAGAAAAGAACTAAATCTATATTTCTCATTAATCTTTGATTCAAAGGGACTCTTTGAAAGTCTTCGTTAATCTCAATATTTAGGCACAGTAACATTCTCACATACCTGTCCTACAAGAGAAGGAATTTCCTTTCTCTATAAGGCCAAAAAATATACAAGAACATCTCTTTCCAGAAAATATTTTATCATAGGTTTAAAAAAGGGAGGAGTTTTACACTCTAGTCTGCCTGCAGAAGACAAACTTAGAAAATTTCTTTATGTTTCAACTCTTACAATTTCTTTTACCATGTTATATCTCATGAATTGTATTTGAGATTTGAAACTTAAGAACAAGCATAAAATATATATAATATAATTATTTGTCTTCCTGGAACATGATGGAAGTTGAGTTTAGACTCTACCATGACATATAAAGAAGTTGGGGTTTTTTCCCCCAGAACTCACTAGCTGAAAGAAGTTTTCAATGCTAGCAAAACATACAAGCTCATAATTTAGCCCCTAGTGAATTTTGAAGTGGTCTGAAATGCATCTCTGTAATACAGAAATTAATTTTTACTGATAGAAGCATATTTTAGCTTAAAGTCTCTCGTTTCAACTGGCTTAAAAGAATAATAGCTGTTCTGTGGGAGCTTTTGATGACACAATCTACAATAAGAAAATATATTTTCCCACTTGTATGTTGCATTATTCAATTAGTTCAGAAGGGAGTGAACCAAAGTATGTTATATTTATATGTGACTGGCTCATAAAATACTAAACTTTTTATTTTCATGTTGCAAAAAATGTCTTAATGTTTTAGCTTCAAATTTCCTTGCAATTTAAAAGCTTTTTTAAAAAAATAACATGAGTATTTCTGTTTGAATATATTTCACACATCTGATCACAACTATGAATCTTTGTATAGTTATTTAGCACTCACTTTAAAAATATGATTTATTTCCTTGCTCAAAAAGTTATATACTGCAACACTGCACTATTGCCAGTATCATAATTTATTCAAAATCTTTTTCAATCACAGCTGACAAACACCAAGAATAGTGCTTCTGTACCCATAAATGTAAATCTCAGAGTGGAATTCACAACTGATAAATGGAAAGTAGTAAAAATAACTTGAAAATTATGTGGACATTTGGCCCTGTTTCTGTCAGAGGACTACATGCACCAAATAAAAAACTAATTAGTACTTATAAGCAAAACAACATTTGCAACCTGAGAATTAACATTAAGAAATGCAGGGAAAATCAAAGTATCAAAACTGCTTAGGGTAGTCTTTCTAGATAAACAGATGCAGCTTCATTTGGCTTTAGTCAGTTTTCACCAACTTGGTTTTTAAGTTGCTCCATGTGTCTTTGTGTAACTGAGATCTCAGCCTTCACTCATATCATTGCACAATCTTGTTCTTTGCTATGATGCACTGAGAGAACGAAAGTCCTACTTTTAATTGTAAAAATACTTGTTTCAGAGCTGATCATTACTGCCCAGGGACAAGACTCAGGATTAACAATCCCAAACACTATATAAACTCAATACTGATTAGTGATCACAGAATCATAGAAGGGTTTGGGTTGGACCTTTAAAGGTATGTCCATATCGTGCTGTCTATGGCGCCAAAAGCAGACCTAACACTAGATGTGGTGTCATGTGTAAGAGAGGGGAAGTATCATTCCTAAAGTTCCCAACTACAGTGTATTAGCAGAGCCCGTAGGTGCCAAGGTTTCCTTGCTGCACCAGCATACTTGCAGCTCATGCTCCACTTCTTGTCCACATCTTAGTAATTTTCCAGCCATTAAATCACCAATCTGTCTATTTTGACTGAGGAATCTCTGCCAAACACCTTGCTAAACATCAAAGTAAACTATATCCACCATTCTCATTTTTGTTACTTTAGTATGGATTCATGTGCCAACAGGTAGAACTTAATAATTGTATTGGGACTTCAACACAGAGATAAAAAAGGCAGATGAAAAAAATTTTAAAAACCCAACTGGCTAGGAAGAAGTATTCCTAAAAAGATTTTTGAAATCATTCAATGTTTTGGACAATCTTGCCCAGACTTTTAAATTAATAACAACAAAAATACAATAGGAATAAGTGTATCACATGCATAGAATACATCTATTCAAGGCTGTGAAGATGTCAAGAAAAAAATCATTAGAATTTATTCTATATAGTGGCTTTTTTTTAATGGAAATACACACTCAGACACCTCAATGCAAGGGCATGAGCTATCTGTACTGTGAATAAAAGACATTTTAGCGGCAAAATATGCTGGAGTCTCCAAAACTTAAGTATTATGGCAAGCCAGTCATGACATAGTGAAGACATGGATATGCAGTTTTAAATACTTTGTCCTTCTTGCTAAGTAGTAAGCATTTATCTGGTAGTTTTTTTTAACTGATAAAACTAAGTGTAGGAGACACGTATCACAGCAATTGGAAATACAAATTTTGAAAGATAATTAGAGAAAAATAGATCAAGTTTTGAGAGGTCAATGATATTTATTGTGAAACAAAGATAAAATGTTGCAATCTTTTATATACCTTCTTAAATAAATAAATTAAGAATGTATGGTGATAGCTAAGTTAAGGCCTGTATTTGTCATGAAACTACCTGCTGCTCAATTGATATGGTTTACAAATAGAAAGGCAAAACTAAACTTTTTTCATTTCTGATTTTGATATTAAATTAGCATATTTTCTGCTTTTAAACTCAGCTGATAGCAGATTAATTACTTTTGTTAGGTCTCAACATCTTATTAGATGTTCATGGACTGAAACAAATTGTATATCATTAAATGCATTTTCTATGAAATTTCTAACTACTTAAGGCCTTTTGCTGCTATTTCAGCTGACTGCAAAACTATACTGTCCAACATTTTGAAGCAGAGATAATTCTCACTTTGAGCTTTTATATTAAAAATTACCACAGTTGCAGTAACTGGAACTCATTATTTCTGCATTTTTTGTTTCACTTGCAGTGACCAAATTAAATCTAATCAAAACTTCTAAAGAGGCTTCACTAGAAAGAATAAAATTTTAAAAATTACACCTCCATGTAGACCTGATTGTCCTAAGAAATTAGCTATCAAAAAACTCTACAAAGAGTTTTTTCAAAATAAAAAAGACACCAACAATCAATAAACAATGAAAAGTATGTATTAAAGCAAAAAAGACATTGGAAAGTAAAGAAAAAATTCTACTAAAAAGTCTTTGTATATTCAAAACTTGGATGGATATGACCCTGAGCAGCATGATCCAACTTTGAAGTTACATCCATCTTTGAGGTAGGCCCTGCTGTGAGCAGGAGGTTGGATAGGCTGACCACAAGAGGAACTTTCCACCCTAAATTATTCTTATTCTAGGCTTGGAAAAGAATACACAGGCAAAAAAACCAAACCAAACAATTCAGAACTAAATTAGAAGAGCAAGTAATACAGTTAATAAGCTTTCTACCAGAATATAACATGAATTTTTAGCAGTTTCTGGAAATAGGAATAAGAATTATATACTCTATGATTAAAGAGATTGGTGGTAGAAATTAATTTTCAATAGTATTTCCCATTCAATAGGAGTTTCTTAGCATTAAGTTTATCACTTTCTATTATCAAGCTCTTTTCAGCAAGGTATATCTGATAAAAATTATCTATCCAAGCGAAATAAAGATCCGTGGGTCCTGTGTCCTTGCCTGGGGCATGTTTTTATTTTTACTTACAGATAGAGGATTTCTGTCAAAATGGTTGATTTAAAATTTTCACACATGGAGAGAGGAAGCAAAGTCCTGTGAAATGGAAATCACTGACATCATGAAAACAGAGGAAACTCAAACTGAAAGCTCAAACACACAGCCACTGCTACTTTAAAATGGTTTACTGAGTGTACTGTAGATATAATAAAAATGTAAGAAAAATTTAACTAAAAACTCGAAACGTGGATTTAAAAATATTTTAAAATTGTATGTAGTACAGCAAATTTACATAGTTAAAATTTATCCAAACACTGTAAAGATATTTTCAAGCCTGCAAGAACGTCTAATAGAGTGGATAAATTCTTAATATTTTTAAAATGGAATGGTTTTACTATTAAGTAGCTCAGTTTTAGAATTTGCACTAGTCAGCATGGAAAAGGGCTCTATTGGTTACAATAGAAAGTATTTCTTTCAGCTGTAGAGAAAATTGTTAACTGTCACAACATAAAGACTGGATGTTCAGGATATTCTTGTGTGTTTTAAAGAGTCATAATATTGACTCATTTAATTTTTGTTCTCTTCAGGCATGATTTGCAAAAAGCCTATAAACATGACACCAACTGCACTTCAGTTGTAAAAATTCACTGAAAACTGAAATAGTTGAGTGGGTTTTGTCATAATTTTTCTACAAAGAGTGTTGATCTTAGTGTGCAGCCAGTTTGGCACGCACAAGTTTAGTTGGCTCCAGAATCATGTAACTTTTATGGCTTTTTCCAAATATTACTGGACTAACAGTAAGTATTTTGCTTTTATTCCATAATATTCACAGAAACATCTTAATAGGGATATGAACGGTTTCTTTTCCAACAAGTGATCTCCTGCTCACAAAAATGCTCAGCAGCATTTTAGTGATTACTACTGATGTCTTTTACAAAGACAAGCCTCCTAAGTATAATACAAACACAGTACTACAAAGATAATGCTTCCTACTTCAATTCACTGGCCCATAATATATGCTGAGAGCACCCTCGTTCTTGATTTACCTTTTACCTTGTTCTAGCTCCCATTACAGAGATAACCACACTGCTTTGTTCTCCTTGTATCCTGATAAACCTTGGTGACATGATCTCAGGTATTACAGGTAGGTTGAATTTAAATTATTTAAATCAACTCAATTTCTCCTCTTACTGTAGCAGACTCTGATAAACATCCCCCTTTTGTGGGGGGAGAAGCCTTAATTCCTATGTGATCATTTTTGGGCTTTTCCATAATTCCTGACACATCCCTAACCCTTGTGTCTCTGCTGTTGGATGATTCTCCATCCCCTCCCTCCACTGAGATGGCAGACCAAAGCACCTCACTTGTACACTGTTAAACACTGGTGTGCTGCTCCCAAGTGTTTCTGTAGCAAGCCTGGTTTACCCCTTTCCCCCTTCAAAACCACTTTAAAGCTCTTTCATTGCAAACTCCTGCACAAAGATCCTTTTTCCCCTTTGAGACAGGTGTGGCCCATCTGTCACCAGCAGGCTCAGTGTCATATTAACAGACACGTGATCAAAAAAAGCCAAAATTCTGCTGGTGACACCAGGCTTGAAGCCAGGTATTGATCTGCTGTTTCTTCCCTCATCATTCCCTGCACTTGCAAGGATAGTGGAGAACACTTCTTCTGCTTCTGATCCCTTACCTAGTCATCTCAAAGCCCTGAAGTCTCTCTTGACTGGCCTTGGACTTTTTGTCGCAGCTTCATCGCTGCCTACCTGAAGAATCAACAATGGATAGTAATCCAAGGGCTGCTCCAGGGTGGGGAGCCTTCTCTTCACGTATTTACTCTGGGCCCAGGAAGGCAAGTGACTTACCTACAAAGTGCGTAGTGTCTGCATTTTGGATATTCTCCTCTCCTCAGAAGTGAGTCTCCTGTGACAATGACCCCTAATTTTTTCTTTATGGAAGCAGTTTTGACACAGGATGTGGACTTAACCTCAGTGACACCTCCAAGCCAGTTGAACTCAATTGTCCTTGTCATCATTCGCTTCCGTTTGCACAACCTCGTACCGATTACACCAGGGCACCTGAGGAGGTGGGGCAGCCACAGAGGAGACACATCTGCTGTGACAGGCAGGACCTTGTTGCTATTGCCCCCTGTCCCTTCTGTCACCACATTCAGCCCCGTGGAGAGAGGGTAGGGAATCTTCTGTGTCATGTGTCCTGCCTGCTTGTTGGGCCTGTCTCAGGGAAAGCAGGATGCAGTTCTAGTAGTCTGGCTCTTCAGTTCCTTCATACTCCTCCCTACTCACCTCCTCCTGGAGCTCTGCCACTAAGCAGAGGAGCTCCTCTACACGGGCACAGCTCCCACTGAGAAAACAGTAGTAATTTCAAACTACTAACAAATCATTCCTTTAATGATGCACATGAACTGAACATCTCACTGCTGCTGCTGCCAGGAGATATTTCGATGGAAACATATCTCAGATACATGCCCTGTTTGTAGAAGAGTAAGAAATTGCTGTTACACCTGTGAGACACTTATGAAATATTCTTTTGGCCCTTCATACTTTTAAAAGCAGTGATTACTGCTTTGACACACAGATAAATAGTTTTCTTTGAGGTCCTTACATTTCAGCGCTTAAAAGTGACATTGCATCTACTTTTCTATGGTAAGATGAGAGTTAGTGGAAAAAAACACTGTATAATAAATAATAATAAATCTGTCACATTTATTGTTATTACATTTTGAGGAATGTATCAAGTCAGTCTCAGGACTCACTCTAGGTCAAAGCAGCAACATATGTAATCTCACAGTCACTCTGACAACAGGCAAGTATATGAGGGTTTGTGTTTTGTATAGGGATTTTGTTTCTTTTCTGGAGGTGGTGTTGGTGCCTCTGAGCATTTAAATCTCATATGCTATTCTACCAAAAGTGTTTTGGGGGAATATGATCCCTGAACACATATCTACTCTCTGTTGTTCTTGAGAGCAATATCAAGAACAGCAGTGGCTTGGTTTTAAACTTTTCAAATGTGGGCATTCAGATGTAAGGTACTACCCTTGCAGATAGATAACCTTAATAATACTGTTATCAACTTTCCCAGCTCTTTGATCAGCACATCATATATATACTCACATATGTATATTCAATATACTCACAAGACCGAGAGCTAGTAAACATAATTCCACAAGCAGAATATGATAGGTGTTTTTCAGAACTATGACTATGTTAGGCCAGGTATGAGCTGGTTTCCAGGTAACTGCCAAGTCACTCAGTGACATCCATCCAACTGACGTCTTCCTGAATTTGATATTCAGCCAATGTATCAGCTGCACACTCTGCTACATGACATTGCTCTGGCAGAGAACAGATTTAACATCTCCAGTTTCACAAGCTGACCACCCTTTCATCATTGAAATTTCACCTGAGCCTTCAATTTGCAGATGACTTATTTCATATATGTAATTTAAGAACACCTGTTAACATGAAACTATAATTACTTTGCATAAGTACCTCATAGACATATGAAATGTTTTAAAATGTAAGATTTTAAATGCTTGAAATTAGGCAGCTAAAAAAAGGTAATAATTAGCATTTTAACCTTCTACTCTGGAATTAATATTTAATTTCCACACGAAAAAAAAACCTGTGCATCTCATAGCTTTATTGCACTGTTAAATACTGTAAAGCCCAGAAAAGAATCCCCTCCTTTTTAAAAAAAAAAAAAAATTAAAAAAAAACAAAACCAAAACCCAAAAACAAACAAACAAACAAACAAAACAAAAACAAAACAAAAAAGCAAAAGTCTATTGCTAAAAGACCAGGGGAACGCACCCTGGATTTATTTGTTTGATTTTTATTTAAGATGAAAAACTAACACAGATTGATATGATAACATTCAAGGTTAATAATATATAATGTCCCCTGTAAACAGCTTAACTAATGGGTTGTGTTCAGAAAATTTCCAGTACATGCCAAGGTTGCAGAGTGCTCTGCAGAAGAAAGCAACTCTGCAATCTCAGGACTACAGTACACTCTCTAAAAATGTATTATAGCCTTACACTCTCTGATATTTTTACAACTTCTCGCAATTCAGAATTACAGTGAGTATCCTGAGCATTATATTTTTTCTTAGAATTATGACTAAGTATTTCTGTCACTTTTTTAGTCCTCCCCCCAAAAAACCTGGTCACAATCACTTAGTCACGTCTGAGATAATGCCAGAAAGGCCACAAATCTTACTGTACTCAGCAGACCTGCTAACCACTTCACAAGTTCTAAACAAATAGAGAAAATATATCGATTTTATAAAGGTCACAGAAGTGAAAACAAGGTACCTTTACTGACGGCTATTTAACACAACTTATACAAATATTATCTGCTATAATATCTTTTTAAAGCTTTGAAGAGTGTGCCAACTGAGCAGAGCATAAACTATTGAACATATAATTAATTAGTCAACAAGCTGGAAAACAGGTATTTCTCTTGATGTCAAGTTCTTAAAAAATTGAGTCAGTTTTTCATTAAGCAAACTTAAAAGTAAAATAAAAACTGAGTTCAAACTATGATATCTCAAAACATCACAATGCTGTGAATGAAATGCAACTTTTAAGTACAATTGAATAACCTAATTTGTATTGTACTATTATTTAAAATTTTATTTCAGATATAATAAAATATATTATTCAAGAGCAATAATGTCCTGAATAGTTACCACTTTTTAAAAAATTGTGTTCTATATATGTTTTCACATTTCTTTAGAGTAGTCTCTTGGTTTCAGTAGACTACAATAGAAATCTGAAATTCCCACCAGGAGAAGTTTATTCCTTTCCTTTAGAGTTGTTAGTGAATTAATCTGAAGCTGCTATATTGACCCATTTACTCATATTTCATCATAAGCAGAATATAACCTGATAATGCAAAAAAAAAAAAAAAATATGACTGTCATTGCTGGTCACTCCTATTCACCTGAATGTGTTTGGCCTTAAACAAGGTACATAAAGGGATGACAACAGTTTGCACCTGGGAGGAAGATGGAACTCACATGTGGTAAGTGTGTGGGCAGGGTGAAGGGAGAGAAAAAGCTCCTACAAAGGACAAAACATTTTCAAGGATGTTTAAGAAACCTAAATATTTTAGCAAGGAGGAACAGTATAACTTGTATGAACTGCACAGCAACTTTGAACCTCAATATTGAAAACCAGTCTTGAGAGAAATGTAAATTTTCTGGGAAACAATTCATGCTCCAGCTGGTATTAATGAGCCCTGAATCAAGCCACTGACAGCAAAAGAACATATTACTAAAAAGCTGACTTCAGCACTGGAAAAGAAACGGAGAGAGCCCCAGAAAAAGAGGCAGCTCTAGAAGATGCACAAGCAGAGGACATGAATCTTAGGTACTTACTCTGTTGACCAGGGAACAACTCTCCAGTAAGCTCTCTAGATCCCTGTTGAATCCAACTGACTACTCCATAACATTTCTCCATCTCCATTAACTCTCTGGTTGTAAAACTTACCTTTGCAGACTTCCCATCAGACTTAAGTAGGTGCTCCCCCGGTATTTGTGACACTGAGTTACAGTGTTAATTTCCTCTCTGCATATCAGTTTCTCATGCAATATACCTCTCCCAACTCCTTAGCCCTCCAGCCACCTTCCTGGTCTCTCCATTATGCTAGGAAGAGATTACTTCCTCTCCTTTGCGCCACAATCTTCTCAGCAATGAGCTCAGTCCTCCCACTTCCAAAGCAATCCATTTGCATTTCCTCCCTAAACTCCATTCCCAGTCTACCTCTACATTATTTCAGTTGGCATCTCAATTCTTCCATTCCCTTTGTTACTGCACTTTCTGGTCCATCTCCCATTTTTTGTCAGTGAAGGAGACAAATAGTTCTGTTTTAAGAACACGTGTGGACTCACCATAAGCATAGAAAAGATATATGCCCACACTGACACAATTTGCAGCAGTAGAGAACTGTTATCATAACCACGCAGATACCAAGAAAAAAGAAAAAAATATAGAAAAATGTCTTTTGTTCCTGAAAAAAAATGTGTTTGCCACCAGAGTTTTTGCAAAGCTCTTCTCTGTTATTTCAGGTGTTGAAGAAGTAATAACACTTGCTTAAACTGTCTGGAAGAACAACCTATTCTTAGATTTCCATAACTATCAATTCCATAAGTGGTGTAGTTTTGATGGGTATGGAGTCCTTTTGTCCAAATTTTCGACAGTGCATTACAGAAATGCAACTTTGCTGCCTTTTTTTTTTTTTTTTTTTTGGGTTTTTTTTTTTGGCAAATTTTCCATTCCTCTTATGATTTTCTGCCCTCATAAACAATCTGCTTGCTGGTTAAGTGAGGCAAACCAGCCAGATGACTGTACGGGCAAGCTTTTTAATGATGGTTACAAGTAGTTAGCAGCATCGAGTTGCCACCAAATTAGATGAGCTCCTTACTCTCCCCTGCATTGGTTTTGAACCCCATACAAAAACCAGCAGCGTTCCCATTTTTCACACAAAGTCCTCGGACTTCTTTCTCTCTCTTATGCGTGTACCAGAGAGGTACAACAGGTCTAGTTTTCAGTTGGGAACCTGCTACTTTTTAATAAGATTCTCAACACAAGTTGTACTTAAACAGGGAAGAACAGCAAAAGTTTTGTAACTTCCTGCATCCTATTTAAAGTCCAACATTCACACATGGCAAAGCGTGCCATGAAAAGGACATGTAGAGATCACTCCCTGCCAACCATAAGTAATAAAGAGAAGGTAGAAATACAAATTATTTAAAAGTAATAAATTGAAAAGAATATGAGAATTTTATTGCTCACTTCATAGTGAATGTTTGGCAATTCATACCTAACTTCAGATGTGTTTACTTCAATGAATTTTAATTCCTCAGATTTCAGTAAAGCACCAGGATGCCCACGGGAACAAGAAAGGCCAGGGAATTTGGCAGAGCCAGACCATGCAATAAAGACAAAGGCAATTTTAGATCTGTCAAAGCAGCTACTACAGGAAGCTTGCCAATGAACTATATGAAAAAAAGAAAAAAAGGGAAAAGTGATTTCCTCAGATCGTTAGTTAGATTGTGCTTTGGCCAGCTGCAAGAGAAAATCTAGCTGCTATGACTGTTAACTCTTTTCACCTTTTTTCCTTTGCTTCCTTACTAGACAACATACTAGCACTCCATTGATTAGTTTCAATAACTGGAGAGTGGATTCCTTAGCTATAGCATAAGGATTCAAATCAAGCTGACTCTTGGGGCTGCTGTGAAAAGCTGAGCTAGCTCAGCTGAAGTTCAAATTTCACAATTTGAAAATTTCATAAAACTGAAACCCAGACATCAGGTCAGCTGATCTCTTAGGGTTTCTGCTGTAAATTTCTAGAGTTCCTTCTAATTCCAAGGTAGCCAACACCTACAAACTAGATCAAATCAAAGCAAAAATGTGACTTCATAGAATCCCTGGAAAAACCTAAATCCAAATGTGCTTTGGTTGATATAAAACTAAACTTTGAAATTCTAAAGCATTTCATGATATATTTAAATACATTTTTAAAATGCAAGACATGCTTAACAGGTACTAAAAGCAAAAGAAGAAAACCAAGGAAAAACAACCTGTGTCAATTCTTAAGTTTAAACATAACCAGAAAAAAAAAACCAACCAAACAAACAACAAAAAGCAAACAATTGAAAAAAGCAGATTTCCTTTCCCATTCTGTTATAGTAGTTCCCTTAACCATGTCACCTTAACCGCAGTGTATAATAGAGAAACAGCCCCAAAGGGTACTCTATAATTTCATTTAGAATGCTTTACCAAAAAAACCCACATCAAGACCCAGACCCCTAATCATTTGCACTGTGTTATGTTCACTGCAGCACTCAAAGTATATAGATAGACCTAGATATATCTATTGTATCTATATAGATACAGATAGACCAAACAGACACAACAGGATGGCAAAATTTTGTCTGTACTTTCTGCACTCCTTGGATTTGGCATGTAAGGACACACTTTTCCTTTCCACTTCAGCCTCCTTTGCCAACTCCAGGTGCCCTGATACGGTGCACTTATTTGAAGAATGAAGTATAATAAGAAGAAACAGTGTTATGAAGCTGCATGCAAACACCACTACACTCACAGGAGCTTTTTTTTTTTTTCCCCAAGGGGCAAAATAAGTTTTTTAATAACACAAATTCTTCAATACCTTGTACATGCCTCAGTATCCCATGTCTTATTACTTCATTTATGGTTAACATAATCTCAGATGAAAACTTCACTAATATTACAGAGAGGGATGGTTATTTTTTTAAGATTATGTGATATTTCATGCCTTATTAACCCATTTTTAACTGCCTATTACTTCAGCTAATCTTTTTTTTTTTTTTTTTTCCTATCTTTGACATCCCAGGTAGGGAATGTTGTGGGGTTTTGTGGTCTTGTTTGTTTTACAGAAAAGGACTTCCTTTGAACAAGGCAAAAATGAAAGGATGATTATTCTGCCAAACAGCTTTGCTGGTCTTCAGAAATATCTGGCACATCTTAAAAAACGGCTGGAGAACAGCTCTGCTGTTTCACTGATCTGGAGCAGGGAGATTAGGCAGGAGGGAGTTGCACACTTTTGTATAATGAATGTGGCTTTTCACATAGCCACGAAAATCTGTCCAAGTTTCCCAAACACAGGTTCAAAATTATAATAATACAAGCAGACAAGACAAACAGCTAAACTTCTCAAAAACTCATTAACAACCTACCTTCTAGCAACATAAAGAAACTAAATGCTTATTGGCCCAAGACTTCAGAAGCTTAGCAAGGCTTCCCCTGGCATTTTTGTGTCCCTCCTGGCAGCTCTGAGGCAGACTAGAACCAGGCAGAAAGCCAGGGGCAGAGAGTGAGCTTCCCACCTATTTTCCAGCATCCAGGCTGAACTGAGAAGGGAGCTGTCTCTCTCAACTGTCCGAGTAGAAAAAGACAGAGGGAAAATGAGATGTGGTTGAGGAACATGGTGAAACAGGAAATTTGGAATGAGAGAGAAGAATTGACTGTTATTTAAGAGAGAACAGAAAGGGGTCAGTAGACCAACCACCAAGAGGAGGTCTTTGAAGATTGGACTGAACTGTCCGATGGGTACGATCAGAGATCACTCCAATACTTTCACCATCTCATGTAACTCTTCTGTTTAACTCCTGCAAGCCTGTCTTCCCTCATACATAGTGTCCCACTTTCTTCCCACTTTAAAGTAATGAGACTTTAGTAAGACTTGTCACACTTTATCTCTCTTCTTTTTCCAGTCTGATTTTTCCCCACTCTGCACTCAGAGAGTATTTACTATTGTAAGCTGTCAGGGCAGTCATGCATCATGATACAAGCCTAAACTGAATTTATTTTTTATCTCCTGTCATTTCCCCAATCAGTGGGCAGAATGGATCTCTTGGCACCCAGCTGGACACAAACCCCAGGTTACATAGTGAAGCTGTTTTCCATAGTGCCCTTGCCTGAACTGTTGCTGAGAGCGGAAGCCATGTGGCAAATGTGAAATGAAACAATAATTCTACAGATAGTGCTGCCCTGAGGGTTTGGCTTCTATCTCTTCTGTTCCTGCACATTATATTATTTAAACCAGTCCCCTAAGGGTGACTATTATGTGCTCTTGATCTTTTGGGTACTGAATTTCAGGAAGTGTTGAAAACTCATTGCTTCTGTTAGAATCAAAGAGGATCACTGTCTGGAACTGATAAAGTACTGTGTAATAAAAAATCCTCTGAACTATCAGGCACAGTGCATGACAACCACAGAACCCCAAATCAGCAAACACATTTGGTGTTTGTTTTTTAGTACTTCAGTTTCTCACCTGAAATAGTTTCCACAATAAAAACCACTACTGTAAGGAGGACAACTACTAATATTTGTGAACTAGTCAGACGTGAAGTGATAAGACCCATAGAAAATCCTAAAGGAAATTAATAATTTTGTCATCAGAGCATGCTTTGATTAGAATTCAGTAAATAAAGCCTATGTCCCCACAGAGAACAGTGAGAATGATGACAGCAGTCATCAAGTAAGCATTATCCCTCCTGTGCACTGAATGAAGTGTAACTTCCAGGGGGGAAAAACCAGTATGTGACTCTCTAATTAAAGACCGTGCATTGTGCATAAGCATAGGGAGACCAAAATTAAGATTATACAGTCTGCTTTAATTCTTAAATTTCACAACTTCTAAGTGCTTCGTTCTTCTGCTTTAACAGAACTCTTAATAGAGCTTTTCAGATGCAATTTAGAAATACATACCTGATAACAATCCCAAGAATAAAGCAGATAATAATAGAAGTCAGAAACTGAAAACATGTTTTAATCCCATGACACAGCTTGTGCAAATGTTCCATATTATGAATCAATAAAAGTGATAAAATGATACCATAGTACTGATATGTAGAAAGATGAGTTATTTTTTGTTTGTTTGTTGGTTTTAGTTTTTTATTTTTTTGTGGTGCGGCTGTTTGACCTTCCTAAGCAAAGAACAGAAAATTGGATTTTCAGCACCACAACTTCTGTCACTCTCGGTAGCAAACTACAACTTGATAGCACAAAAATTCACAGGAGGAAGGATATTAAGTTACAGGAATATCTATCCTACTTCTCTATTAAACTGCTTAAAATATGAAAGTATGTTTATTTACAGAAGACTGTTTTGAGTCTCCAGAATCAAGATTTTTGTCCTTTTCAGGCCTTTAAGAATGAGTGTATAAAAACAAAAAGAAAATATTTTCACTTAAATGGGCTAAATAGAGACCTGTTACATTAATATTAGCTGATTCTTTTTGGCACAAAGGTAATTCATAGAACTCTGGAGGTATTGTAATTTACAGGAGTTTTTTTGTTTTGTTGTTTGGTTTTTTTTTCCCTGACAGAATAAGACTGAGAAGTGTACTTTTTGTAATTAGTACCTTTATGAAACATCTCAGCATCATATAGAAATAACTTTTCATATAAAGTAAGTGAGATACAGTGTTACCGAAAGTTTCAGATTAAAGATGAGACAGTTCTTTAAATCTACATATTAATCCAGTTCTAGATTCAGTAAAGTTTTATCCAAAGCCTCATGTTTGTAAAGTCCTTAGGGGCTTGCTCACTGCAGCTTGTTTACATACCTTTCAACAATTATTCAAGAAGTTACTCTATATCTTGTTCTGTAGAGTTTGTGGGCTTCCCATCAGGTGATGCTCAGTTGTATAATGCTAGTGGTTTCATATATTGAAAATATATCCTATTAATTACATAAAATTGTCTATAGTCATTATGGTCAGCTCATGAACCTGATTTTTTTTCTGCATTATGATCTCTCCCTTAAGATGTTTTCCAGTGGTACTTGCAAGTAAAGCACCTGTATTTGAACACATACTAACCCAAAGCTAATTGCTATTTACATAAAGTTAGTCAAAGAAACGAGCACCTTAGAATAACATAACAGGGTTTTTGTCACAAGCTGAAAACTTTATCCCATTATTAGACTCACCCTAGCTTCTGTCAGTTTAATCTTAAGAGCATTGATTTAGTTGCAGAGGTGAGGTGGTGTGCAAAAAAAAATAAAAATAGTATCATGATAAAGCACCATTGTCTTGTTTCCCAGCACAGTCTACAGACTTTCAGCTGGTGCCACAAACCATTCCTCAAGTCTTTTTAGAGCTGAGTCTGCACAGGGACTTGCACTCAGGTCAGTTCCTCAAAAAGTACTGTATAAAACACTGAGAGATAAGAAACACAATGTCCTAATACCAGAGAGTACTGCACATGTTTGCCTCAATGTAATAGCTGACTGGGGGAAGACTGAGAACTCTCCTTAAAAAGTAGTCTCAGCATCCTGATCATGTTTTGCTTTAAAGGTATCTTGCTGGCCAGGCTGATACAACCTCATTTCAAGTATTGTGAGAGTCACAAGAGTCAGCCTTTGAGAAAGGAAACAGGTATAAGCATTCTCATCTCTGTAATTACATGACATATATATATTACCCCTCCCAAAAATAGACATATAACATTGGTATTAACAGATTCCAAAACTTGGTCTTTTGAAATACTAGAATATATTCAGAACTGCAAAATTCCATTTTTCAAGCTTGAATAAGTATATTAAATTTCTAAGCTATTTTTAAGATCTTTTTATAAGCATTCTGTGCTATATTAGCAGACTACTAACAGCTTTTCTACATTTGTTATCAGCAAAGACATGATGAGACAGGAAAGAAAATTGTGTACACATAGTAGCTATGTCAGTCTCATCCATTTGCTTAATGCATAATGCTTATGACAATACCAGCTTTCTTTGCTATTGAAATGGAACAACTTAAATATTAGGCTGTGGCATCACAGAAGCAGCTTATTAGGAAATGACAGCACTGGAGAAGAAAGCTACTTACAAAAAAAAAAAAAAATAGATTTATCAGAAGCAACACATTAAACAAACAACTGTTCCCTTCAAAGAAACTATGCAATTTCAAGCACCATTACAAGTATTTTTAAAAGACTTCTCAAAATAGCAGTTTCATCATCTGTCAGATCAAGACAGAAATTCCTAAATGCTCCTTAAATGTATGTTTGTCTTCTTATGTTCATGCTGGCCATTGTTTCCTCAGCATGTCCTCCATTCAATTACATGGTGATAAATTTGTGTGCAATCACTGAGCCAAGCAAATTTTCACAGCCCCTGCCCTCAGGCTGTTAATGACATTTGGGGATCTCTATGCATGGGTCATCGTGGAACTGCGTGGAACAACAACAACAAAAAAATCCCTGATTCTAAAATCCTCAGACTCTTACATTATATGAAAATTCAAACCAAAGCTTTAACTATAAAGGACATGTTTTAAAATAAACATTCATGAGTTGAATATGCCATCTTGCCTTTTAAACAGAGCATATTTTAGTCCATTGTGAAAAGTATTTAGTGAGATCATAAAAATATTAGCAATCTAATTATTTTCAAATATAAGGGATACTATTAATAATATAAACAGCTGCAATGTCAGTGGATTTAATTAACAGTTAAAATATGAACAACAGGGAGCAAGACAACATGCTGTTTTTAAAGATGTGCAAAATGAAAGTATTCTCTCTTTGTACCTGCAATATTGATGACCCAAATTTGACTAGCTCACTGCACAAGCCTATTTCAAATTATTGAAAGGATATAAAGGAATTTTCATTTACTTTCTCTTTTAAACTAGCTCAGAAGGCAGACACCAGTACGTGTTTTACCCTCCTGAGCCTACTGGAGCCCAGCTGACAGCCTGCCCTTGCTGAAGTTTCTCAAGATGACAGAACAGCTCGACCAGACCTGGGGAAGCAAGCTGTGCCATGAAGCCCCTCAAAGGAAAACAACATGGCAAGATTTCTCCAGTCAAGATCTCAATATTTTTCGTCACTAACACAACCAAGTGTTTACAAAGGCTTTCACTGTAGGAGTCAGTGCTTACTGATCTTATCTCTCACGAACAATCATTGCTGGGAGTTACTCCTACCTAATCTCCTGACCATTTTGATTAAAAGCACGTATGTATTATAGAGAAGTAAATAAGAAAGTCTCTAGATAGTTTAGGTGCTGCTCTCCCTGGGTGATATATTTGTAGAATAGTTTTTCAAGCTGAATCTACCTTGAAGGTATATCAAGGTTACCTCTGCTCCTTTGCCCCTTCATCTTCCCAGTTTTTTTTTTTTTTTTTTTTTTTCATTTTTTGGTCAGGCCATATGATTTAAAAAGAACCATCTTAGTAGTTCTGGAAGCTGATATTAGGGCAAATAGATCCTCCTTTGCCTTTTAGAAGAAGGAAAGAGAAAAAACAAAAAAAAAACCCAAACAAAAAAAAAGCCCCCTGACATTTGCCATTTGTATAACCCCACTAAAACTTTTTTTCTTCCATGTTTAAGAACCTGTGGAAAATCAAAATCCAAAGAGTTTCTGCAGAAGAGCTCAGTTTTCTACACTGGGCAATCAGAAAGCACCATATTTGCTTTTGTCCTGTGCCTTAGCAAAACCTAAGCCTACCTGCCAAGATTTGTGGTTTTAAGCAAAGCACATTTTTCATGCGGCACAGAATGCTCAGTCCCCCAGCTAAGTCATTATTACTTATTGCTTTTATGTGTCCCAGTCTTCTTGAAATGACAGCCAGGCTGGACAAGTCTGCACTGCCTTCCTTGTGTCTGCTGATACTGGAACAGATGAATGGGAGGCACACCCGGCTGTTTGAGCTGCCTATCAACATGAGTAAAGACTGTAGGGCCTGATGATTATTTACTACTGACAGGCTTTGAAGAGAAATATGCTCTAGGCAAATAAGGGGGGAAAAAGGATTTTTTTAGAGTATTTCCCAAATATCTTCTGCGTGATAACAAGAACTTCTCGCTAACAAGAACTTGTAATACTCAATGCTCACCTTAAACAGTTTAGGCTAATATTTCAGGCAGCACAGACCTACTGGCTATTTAATTGTTAAGTATCCTCATGTGAAAATCTAAATTCTGCACAATACATTTTAAAATGCAGGGCTGGCAATCTACAGAAAGAAAAAGGAGTTTCACAGTCTTGACTTTTATTTAACTGAGGCCCTTGACTTGGTAAATCACCAATTAATATTAACTTTGTTAGCTTGAAACCAAATTAGGTTGACTGCAGTACATTGCTTCTATGATTCTTTCTGTGGTCAGTGCAAGCAGTTACTTCTAACGGTGTTAAAGCTCAGATGAAAATGTTAAATAGAGGAGTCAATTGCAAGGTCATTATTTCTTTTTCCAAAGTAATGAAAACAAAGTACTTCATGCAATATACAATTATAGGTTAATGATACGGTCCTACAGAGTGGCTCTAAGGCCTTGTTCAATTTAAAACAATGATTTAATCAATTCAAAAATAACATTTAAAGGACTAAGTGTAAGCAAAAAGTGTTACTCACAATTTAAATATTATTTTAATTATGATTAGAGAAAAAATGAATGGGCAACATTTTTAATGCAAATATTACAATGGGAAAGTTATCTAAGCCAGTATGAAAACAACACACTAAAACTAGATATTACAAAGCCAGAGTGAAAATCAGTCTCATAAAGCAGCATTTGCCTACTCATTCACCTTGGAATTTCTGCAGTATGAAAGAACATTACCATAAAACAAAAATGAACATTTGGGAAATTTTGCTGGTACCTCTTTTACAACTATATGTTGCAATGCTGTATGAAAATAACCCATAACAATATTGGTTTTAGAAAATGCTTTTTTACTTGCACTATCTGACACATTTCCATCACAAAGACCCACACTTTCCAGCATCTTCCACAAGAGAGAAGATGGCAGGATATGTTTCATGGTGATTTTGATTCTCATGGAATTAAAAATTAAAAATAATTTCTTTCATGCCAGTACACTAACATTTCTCAAACAGAAAAATGCCCCAAACGATCATGAAAAATTAAAATACTGGAGTACCAACTTTCTAAATAACAGCAGCTATAGATAATAAACAGACAAAGATGATAAACAGATGTAAACATTGCTGAAATCCACACCCTTCCAAATCTGGCTGGAATTCTGAATTAAAATAGCAAGGCAAGAACCCAAAAGAATGGAATTCAGGGTCTCTCTCTGGGCCAAGACAGGGTTGTGAGGCAGAAGCAAGTATTCTATCATCAAAATCAGGAACAAAATCTGACCTCAACATTTCATGCAGCATATTTCTAAGATATTACGATTGCAATAGCCAAGAAAAAAGGTCTTTTATGTACACCATGTTCTTCAAATCTCCTTTCAGACCAGATTTGGTAGCTGAAGGACTCAGAAGGGAAAATACCATCAGAGAAAGGTCCAAATTCCTACAGGAAAACATGCTGGGGGCAGGCTGGCACTGGCCAGGGAGGGTCAGGACTGGTCAGGTCCTGCTGTTACTGTCCCCCATGCCAAGGGGGCTGAGGGAAGACAGCAACTCAGCCACAGTGAGGAGCCACCCCTGGGAGCCACTGGGGAAGACTCTGCCCCTTCCACTGGTGTCTGCCAGGCCAGAACAGACCCTTTGGGGCCATGTCAGAGGTGCTTCCTGTTAGCTCAATAAATCGTGTGTACTGGCCAATACAAGACTTTTTTATGTGTTAAAACCCACACATATCCTGCTTTGCTAAACCTCTCTGCATCTCACAAAACATGCCCGAACGAAACACAGTGTGACCTTTGCTCACTGTCTTCTGTATAGAAACGTCTCATCCCAAAGAGAATCCCTCCATGGAGACCCCTCCTAAGTGTACCCTCCCCACTTTCACTCCCAGAAGTCATCCTGAAAACTCATGGCATAGCATGGCAGTAGAACTGAACTTAGGCAAGACACTAAGCTAAAGCAAAATTGCTGAGAAAGAAATCTGTTAGCAAAAATACTGGTCTCTGACAAACTGGGTAGCTGCCCATCCCCACAGAACTAGAGCGAAGGGAGATGTGTCTGTCAGTATTCACAGAAGTCCTGCTGGATGACACAGTGGGAGCTGTATCCCCAGGGGAAAAGCAATGGCTGTTTGCCACCACCTGGGTTACTGAAGGATACAAGCACCATGGGGACACACTTTCACAACTCAGAGGGCCTGCAAGACAGATGGCTGCACTAAAGGCAAAGTAGTTGCACTTGTCACTGTAAATAAATATAGTAAAATAGTTGTAAAATGTAATATCATGTCTATCCAGACATTTCATCCATTCATAACAAATGTCATCAGGTTTATGAGTGACACAGTCAAAACTCTAACACAGATAAACCATTACATCTGGGAAGAATGTGATTTTTACTTCAAGCAATTACACATCTACAATTTCTTCACGGCCTCTTTTCTAGTCTCTTTGCTCTCTGTTAGAAACCAACATTACACTTCCATTCACACCGGACACACACTTCACCAGTTCTTGAGACAAAGGAAACTGGAGGAAAGGGGTTGGAAGCACACTGGAATGTAACATCTCTCCTTCCTTTCTAGCCTCCTGCAATTTTATTTTTCTTCTTTTGTAATGTAAACATCAGGATGGTCCCTGGAAACACAGAAACTTCAGGACAACTGGACAACAGGACAACTTCAGTTCAGGGGCAAGAGGATGAAGACAACATTAATCAATAAATAGTTCCAGAGAACAAGGAATTTTTGAAAAATAACTGTAAATTTACTACTTAACACAACAGAAAGTCTGACTAAAAGTCTGGAAGCCCAAAGTCCGGCCCATACCTTTCACCACTGACAAGAAAAATACAGTCTAGAACATAATCAGAATTTTGAATAGAGATACTGATACTTATTTTTGACACTTCCCTATCAGAAGAGATAAAGAGTAAATACCAAAGACTTAAATTTCTGCAGTAGATTAATGAAACTAGTCTCTGCTGCAAAATACTATTACCATGTTACATCTACATGCATGTCCCAGGAAAGTTTGGCAAATTATTTTTGGGCCTTTTGACATCTCCTTTTAACTGAGCACGTACAGGAAAGTGTAGAAATTATTTCACAGAGTATATGCAGCAAGGCAGGCAAGATGCTGTAACAAAAATGGCCTTACAGACTATTTTTCACACCACCTTCAAGGCCAGAAGGCATAACAAGTTGGAAATTATTGCTAATTAAAAAATTTGAGGTAAGTGCCCAGCTGTGTATTTGCAGCCTGATTTTATTTAAAGTGATTGAATGGTATCTATAAATATATATAAATAAATGGTAAGTATAATCCCCTCTGTTGAGGTTTAATACTAATACCATTGCTAATTGCCACAATCTCCATAAATTTGGTGTCTTTGAATATTGGTATTCTCTATATCCACTGTTCAAAATGCTGACAAAGATAATGGAAAAAAGCATACAAGCCTCCTTCAGTACATCCTTTCTAGCCCAACTTTGCCACTCAGCTGTTCTTGTCCTGGTTTCACCTAGTCCATAGTTTCATAGCTTAGTGAGGAGAATGATATCTGAGACAAAGTCAAACAGGATACCAAGGTCAATATTTATAACTTCTACTACAAGTCATGTATCTCACACCAGTTATATGGATATGAACAACTCCTATCCAAATCAAAATTATTAATTTGTATTATCACAGTACTTAAGGATCAATCTTGAACAAGAAGCCAAATGGGCTAGGCACTGGATAAACATAAAACAACCCATGAGAGAGTTGCTGACCTATTGAGCTCACTACTCATGTGCTAATAAAGACAGAACAGTGTACAAAGATGCAAGAGAGCAAAAGGTGAGAATACGATGAGCAATAATATACTCAAAAACTTTGGCATGCATACCTGAAAAGAATTATGCTAAAAGAAAAAATGAACAAATACCAAATTCCTAAACACTGGAAGACATCTTTAAGAAAAAAAAATAAGGAATAACAGTCTAGAAGATAAGTGGAGATTTTCTGATATAAGAGGTAAAACAGATAGTGAACAGAAATTTATCAAGTGTCTAGTAAAATCTCACAGGACGTGTTCATTACAGGTAGGAGTTCACTCTCATTATTTAGAGGCCAGACAGGGCAGAGAGAAGCTGAAAAGGGCCTTGGAAGCAAAGACCTGCATACATATTATATTTGGTGCAGCAGGGAAAAGGATCCACTGGAAATGTACACAGAGCTTTCAAATAATTAGGGAACATCTAATTTTGCACAAGACTAGACTGTTCCTCAGTTCATTTTGAAATGTCTCACATCACTTCTCACTACTTCGTTCTTTTATTCTGATCCTATGCTATGTTTTGTTCTAATTACTACATTGTTGGGACAGGAATACTGACTGCTTCTGCCATTGGCAGGAACAGGTACCTGACTTCACTGAGATCCCCTGAACATAAGACAGCTAATTTCTCCTTCCAATCCCATGTCCCTCCTCAACAACAGTAAACACACAGACTATTTTCCACAGTTTTCTTATTATTTGGACAGCTTTTTATATAGTTCATATATACCATCCAATATACCAGTTGTAAAGCAAACTAAATATGCAATACATCCTTTTTCTTCTCATATTCTCCCAATGTGATTTCAGATTATGGTATAAGCTTTTAAAATAGCATAAAATTGCATATGTGCGTATTGTTAAAATTACAATTACTTTCACAAATTGTCCCATTATCATTTAGTAGATAAGATGTGTAACAATGTATGACAGTTTTTCATTTAGATGAAGCATGTGATACCAATGAAAGTATTACCATTTATGGAACATTTATATAGAGCAAATAATGTTAAATTACATTACTTATACATGCCTTCTGTTTATAATTAAAGGCAAATTCATGAATGCACAAGATCATATTCTGCCACGAGTGTATTCATTAGTAAAACAAACATTAGGATAATTGCATAATAATGCATTCTTCACTGGCAGTTAGCGGCTGAAGAGGATTCCTACTTTAATTTCCTTATATTACCAGAGTTATCATAAGCTTTCAGATGAACCAATTCCCTCTAAAGTATTATGTTCATCTACCTCTGCTGCTCCTCTAAATAGGAATCTTAGGAAGACCAGCTTGTTAACTTCTACCCTAATTAGGCAATGTTTCACATCCAAGGCTAGTTGGTATGCCTATCTCCCTACTGGCATGAGAGCTATATCCAATAATCATAACCAAAGTGAGGTGCCTGTTGTGTTTGGCTCTGCTTGTGCAACTGTAACATGCATTACAATGAGCCAAAGTCATGCCATGACCCAGGAGAACATGTGGGCACAGCTGTGTTGTGCCATACACTGCCTGCCTTACAACCATCTTGCATGTGAAGTAGCTGGGCAGCTTTGATTTCCATTTCTACTATGACCAACCCCAGCTCAGAGATCTCTGTGCCCCACTGATCAATTCATCAAGGTGCACACTCAGAGATGGCAGAGTTGCCTCTGCAGGCTGCCTTTGCAGCTAGGGAAGGAAGTAGATGTATTGCTAAAAAAGGAAAATACGTGCACACAGATTCATCATAATTTGTCTAACTGTACACCAAGAGAGACTTGTATTGCAAACCAAGACAGACTTCCTTCTCCTTAGCAGATACTGTCCTCTAATATTCTCATTCCAGAAACACAAAACAGAAAAAAACCAAAAAACAAACCAAACCAAACAAAAAAGCCAAAACCAACAAACTGAACCAAAGCAAGAAAAATTACAGATTACTGTACCTATGGATCTTTCAGTGACCTATGTAACTTTGTGCTTATTACCTCAAATATGCACAAAAAAAGGTGACAGGAAGTGTAATTGCAAACAGGACAAATCTCCAGACGTACAAGACAACTCGCAAACTAAAAATAGCTAAATGGTAAATGGGCCTAAGTGACTTAGATAATTTGAAGAGGATATTGCAACTAAATGAAAGGGAGTAGAAAGCTATTAAATATATTTCTTTTCTTTAGAGGCAAAGGAATGACATAAAGAGAATACATTTTTTCTATTACGTAATTTTGCTTGTAGTCTTGTACAACTGGGAAAAAAAAAGATTTAAAATATGCTTGTAACCTGTTCAACCTTCTTTACATACCTTTCTTGTCAACCCACAAACTGAATACACCTTCAATCAACTAGGAAAACAAAATGGAAAAAAAAATAAAGCTTGTTTAACACTAGTTTCCTGCCTTTGGCTAATGGGGAAATCTAACCAAATAGCTTAGCATGGTGTAGAAGGTCACTGAATATAGCTTAGGGCTCTGAAATGTGGAGGTTATCAAAAGTATTTCCATTTTTTTTTGTGAGGTGTTAATAAAAAGCATTTACTGCAATAACAGCCACAGTGTCTCATCTTCAAACAACTTTTTTTTTTTTTCCTATCACATTCAACATAGGATTTTTGAGTGGAAATGAGAAAATTAATTCCAAAAAGATACAAGAATCACCCCAGATTCTCAGGGAAGACAGTTTGGGGCATTTTGATAAAGAAAGTACTTTCTGCTTTGATGGTTTAACTTCTCTTCCTATAATGTCTCCTTTTCTTTTTCTTTTTTTAAATTTTTCTTCCTCAGTCTGAGCAACCAATTGAGTATATTTAGTCAAAGTTTATACAATAGGTCTACAAACCAATTTAGTAAGCATTCTGGTACTGACTTTTTGGAGTGCCAATATTACGTGCATTTACGTTATTCTCTGATATACAAGGAGAGGTCATTTTGGATTCTACCCTTAATTTCTACAGTACTTAGAAAAGGAAATACAGAAAAATGATATCTGAATTGGTTACTTAAGGCAGGTCTGAGGACAGAGTGGAGTTATAGTTCTGTTTTCTCTACCCCAAATCTCAGAAATATCACTTTTCACATTTCCATAGTAAGATTTTTAAAAAAATCATTTTTACAGGATCAGAATTATAAAAGCAGCATCTTTTGCTTCTCTGAAGGAGACAATGGGTTTCATTTATATTTGGCTTGAATAGCAATGATTAAGGACACTGCACAGCTGAAGAGGTGATGTGCCAGCTGCTTTGGGGCTAAGCCAGTTGAAGGAGGTGAATCACCACAGACCAGTTGCGGGACCAGCCTCTTTGGAGCTGGACATCGTGTAGAGATAAAAGTATCTGTTCTCTGGGCTCTGCATTCATTCCTGCCTTACAACGCACTGAATTCCCTCAGGCACCCAAAGTGGGCTGTTCATGCCTCTCTCACAGAAGGAGCCTCAACACAGCCTCAAACTTTTGGGTTACTATTCCTGTGCCTACAAGGGCCATTTTTATGTTGTTCTAAATAAGGTGTCATTAATAGCTCACTATAGGAAGTGATTCGTATTTCCTGGGAAAAATAATAATCTTGAATATTTTAATGCATAATTACCATTAAATTATTATAAGAGAATAAAATAATATTTGCTAGTCTGAGCAAACCAAGGACTCTTTTAGGTTCATCCAACTCTGATGGTGACCTGCACTCCTTAAGAACAGAGTATAAGGATAGCACAAGTATAAAATCACATAATGCTTCAGAATAATGCTCTTAATTATGTGAACTCATGGTTAGAAATTTCCCAAGAAAGGTTCTGCTCCTTAATGCTCAAGATGGGTTTAAATTCCTTGCTGATGTGATCTGAACTTTTTCAATGAAAAAAAAATAAAAAACTAAGTGAACATGGAGAAATATATGTGAGTCACTGTAGACAGCTCTGAGTGGTAAAGTCTCACTTAAGGCACTTAGTATTCATAAAGAAGTAAGCCAAACTTTATCTATTAAAGTGCTTTTCCTTTATGTAAACAAATAAAAAATAGAATTTGTAAATTAAGCACCTTCCCATTCAGTATAATGAAATCCCTCTTCAAGATTTTGGTTGTTTTTATCTGACCTGAATGACTCTGAACCATCAGTAGTTTTGCCACATCCCTTTATCAGATAATCATCAGGTCAACAGAAATTTGCGCACAAATCCCCCTGCCAATCTCCCTCAGTTGTGTAAAATGACCTCATTGCTGCCCTTTGTTTCTTGTCTTATAGCAGCTTTCTGAAACATGAGGTCTTTCTCATTTTGTCTTTTTGAAAGAAAAAAATAAAATATTTACAGATACATATTTTTTGTGTTTCAGTCATACCTATGTATTCATATAGACTCTTTTGAAGAAGTAATGCAATTATGAGGTGTGGCTTCTTTGAAAAACTATATTGACTCTTCTCCATTATATCAGATGCATCTGCACCTCTAGGATTTTGCACCATTTCTGCCAGATAGAGAAACAGACAAAGTGGTTCGAAATATTACCATAACTAGCACCCTATGTGGAGTTACAGGAGAATATTATAGTGGAGACCCAGCTGCTGCTTCCCAGATGGAACACAGTCACAATGCCCTATGAAAATTCCCCAAAACACTGATAAGCACCTGGTATAAAGGAGGTACTGGAGAGGGGAGGAACATGAAGGTGCTGTGGCCATGCTCCACAAACAGCCTGCAGGGCAGGGAACACGGGACACTTTGGAGTTCAAAGACTGTGCTGTATCTGTGCACCAAGGAAGATAAATGCAAAGGACAACTACCCAATCCAGTACTTATGACTAGATTCATTCAAGCTTCACCTAAACCTAAAGAGATAATACAAAAGTAAGAGGGAAATGGGAATAAGTCAGAGGAAGATTTCCAGCAAAATTACTGCGATCGGCTGACAGGCTGACCCTGTCCTCCCCCCAAACCATGCCATTCAGGGACATCTATTGGGTGAGAAACTTATTCTGTGCACACTGGCTAATGCTTTTAAGGACTAGAGCTTGTGTTTTGCTCCATAATGTGTTGGTAGATTGTTTTGTATTAAGAGTTTGTGCTTTTGCTTGTTTTGCAGTATTATTAGATTGCTTTAAACATGTTTTTGCAGCCAGAACCTATCACTGACAACCATGAACCTTATTAACTTGTCACAATTTGTATCAATAAAGAGTGTTATTCCACAAAAATGTTAGTGAGTCCTTTATAAGGTGCTGACAGTTTGCCTGCTGCAGAGTAACATGTGGGAAGACCCACTGAGGGGTGTCCCTTATGTTGTTGTGTAACAGCCTCTGAAAAAGAGCAATTGAATTACTCCCAATCTCGTGAATCTGTTCAGTGAAGAGTCCCCCCTTATGGGATGCTGACAGACTGGTCAGACATAGGTGGTTTCATTTCCCTGGGGATGTTGACAACAAATAAATGTCTGTGGGTCGAGAAACTCTCTCTAAGGGTCCAGCAATTCCACCTTTCACATGGCACCCTCCTTTGGATACAAAATTGAAATCTCAGATTACAAACCAATCAATGACTTACAGTTTTCTATTTAAATTTTCTTGGATTCATTGTTTACTGCAGATTTATTTCTTTTAGAAGAGGTCTCTTCTAATGCCCCTGATATTAAGACAGATCCTCAGAATCACACTGTATAAAGAAAAGTATTAATGCAGGAAACTTCCTAGGTTCCCTCGCAGCAAGCAAAACAGAAAAAAAAACCCTAAAAAAATAAGCTGTTGCCTAAACTTCCATGAGCGTTCCAGTGAAGGGCATGCACAGCCTTCCCTTACACCTCCACTTTGCCCCAGACAATCATGTAAACGAGAACTTGAGAGCAAGAGACAAACCACCAGCAATAAAAACCTGCTGTTGGCCTTGGAGGTGATTTGTTTACCTCAGAAACACACAGCCTGGTGGAAACCAATGACAACTTGATAAAATCATGGCAAGATGAAAGAGGAGATATTTAGCAGAGAGATCCATGGGATCCCTAGACCAGAGATCATCAAAATAAGCACTAGATGGAGTGGATTATATTTGGAGAGGAGAACACAGGTGGAGACAACCTCCAAGGTGAAAGGCTACATATGTAAAGCCTGGTCTGGCTTGGTAAAAGTGTTTTGTCACAGGTTGGACTTCATGATCTCGAGAGTCTCTTCCCAGCTTAAGGATTCTATGCTTTCTTACAGAAAGAGGTAAGAATACAAACTAATTTATCCTGAGTAAGTAACTGAATAATCAGTACAGACAGCACAGAGCAACTCAATTCCTTGCTGACCTAAGTAGAAATTAAAAGATCACAAAATGTCAAAAGAAACATGCACTGGGTCTTTCCCATAGGCAAAAATATGAATGCTGGTTCAGTATTCAAAAGCATAAGATGAGATGGTAAACATCATATCTGATAACTTCATGTAAGGGGATTGCGGTACACTTTAATCGGTGCATTCACTTCTTTTGAGTTCCTATTTCATCTTCTTTTCAGCACAGCTCCTGTTTCTGATCTTAAATATTGTCATGTGGATTCAGTTTGTCTTGGTTTCTTCTTCTTGCTGTGCACTCTCACTAGTTGCTTTAAGAATGGCTCCCTTACAATGTCTGAAAAATTAGGGCTTGTGTCTTACGCAGACACGGCATTTAAAACTTCTGAGAGAAAGCAACTGAGATTTTTGAGTGCATTGTGTCTGAACATTTTTATTACTTTATATTACTGCTATCAGGGTGATAAGATAATATTCCCTGTTTTTAAATAAGGACTTTTAATTGTTCATGCAGTAGTTGAATACAGCCCTATAACAGAATCCTGTTTCTACCAGTGTGATAAAATGATTGTAATGTCTCATGTCTGACTTCCTTGTACCAACTACTGTGTGTCTTTTATATTTTTTCCCAAAGAAAATTAGTCCTAGAATTATAATGCCAATTTGTATATAACTGACTACAGAGAAAAGAAAAAAAATCAACTCATTTGAAAATTGCCACAATATAATTTTTTATCAATTCAGCACACAGTAACTTTCTTCTAACATTACTGAATATACAGAACATACATAGCCTGTTTCATTCACAGACCAAGCCATGTAGATTGATTTGTCCTGAGGCCAAAGACTGGGAGGGGGGTGGGGGGCAGAGGGGGAAAGAGGATAACAGTCTCATTTAATGTTTTTTTAATATGTGCTTACCTGTGTCTTGGTCAACACTTAAAACTTTCAACAGAATTTCAAATGGAGTTACAACTTATTATTACTATTCTCAAGGAGTAATGTCAGGGTTTGTTTGTTGGCTTGTTTTTTTTTTTTTTATTTTTTTTGCTTTTTTTTAATGGAAGGATCTTATTTTTATAGCTTAGGATTCAGAGTAAACATTTATTTATTTATTATATTTTTTATTTTATATATATTTTAATATATATATTTAAAACTGTACCAGACTGAACAGAAAAAAATACTTCTTTCATCCTTTCCTCTGAAATCTTAGTTTCAATACAACCAATACTAAGTCCTTGAGCACACTAAACACTTCTTAAGTCAGCAATATATGCTCTCACACCAGTATGCCAGAAAGCAGATGTGATGGGCTTAAACCAGCAAATCAATCAAACATGCTATGAAAAGCAGATAGAAAAGAAAAATGACTATTCTGTGTGATAACACCTGTCATGTAGATTGTTGAAAAAAGTGGAAGTATTAGCAAAGTCATTGACATGACTATCAATATTTAATAAGACTGGGATACAAAAACAGAGGAAAAAAGATTTACAAGTCAGGCAGCCTTTTACGAGCAGATAAAACACAGATTTATTTCTAATAAACTTATTCTCTAAGCAAAGATTTAATGGCATGATTTTATTAAGTCACCCTATTGTGTGTCTATGTCAATTTTGCCACTGCTGTTGAGAAATAACTGCAGCTATCATGTGCAGGATGACAATTATTTTCCCCTTCAGAACTCCCAAACATAAGATTAGAGAAAAGATGTCTTCATGGCAAGACGGGACCTAAAATACAGGCACAAGGTTTAAAGAAATTAACCTCAATAGAAGTTGCATTTGATCCAGGTGAAGAATCACGTCCATGAGCAGACCCTTTGAAGGAACAATTCTCTGTACACAATACAGATCAAAGCATAACAAAGAAAGCAATACACAAAAATATAAATGCTTACAGAACTGGGGTGGGTCAGCTCATCACCAACACTAACAGATCAACCTCCAAGAACACAGTCTGCAACACAGAGGCAGTCTGCCCAGAACTGAATGCTTTGGAGGTTGGAGGGTTGCTTTGTTTTGGGTTGTTTCATGGTTTTACTCTCTAAATTATGCTTTTAAAAAAATATTATATGCATTTACACACATGGGAGGAATGGCCAAACATCCTGATGTCAGAGAGAGACTAGAGAAAAAGGGGTGTATGCCTGAGAGGCACAAAATGCCGTCAGACCCTGAGGCAGAGGATGGTTTCAGGACGGTACACAGCAGCACAGGAGGGCAGTGACCCGCTGGAGGTCCTGCCCAAGGGGTGCAGGGGTGCAGCGGGGCTGGGGCCAAGTTTCTCCCTGACTTTCAGCCTCTCTGACTAACGTGGCATGACACTGACACAAGGAGATGTGCTGGATCTCTTTAAGTGATGGAAAAAGCTCAAGAGAGATAGGTGACCAGTCCTAAATGTACAGGATTGCACCTTTTCTGTTCCTCTCTCCACTGAACCTGAGAGATGCGATGAATCTTTTTTAGGTAGGGAGACTGAACAACACGATTTGCTTGAGCATGTTGAGTCTGTTTCTAGAAAAGGGCATTCAGATAAAGCTCAAAAATGTTATTTTTCCCTCCCATTTTTATTTTTGAACTTTCAAACTATGTAGATCCACTAAAGTCTTGTTTGTCTCTACGAAGAGTTCTGCTTTGGAGATTCTGAAAATGATTAGATGTAATCGTAATGAATTCTGAGCACGGAAATGATGATGTCTACTGCCAGCAACAATCATGCAAATTTGTAAATGTTTACAAATTCACAAGCTAGACATATGCACCACTGAGACCAATATTGTAGTGCTATATTTAGCTTGTTCCTATTCCCCTCTCAAGACAGATACACAATAATAGCTTCAAGTGAACAATTTTATTTAGATTTTTCTTTTTTAACTGAAAGTGCACCAAAAAAGTAGGAGTTTGAATCGAAGTCTAAGAGGTGCAAGGCCAAATGTGAGAAAGAAAAGGTGCAAGAGCTCAATGAACATAACTTGAATATTTTTTTCCCAGTGTAAAACCTAGAAAATGAAAGTCCAGTGCCCTCTATTGCCAACAGTAGTGATTACTTTGCTTACTTGGCATGTCTAATGCATCTGAGGGAAGCCCTTGTTATTCTACAACAAGAAGCTATAAAAACAAGCATGTAAAACCCAAATTATTTTAATATAATAAAAAGACATATAGTTGAATCTTCTAATTTTACTAGTTCACTCTGAAATTCAGATGAAAGTTTGGAATACTGCATCACTTTAGAAGCATTTAAAATGTAGTCTGTATTCACTCAGACATTTCTAATGGTGAAAGTGTTTTGTCATGCAGATGCTCGTTGTTTAAGATAATATGCCTGTACACGTGTTAGAAGGGAAGTCATTTTCATGGAAAACATTTTAAGCCTTAAAATTTGATTCGGAAAAGTAACACAACCTTTGCAGGTGCAAACAAAAGGTACTTAGAATGTGACAGCCTGCAGTGACCACAGTGCAGCAGGGACAGCTCTAGTTCTCTCTGCCTGGTGGGGCTTTCCTCTGAGGGCTCCTGCACACCCGGGCACTGTGGCTGTGGTGCCAGGCCTGGAGATGCCACTGGCACCTTAGCCAGGGAACGGCGTCAGGCTTGGAGATGGGTATCCAGTTCTGGTGGAGGCAGAGCCCTTTTTCCCCAAGGAAAAGCTGGCCCTGAACTGTAACTAGTTTTGAATTTATGGCCAGTGAGGCAAAGCAGAGAAAACATGTCACTGCTGATACAGGCAAGGCAGCAGACAGAGGCCAGCCTCACTTGCAAACAGGTCTTCGGAGATACACAGCCACAGCTCCACCAAAAAATGTGCACATAATCAGGTGGAAGGAAAAGTTTCACTTCTCATCAAAGTGAAAATAAATCTGCTCTCCAAGAGCTGTCTTGTTAAACTGCAGCTATTTAGACATCTGGGGGGAGAAAAGCCCACAACAGGCAAAGTTTTAAAGTCTCCTGGTGAAGGGAGAATCCTCTGGAGGAAAAACATTAAAAAATCCCTTCCCCTCATGCACACAGAATAAATCCTTACTGTTTGAAAAACAACTTTAAAAAAAATCTAAGATGCAACCAAAATCAGTATAAAGACAGCACCATTAGCTTTTTTAGCTAACAGCAAATATCTATGTTTGTGACTTCGCAGCAGAACGAAAAACAACTTTTGTCCTGTCCAGGTTTTCAGTGAAAGGTTTTTTCTGTACAGACAGTTTGGAAAGCATATCCAGCTGCAGGGCTGCTACAGTGGGCCATGAGGCTCACACTCCTGATGTCACCAAGAACAGCAAAACTAGAGAAGATCATCCTCTTAAACACTGCTTTGGTTTTGTCATGCTGCATTGTGACACCACAGAGCTCCTGGTGTTCCTTGCTTTTACAGTAAGTGAAATGGGATAAAATATCTGTTCCGGCATTCAGGCCTCTACATTGGACAGAATCAAATACTTATAAATAATAAATCGCTTATTTTCTAAGCTGAAAAATTGCTTCATAAACAAAATATTAGAAGTCATCAAGTTTGTAAATTTGAAAGATTGCACACGGACTTGATACTACGTGCAGAATTCAATGCATGAGGATATTTGTGCCCTTAAACTGTGACTGTTTCTGTTCATAGTAACGATCTGTTCATGGTAATTTTTTTGGTCATACAAAAAATCTATAAAACCCTATTAATAGACAGTAGAAGTCATAGATTGAAATTCTGAGTAAAATAAGTAGTAACATTGACATGGATCGTACCTTAAAAAGTACAGTGAAAATCATTTTTAAGTTATTTTATAATTCCAAAGGAAATTTATTTGAAACATAATAAATATTCACACAGCAAGAATCCCATTTTACTGCACCATAAAAAAAGGTGCAGAATATGGAGAACTAATAGGTAATTTACTGTGTATCAATGCAAACAATTTTGAGCATGTGTATTGCCAGATAGTTCCTTATGTATTCTGGAGATATCCAAAAAAAGAAAAATCTCTTAACACTCAACAATGCAAACGTGTTTTCTATACCAGGTTTAAACATCATTTGGCTGCAAAAGCTTTCGCTTTAATAATACAGAATAGACATGATGGGCCTTTGGTGTGCTCTTGCAAGATGTATTATAAAGAGGTTATTGGCACAAGAAAGCCTGGTATTTTAAAACAGTATGTGTCCCAAGGGTAGTGTTGATCACACAGAGCTGAAAAGCAAAGTTAAGAACTATTAATCTTCAACGAGAGTTCTGGTTATTTGCCACACTGTAGCAGAGAAAAGTCATTTGGCTCCCACATTAGGAAGCTGTTCTTTCTCATCACTTTCACTGTAGCACTTAGAAAGGCTGGCAACAGAGACACCAAACAGAGTAATTATGTGTTTAGGATGGATAAATATCAATTGTGCTGTCTAACCAACAACAAATAATACCAACCATATTTTTTTTTTTCAGATTTATCACAAATGATAAAACTTTACATCTATATGGTTTTCTGAAAGTTTTCTTTCAGGGAAAAAAAAAAAATAAATAAATCTGAGGTTGCTCCAAAGGTCTTCTCAGTGTTTCATTAATGAATTGATCTAACACCTACCATATTCACTTTTATCATGGGGCTATTAAAGATTTGATAAGGGTTCTACCATGGAAACAATTTCAAAATGTTACTAACAGTCTGTCTTTCATTTGCCCTGGAATCAATATTCTTACATGGGATACCTGATCCTCCTTGACATATATCTCCCATTATTGCTCCTCAGATGAATAGAGAACTACTTTTTTTCAGGTTAAATTCAACACAACTCCAATAATCTAATGGCAACATGGAGCTCAGCAAACCTTTTCCTACTCTTGTTTCTCCAACAGGCTTTTGTGCAGCCACTATATTTATGTAAATGGCTAAAGCACCACAGCTATCTGAATGAACTTTTCTGACCTTGTCTATAATAACATTAAAGTTTTGTCCTGCAAACCAGTGCTGATGTACTCTCTAGAACTCCATTCCAAAACTGAAATCCTACTACAGCAGCACACTCTACTGATAGCTTTTATTACATGAAACAAATCAGGTCTTATAGACATGCATATGCAACTACTGCTCTGATTTTAGAAAATACAACACACCAACAGACATCAGCGAAGTTTGAGCACACTGATCAGAACTTCTGATATAGGATTTAATTCTAATTTTCCTACCAGTCACCCACTCATCTAAGCATCTGTCTTCATTTGACTTATAGGTTAGCTGTCAAGAAAGCAGTTTGGAGAAAGCTCATATTGAACACCTTAATCTGTGTTTTTGTGATTTGCCGCCAACCTCCCTCCCTCCCTTCAGCTCCTCTTCCTGATTATTAAGTGTTGTCCAGATATATGGTTAGAGACATAAATTATTCACAGGGGTTAAGACATTTTCACAGAAGTGAAATCTTAAAGAAATTTGACAAGTGAACTATTATTGTCTTCTCCAGAAAACTTCACCAGATTATTCCCCTCCCAGAGTCTGCACACTTTGAAATAACATTTTCCTGAGTTGCTCTTTAAATGTATTGTAATTTGAACTCATTGTGAGTGATAGAATGGAAAACTGACCAAAGTGTGTGAGGAAATGCAGCACTGCAAATTTCTCTATCAGATGCCAGACTTATGGTAGTGCAGTCTTCCCAGACCTCAACTATTTGACATATTTCCTCAAAAGATGAGGAAACTATTCATTTGTATCAGTCATTTCTAACGTCTGATATGCAGAAGCCATTTAAGCTACAACTGTAAGAGGCTACTAAAGTGAATGGGAGTCATGAATAACCTCAGGTTGCCCATGAACTAAAGGGAAAGAACAGAGACCATCATCACATCTCCCATCATATAAGACACATACAAATCCTGAGTAATTTTTAACCACATAGTTTGACCGAACCTGTAAGTAATGCACTTTGTATGTTCCCTTTATCCTTGCATATGCCAGTTGACTGAACAATTTAGCTGCTGTTTAAAACAATTTCATTAGCAAATATTGTATATAATTTTGCTGCCCCAAATATTTCAAATGAGGCTGTCAACCTTACTTCCTTTGGCACAGGCTGAGTTATTACTATGTTTCTTCACGTGGTAACACAGGAAAGCAATCTAATTCCACAATTACCACACAAACAACTACTTCCTAATATTTCTGTCTGCCCATAAAAAGGTGCCATTTTTCATCATTTAAATTCTCTATTAAAGGGATAACAACCAAATGATCTTGGTTTTCTATAAAGCGAAGTAATGAAGTATTTGGTATCCTTACATTTATTCTTATATTTTTCCTTCTTCAATAACAACAGGAAGAAAGCCAAAGCATGAGGTAGAAGAATCATAAAATTATCAACTTTCCCCCCCCAAATTCTACCATGCTCTATTTTCTGACTCTTGCTTCTACCTGGTTGGAGATTAATAATTAAAGCTTTTACAGGAAAAAGCGTACTGTTGTACATAATGTCTTCTTTGACTAGTGGAATTTTCTATTCTTTTGTAGCAGAAACATGGCCAACCTATTTAAACCTCTGAATTTACAAGCTACTTTATGAACATCTGGGTTTTGATATCATAGATTAAAATTTTGAAAGCTCCTTTATAAATTACCATTCTTTTATGAAGTCTTATGTGTTAATCTTTGACCTCAAGCTATCCATAAGGCTATAACCTAAAATTCAAGCTGCCAAAACTCACAATGATTAGCTGATGGCCTGCTCTGTACTCACAACAGATACTTCTACTGCAGACATTAGAAGTGCCAGTACTTTGAGACACTCTTTCCGTAATGAGGGAAAAAACCAAAGTGTCAATATTTCTTCAGTCAAAGGAATTTACTCTTTCCTTTTTAGGGTGTGGTGTTGCCTTTTTTTTTTTTTTTTTTTTCCCTTTTTGTGCTGGAATTTTCAGGTTTTCACTGCAAAATTAATTGGCATATACAAGCTCATTCACTCATGCAAGCAAAGAATATTTCCATCTTCAGTAGCACTTTCTGTTTTGAAGCCTATTTTGCAACAAACAACCAAAACTGTTTAACCAATGAAGCAATATGAAGTCGTTTACAATGGGGTACAGGCACTGTTAACATAATTGCGGTGTCTGTTTCAAAGCTCCAGCAGAGAGCTGCCACACTTGAGGGACTGTGATACATCTGCATTCTCCCAAAACACATAGTTCAAGATTTCAGTTATATCAAATTTTTAAAGTTGATATCTGAGCAAAAACTATCATATCCAGGACTAGATATATCTCTTGCGAGAGCTCAAATTACAGGTCTATTATTAAAAACTAGGTTACAATACCTTCCTATGTGGACTCTGCAGAACTTTATTATTTTATAAATAAACTTCTGAGGACAAAAAAAAAAAAAAAAAGCTCTTTATAAATAAAATGATATTAAAGTATTATGCTCCGCATTTTAAAAATTGCTTTAAATTTCAACTTACTGCCTGCCATTTAGATGGTGAACCAAGAAGGTATCACTAAAAGTCATACACCATGTCTACGACTTGAACAGAGAAAACACAAAGGTCTCTTGGATTACCTTCTCCCATTTCTCCTATACTTTAAATTTACTAAATGTTTTATTTCACAAATATTGAAAGACAACTTTTGGCCTTTCCTACTGAAACATTGATGATTTACTTATAGATGAGTCATGTACTGTAATCTTCAAAGCACAGATTTTCTGCATAATCCACTTATTGGCTAGTAACATAAGTAAGAATTAGCAAGAAACCTGCTCTTTTGAGAAGGCGTAAGAGGGACCTGCAAAATGTATTTTCCTCAGTTTTTCCATTTACAGCACTCCACTGCACCTTCCAAAAAAAAAAAAAAAAGGCTGGAGAGACACAGCCTCACCCATAGCAACTCTGATCTTGCTGACAGTTCTGCTGGCTTTCCCTAGCAGACTTCACAGCCTTCTTGGTAGCACTCCAAAGGTCTCTAGGTTCTGCACATCACAGACAGAATACTTTCAAGATGGTGTAGTTGAAAGTTTGCTATAGATTTCTTGTTAGGGACTTGACTCCGTAGCTGAGAATTATCAGAATTCATTGCTGAACTCAAGGCAACTGAGTCTGAAGGAGCTACTACACAGGGTCCAACTGAAATGTCACTGTGTGCATGGCCAGGAGGAGAATTACTGCTTCCCTCCAGGCCTGCTTTCAAACAATAGCTTTTCTTTTCCCACACAGATAAAATTTATATGTGGGTCCTTAAATTATGCTGGTGACGCATAATTTAGAAAATTGATTTTCAATTATTTACAGTTTCTGACATTAAAAGCACTATTTGTATTTGCATCATAAGTCACGTGAAACAACTTGCAAATCTGACTGTTTTGAAAGCTTACTGAGAATAAATGCACTGAGACACAGGTGCTGTATATTTTTAGGAAAGTAATGCAGGTCTTCAGGGGGCAGTGCACTAGAGACCCAACACAAATGAAGAGTTAGAATATTCAGAACTAAGCATTTATCTTGACTGAATAAGTATGGGGTTTTTTAGCTATGGAGGGTGGTGGATGCATGAAAATTGTCTAACACACTGTCATTAAACCCTAAATATTTTACAGTCAATTAATGACCTGGATTTGAGTATTCACAAACTAGAGAAATTAGTGATGTAATAAATTGCTCTATCTTAATTCTAACCCACTAGGTTAATCCACTCAAGACAGCAACTCTAGAACCACAAAGGAATGAATAAAAACAAATTCTACAATGAAAGTAATTCATTTAGCACTTTTACAAAGCTAACAATGATGAGAAATCACTAACAAGGAGTAGCCTGTTAAGTGAAATTGATTCCACAGCCAGAAACAGAGATGGATTTGAACCACTGAAAACAAGTCAGTGGAAGAAGAGGGATAAATTGTAGATTTCACATGAAAATCCATTTAGAAGAGGGAGAAACACTGTCCCAGGACAGCACAGAGCTCTTAACTCTGATCATTCATGTGAAAGCAGGGCCTTCTCAAAACCCTGGAAAGAAATAAAGCCTGCATAGCATGTGACTCCTCTGCAGGCAGGGCAGCACACAGGCAGCCAGCCAGCAGGTATTACTAAACTCACCAGACTTGGTTTCCAAGCAGATCAAGAATTCTGGTGTTACATGTAACAGTTTTGTAGGACAAGAGTAATTTCTCCAAGATTTAAAGACAAGAGTTTTTTGGTAGATTCATTGTTGAAATAAGAAGACTGTCCAAAACACAGGTCATGCCTGAGGTAAAGGAAAACTTGAATCGTAGTGTTTAGAAGGTTTTCCTCAGAATCCAAATGACGTAGAGGGAGATTAGTCTTTCTCCAATATGTTTAGCAATACATTTTCACATGCAACTAAAAATACTTCATACAAAACTCCAAGTAAAAAGTAGCTAAAACATCATGAAAGTACATTTCACTGAACTAGAACTGGAGAAAAGGCCTCTAGATCATTCAGGTGACTGAGTCAAACCTACCATTAAAAGCATCTGCTGATGGGTCATGAAGGGTCTAAACCCTTCCTTATTCTTGTTGTTCTGCAGCCTTAGTCCAAGTTTCCTTAGTAATTACAAGCTTTACTATGTCATAAAACAATCATTTCTGAGAAAATAATACTCTAGGAACATGACATTTTCTTTAGATATTGGGGCAACAGTTACTCTTCATTTTCCATAACTATTTCTATCACCGTAACAAGGCCTAACTGGTAATACATTTCAAATTAGGTTGTACCAGATGCTGGGGCTATATTTTCATTTATGGAACACCAAGATTCTAAATTACTCAAGCTAAAATCTCACTGTTGCAAAGCAAAAGAAAATAATTACATCTTTCACCTCCTGTGAAGCACTTCCATTATCAGTCATAATAAAGTTTCCTCTTTTTTTTTGCAATGGTACCATGTTTCTGACTCATTTTGTTTGTGATTCAGCACAATTCTCAGAGCTTTTCTTTGCTTTATTATCACCAGCCCAGCTATCCCTCCTTCTGTATGCATATGTTTTACTGCTGTCCTAAATATAATACTTCACAGTTGTCTTGTAATTCATCAATCAATTTGAAACCATTTGTTGAAGATTGTATTTCATCCCGATCCAGTCCTCCAAATTGCTTGACGTCTCTGCTGTAAAGATGCTGAGCCCAAATGTGTGCTGTCTAAATCACTTGAATAGCTATTAGAAAATGCTCTAGACCATGGAAAAGCCCCATGGGACTCCCTGTTGGACTAAACCACTGCTGAGCCCGTTTTTCAACATTATGGTGGTTGCATTCAGACTATCTTAGACCTCTTTTTTAATGGGTAGAATCAGATGGGACACAACTAAAAGCCATACTAAACAAAAGATATATCACAGCTACTATTTCATGGTTCTCTATTACCAGATAAAATGACAGATTATGGGATTGATTTATTTTATTACTGAAAATACAGCTAAGTAATTATTCTCCATGGATTAAAAAAAAAAAAAAAGTTTCATCAAATTAATAGTATGTGCTAAATTTTACCTGTGTATTAAAAGATGAAATTATTATATACTGCCAGAAGGGCATTCTTTAAATAAATTAGTTATTTTGTAGGTTGTTTTTTTCCCAGTACATTTGTGATCTTCACCATTCTCAAAAATACCTATTTCAAGACATATTATAATTGACTTTCATAATTTGTTAACTGGATCACACCTCTTATCTTTGACCTTGCTCCTTTCCAATTCATCCAGTTTAATAAAACTTATAATTGCAATTAGAAACAAGAAAAGACAAGCCTAAAGAGGAAACTGCTCTGTATATTAGGCACATAACAAAAGAGTCCAACAAACAGTAATACATATCCAGCACTAGTTTGAGAAAAGGCAAGTAAATTGAGGCAGAGAACGTTCTGAAAAAAAGGATGTGTTATTACATTTCAACAAAGGGAATAAAACTTGGACACTTTTTTCTAATGAATAAGTCAACTGCACTCAGCAATATCTTAAACTTTTAAGTTTTATCTTGGAAACTAAGCCTCAGTGAAGGAATATTTGGGGTTTACTTTCAATTTTTTAAAACATACAAAAGATATTTGGATCAACAAATAATTAATTGAATAGATAAATTACCTTAGCAAACTGTGCATTTATCCATTTTGTGAAAGTTTTCTTTTGAACATCTTCCCGTTCATCTGCCAAAAAAAAAGTAGAGCACTTCATTAGAATTATTCAACAAAATAGTACAATATTACTGATAAACGTTTCAGTCCTGGTTTGTTGTAAAGCTACTAATGATACTTCAAACACCTTCCGGACACCTCTTTGTATGTATTCTGTCTTTGACATTTCCATCAACATATTTTGAAAGTCTACAGGTCCCCTTCATAGTCATGAAGTTCATCTGACCTATCCTGTGGCTTCTTTTCTTCTGAAAGAGTAGTTGCAGTAGGATCTGAAAAATACCATTCTAATTTTTAATTTAATAGAGGTATAAAAAAAAACCCATACATGTTATCCAATGGTTTTGGATCAGAAAACTCTTCTACAACACTTTTAGAAAAATACTTGAAATAACTAGTTTATATGCACCTTCTCAAATTGCGTGAGGAAGTGAAGCCTTCTGGACTACAACAATATTTCTCCAGTGGTAGCCCCTGCCACACCTTATGCCTTTTCTGACTTGCAACTATTTACCTGACACAAATTGTTATACATTTTTCCTCCAGTGGGAAAAGAAAAGAGCAAAACCAAAACCGAAACCATATTTGTTCAGCCATACATGAAATGCTTTCTCAATTCTTTAATATGAAACTATTGTGGAGGGAGATGATTATTTTAAGTCTTGATTTTATATATATAAGTACTATATATACAGTTATAGGTGCAGTCTTGATGCTGAATGGAACTGGACAAGCAAAGGTAAAATTCTGAGGAATTTTATATAGGTTTGAAGAGAAAGATTTACTTAGGAGAAACTAGAATTTCCTAAGCATTTGCTAAAAAGATCTACTAGGCATCATCCCTGAAATACAAATAAGGACAGATCTCTTTCTCTGACAAAACAAAATCAAACCAAACTAGAACTAAAGGACATACGTGGAAAAGGGTGCAGAACTCTTATACTAAAAGCTCACTCAATGCAGCCTTTTGATTTTGTAGTAAAATTCTCTACACTTCTTAAATAAAAAGGGATATTAAATTCCCATCTGAAGTGTTCAGCAATTAATAATGTTAATGGATTCTGCTGAATTTGAAAGGTAGGTATGGACAAGCTACATGAGAAGTGCACGGCATTAATAATGTACTTTATTATCCATCCACTCACCCCTCCAAGGAGCCAACACAAGGCAAATTTTTTCAATACAAATACAGCTTTTTTCTTAAAACCTCAACTCAATAGCACTTTAAAATACCTTTCCTCAAGAATGTTTTCCAGTCTCAAAGATGCAATATACTCATGAATAAAATATTGGAGTTAGCAACGTTACTATTTCACTATAAAGAACTACTGTATACATGAAGGAGCATATTCTAATTGTGTTCAGATGATCACAAGTGAAAAGATTAACAACACAATAGTCCAACTGTTAACTTGCCACAGAAGACATGTATTATACACATTCTGCCACTAATAAGAGTATTTGCTATGATAAACTCTTGAGAGTTCTACTGCTATCTACCCCGAATAATGCTGCCTGCTTCATCCTTTGGCTGAAAGTGATACTTGAACAGCTAAAAAATTCATCTAAAAGCAACAGCATGTGAAGGAGATGTATGGTTTTGATAATACATGAGGTTAAAGCTGTTACTTTAAAAAAAAAAAAAAATCCCCACAGGCAATGCCTCCCTCTTTGTTGGCTCTTAGTAAGTTGTTTATTTTATGAGTTCTGTCTCATTCTCGCCATGTCCAGTACACAGAAGATGAGAGAAGAGATGCATTTGGTTGGTGGAAGTTACATATTCAATGTGATGTTGTATTACAAACTGCTTCAGCAACTTCATATACAATATTACATATAAGTAGCTACTTCTGTTTATTCACCTCTTCTAAACCTGCCAAATGCAACCTTAAAATGGGTTGAAAGAACAATATGTGGTATTTAGCAGGGAAAAGGAATGAGGCAAAAATGCCTCTTTCAAACTGCTCAAGCCTCTGCTTTTCCACCTCAGGCAGCTGTAACAGCATATTTAGTAACAGAGTGGGTTCTTTGGGTTTCTTTTTCCACAAAGATACATATGAGTGATTTAACTGCAAGTCACCAACCAAGTCATGTCCACTGAGCTAAAAAAAAAAGCAGACTCTCCTGAGAAAAATGAGAGTCAAACCCACCATCTGAGTGTTTGAAACTTATTCAAAGTTCAGGCAATGTTCTGTTACCTTCATAAACACAAATCTATTCCACTGCTGTTATTTTTATACTGAGATCATTACAAGCACTTTTATCTCTAGGTACTTGCTGTGACAAGTTTATACCACAGCAATTTGTTAGTGACAGCCTCCTAACTTAAATAAGAATCAATCTTTTGGTTATGCATGACATGATTTCCCCATTGTAAAGATGATTTTTTCAAAAAGGATGTTCTCCTAACTCAGATGTATGGTTTGAATGTTAGATGTGGAAGCTGAATGACATTTGTCTAGGTGCTACAGAAATGTGCCAAAAACACTCATCTGCCACTTTCATAATGCAGTGTTTGTGAGAGATCCTTCAGCAGCGAGCCGATGAATGTCCTGCAGATGTTTTTACTGTGAGCCAATAAGAACAATCCAATGGTTGGACAGGTAATTCCTTCACCTGTTCAAGTGTAATATAGTATGTTTCTTTATTTTCTTTCACGCTGAAAGCATTGCAGAATAGTGTACTGACTCTGTTCAGGGTAAATCTAAATATGAAATACTGCATGGACCCTGAATTCCTTTATCACAGTAATAATGTGATCCCTTCCCACAACAGAAATGCTCTTCTCAAAATGAGGAAATGAGGGACATTGAGGCGAATAGACTTAAGCTGCTTCCTATAGGTTATCAACTCAGAAAATGAATGCTCTGATGTATATAGAAAGCCTTCCAGAAAACAGAGATACTGACCCAGTAAGATATACCTGATTTTCATGCCCAACAGCCTCTACTACCACTGAAGAGAGCTTGTCTTAACCAGAACGCATTCACAAACACAATTTATAGTTCTGACATCTGGTAGGATGAGCATCCAGCTTTGCAACTGTGCATGCAAACCTCTCAGATTAGCTAACTGCACATTTGACTTTAGAGGTATTATTTCAGGTTAGACCTCACAAGAAATAATGGCCAGGAAAGAAAGTGCAGTATTAATGAAGCTGATCATCTGACAAAGGACAGTTCTGAGATTTAATCAGGTTGCAAATGTAATAGAGACAAATGTTACACTGAAGAATGCTTAGGAACAATCAGGATTCAACAGAACTAAGATGATATTATTAATGGCAAATGGTCACCATAAAACTTTACTAGATACTTCATAGTTTCCGTTTGCAACCTATCACTCCAATGTAATTCCCTTCTATTTCCCACAAGAAACTTCCTAACATTATGTTGTCAACTCTTAGTAAACAACACTTATACTACACTTCTTTTTGCACACCACCTTCCACCCCCTCAAATAACACCATTAAATCAAAAATTACAACAGGAAAAAAATAATATTTAAAATATCTCTATTCTGAAAGCATAAAGTAGTGTTAACAAGTAATTAAAGAGTAATACTTTTAAACAATTTGAGCTGACAAATACCAAGCAGACTGCAAAATAAACCAAGATTCAGAAACATGCACTATACATGTCACTACATCATTCTATTTGTACAGTAAAAGCCACTCTCCCACAGAAAACATGTAGCACGGAGAAGGAAATTTGCACACTTTGGGGAGTCCTTCCCTGTTTTTCTAGAGGATCTTCACCCTCTCTTACTCTTGACACACCTGAGTAAGTATTTCTTTCACAGACTCAGAGAATGGCAGAGGCCATAAGGGACCTCTGGACATCCTCTGGTCCAACCCTCCCAGTCAAAGAGGGTCATCTGGAGCAGGCTGTCCAGGACCATGGTGAGCATGGCTTTTATTATCTCCAAGGATGGAGACTCCACAGTCTCTCTTCCTATAGATTGCAACAAGATGACCGCATTTTCTGCCTTCCACAGATCTGGGCAGTGTTTATGATGCAAGGGGCTTAGGAAATTCTCCTCTAGAGAAAGTACAGAACATTTTTGAAAATTAGAAGACATTCAACAAAAGTTCACTGTTTACATGAGGGGTACAGGAAAGGAGCCATATCCTCGGATTATAAACCTTAATTTTAAACAAACTACAAACAAATCAACATCATTGAGGTGTCAAAAAAAGATGTGACATAGTATGTGTAGAGTATCTGAACCACTGGAGAGACAGGCAGTGATAGGAGGCTCAGTTGTGCGATAAAAGATTTTATGCAGCCTTCAGCAAGCAGTTCCATCACAGGGGGGAACACAAATAGGAAAGAAGGGGACTTGGCCTGTTAGCCAGTGTTGCTTTGGCCTGGGTTAAACCATAATTGAACAGTTATGTTTTGTCTATCAGGAACTATGTGCAAGAAAGAAGAAGAAGAAAAAAATAATTCTCATATACTGCTGAAAACTTTGAAACAATGGTGTTAAGGCAGGTGTCAATTCCCTCATTCATGGCAACTGCACTTTAGAGGATGAAACCTTCAAAATTGTTATTTGATTTTCTAGCAGCCAAACAATGCAGATGGAGGAAAGGTCAGGATTTTCTTCACTGAGTGGGACTGAGTACCAGCAATGGTGGGAACACTAAGAACAAAAGAGGCCACAGATAGTCACATTATTGATACTCTGGCTCCATCGACTCACTATTCTTAGAGATTTCCAGCACATTGTTACAATACTCTGCCAGTAACTACAACTGCTGAGAAATGTTCCCTTCCCATTCTTGCTTATCTGAGGGGGGGAAAAGAAATCAATGCAATACAATGACTGAATTATATTTAAGTGGACTAGCTTTGATTTTTAGTCATTGAGGTCATCCAAGACATTCACAAGCTGACAAGAAATACAATAGGCTGCTTTGACAGACAGCCAATGAATTTAAGTCTATTGCTCTTGTAAGGCAATATGGAACATGCAATTCTTTGTCCATCTTCTATAAATATACTGATGAGCAGTGTGTTGACTTAATCTGAATATTGTTAAAACTCCCTGTTCCCTGTGCTACCCCTTGAGACTTTACTGCGGCACTGGAGTCAAATCACCATAATCAGACCATCTTAGGCTTTTCAAAACACTGATGAAGCTATTCAAAAGTTCAGCAGAAATGGGATACTGAGTACCCTTATTAATATGGGTGTTTTTTAAAGAGTAAAACTAAATCCTCTGAGAAACAGTATACCACAATTTTATTACATTTGGTAAGATTTAAGGCAAATTCAGGAAAGGGGCCGGTGCATCACTAACCAAAAAGACTTAATCTCTACTCCGCTCCCCCCCATCTCCTTCAAATACAGGAACTCCGAGAGAGGTATTCCGTTTGTTGCTCAGGGGACATATGAGAGGATGGCTGTAAGACCCAACTTACAATACTTCTGCCAATAGATTGGTTGGCCTATTGAACTACCTGGCCTAGGCTGAACCCCAGACTGAGAAAACCTTTTACTTTTCTCATTTCATTATGTTAGTTGGAATTGTTCTCATTATAAACGTTTAAGGGAAACTACTTCCTGACTTTTTTTTTTCATTTTTTTTTTTTTTTTTAAATTTAAATTCTTTAAGGCATTGCAAGTGTCTATATAAGGTCTCATTCTTCTGACCTAACTTTGACTAGTTAGCTATTTAGGGAAAAGCTAGAGAGGGCTTTTCAGGGCCAGCATGGATGTCATGTGTAGAAAAGCAACAGGAGCAGCACAAAGGATAGAGAACAAGACAGAGTGCCAGCCTGGAACAGAGGGAAAGATTAAAAAAAGAAAACAACAACAATAAACAACCAACAAATAGAAAGATGAGGAAGGGGTAGAGTGGAAGACAGGAGGAGAAGTAAACATCTTCACCCTGTCTTAGGGGGGAAAAAGGTAAAAAGACATATGGAAAAGTAGGAGTGAGATGGGAAAAGACAGAGATAAATAATTCCTTTCTACAATGAAAAAAGGGATGATATCTGGTAGATAGACGATCATATGCAGGGAAGCAGTGAGTTTGAACAAAAGAACTACTGAAGCATGTGCAGCTTTGTCAAAAAGATTTGACTAGCATCCAGAAATACCAGGATAATGCAAACACGCTACATATGATTCCTAAAAAAAAAAAAAAAATAAAAAAAATAAAATAGTGGGCAGCTGTGAATGTACACAGAGATGTAGGTCTAGTTTGCTGCATGTTTGTTAACCACACATCCTCCTTCCCATTTCTCAACCCTTTCCCCTAAATAAATTGCAGCAGATGTGACTCCCAAGACAAAAGGAGAAGCACAATTCCAATTAAATTTAAAAAGGAAAAGAGAAATGAGAAAAAGAAAAAAAAAAAAAAAGGAGAGAGAAGGAAGAGGAAGAGGAAGAGGAAAATATTTTCGTTCACACTTCCAGAACATTTTAAATATACACAACATGGAGTATTCAGCCCCAATTCATACACTGGTAATGGTATTCCCAGCAGACAGCCTAGACCACCTCTGCTCACCACACACAAATACATTTTGGGATCTGATCATACTTCTCCATGTCTATGAAATTGACCCAGGAGGAAGGAGCAGAATGACAAATAGAAATTAACCACAGCCTTCCCCTGCCCCGAAAAGCTTCCTAGGACTTTTTCCATTTGATTTTGTGTGGAAGGTAAGCATGCTTTGAAAGAGGGTCCTGATTTCATGGCTCTTGTCAGCAGCAGGGTAAGGGCAGGGAAACAGAACAGCAGTGCTTTCCTCTCCCATCTCAAGGAAGGTGACAGCGACTGTCAGGACAGCTCCCTCAAGGCTTGGTGATCCACCCCTGCCTTAGGCTTTCAAGGATAACGTCTTGGAAGAGTTTTGAGCCATACTCTACAAAAAATATCCTGGTCTCCTAGTTATTGACAGCTTTGTAAACACAAGCTTAACTGTTTTGCTTGTCGGTTGTTTTTCTGTTTTGTTTTGGTTTTGCGTTTTTTTTTTTTTCCTAATCAGCAATTACTTTGGATCCAGTAAGTTTTTCCCAAAAGGAAATCACTCCCAAAATACAACCTAAAAAGCCCCAGTGCTTCAATACATCAAATTTCTCCCCAAAAGGTAAATCAATTATCAAAATGAAGAACTAATCTATCTCTCCCTGAGAAGCTAGTGCTTCAAAAGGAGTTCAGCTTGTGGCTTATTATCTTTACATGGGAATATATGATTATTCATTTGGATATTCACCTGCGTACGAGCAGTGTCGCCTTTTTTATCTCTTTTTTCAATCTCATATACATATACTAACAACAGTAAAGCAGGCTTGATAACATATTAATAGAAGCCCATGCTATTTCACATCATACCATTGTTATAACAGTATTTTTGGAATACTGTAGATCATATATTACATGTTAAAATGAGGTAATATGCTTGTCTCCACTTAAACCCCCATGGTACTTAGAAATGCTGCACAAGCTGAAACCATTGAAGCTTTCTGGAACTTGCAGAATATTCTATGATTTAACAAATCAAATTAAAAGTATTATCAACTTTTTGGCAGCCAGACACCAATGAAATCATGTTGCCAGACCATTAAAGTACCTTGAAAAATATCAGTGAGGATGACTAAACAGAATTTTATTTTTTTTTTTTCAAAAGCAACAAAATCCATTTGCAGGAAAAGTTTTCTTAATTCTATAACATGTATTAAATTCATAAAAAATCGGGAAGGTTACCAACATTACCAAAATATGAAAGAAAACTATGAGCTGATTGATAGTAACTACACCTTGTCAAATGAGTATATTCGAGGAAAGTACCTTACTATTTCTTGATGGATTAATTTGAACAGAATATTTTTTTTCTGTTCTTGTTTACAGATTAGAGAAGCACAAGTTCAGTGATGCTAATACATCATGTGATGCTACTTAAAATCAACAGAAGCTCTTTTTGCCACATATATTTACTACTACCATTATTAGTTTTAGGCATAAAACCTATTGCAAGTCCACAGCCCAGACCTGCAACTTCTACCACAGCTGATGAGAGATACTTTGGTTCTTTCATGTCTCAAAAACAACTAACAACTTGTAAGACTGGTTAGCAGAAGTGACATTGTGCTCAGAGTATGGAAGCAACATTTGCTGCTCAGACCCTTCTGTTGTTGTTGGTCTGACTTGGACAAAAGGGTAGAATAAAACAGACAAAAAAAACCCAAAAAAAACCAAACACCTCCCCCCAACATATAACTTTGAAGGAGTGACTAGATGTGTTAAACAGAATAAATACATCTTGACTGAAGTAACTCTGGTTTTAGAGGTTCTTTCTTTTAAGCCATTTTTGTTCCTTCACAGAGAAAATGGGAATCGTTATCTGAAGGCAGACTGGAATCAGCCAGGACCCAGAAAAGCCTCATCAGTTAAAGACTAATAAAACTGGTTTGTGTACACAGCACCTTTATTGCCAGCCTGTAATAAGCATTGTTACTTGTCTGTCCCCAGGATCTAAGAATTGCTGAAACTAACTCGAAGTAAAAGCGAGTGCTCTCACCTTGGCTGCTGGTGCCCACCTGGCTCTAGCATTATAAATGTCCCTGTCACTGCTGTGGGAAAAGTTACAGACCAGAAAACAGCACCACTGGCAGCTCCTGTATTTCAGCAATGTCACCAAAAAAAAAAAAAAAAATAAAAATAAAAAATAAAAAAATCCCCTCTGGAAAAATTTTAAAAGGCTCTAGTCTTTATGGTTTTCACCAAGAGAGTTACATGCACTGTGAGGAGGAAAACTCTGATAAAGGAGCTTTGGCCAACACCAAACTTTACTTGTCAGGACACAGGGGCTGTAGGTTCCTGGGTTTTTTTCATTTCTTTGTAGTTTTTAAACCTCAGCATTTAGCTGATCAGCAGGCCATCTCAGAGTAAGCTGTGACAGAGGCACTGCTGGGAAGTATTATTATAACAGAGAATTATTATTAGAAATAAAAAAGTCAACGTTATGTAACTAGATGAAGTTACCAACAAATTTCAACCTTTATGAAAACTACACAATTATTTTTGTTTTGTTCAGAAAACAGAAAATAAATGTTTACTGTTAGGCTGACCATATCTTTCGTTAGCTGGAGATTTCTGCCATCCAGGTTTCTATTTCTGTTCCATTATGAACAACAGAGGACAAAGGACTAACAACGATAGCATACATTCATGAGCCAGTCAGAGCGGCACACATCAGAAAGGGGAAATAGGAGCCCACAAACTTTCTGAATTACAGACTTGCAACTAGTAACAAATGAAGCTGAAAGAAGCATCAGGATTTAAAGCAGGTAATCAGAGTCTAAAACACGACAGTAGTACCTAGTGTTTCACACAAGCTTCTGATGTAAAAATGAAATTGCTGTTCTGTTTTCAGCAAATGCCACCTAGCGATGCACAGTTGCAAAGCTTTGAACCACTTTGATTTTTATTTATTTTCTCCTAGATTTTCTGATTTGCTCCTATGAAAAAAAATCAGGCAAATGCTTTCCATGGTCACAGACTCTTCAAATTAACGTCACACAAGTGCAGAACACAGAGGAGGATGGCTTAACCATATGTGAAGGACCAACATTTGTTTCAGTCTTTATTAAAGCATTCATTACAACCAACCATGCTAAGTACACCATGGTGGCTAGCACTACTCTGCAATATATCAAGTTCCTTTTTTGTTCCTCTGTCAAAAGCAATTAGAGAACAGGCTATTCTAGTCTGCTTGACTGACTGCTGTCTATTTTATTTCATCTGACCCAATTAGTATCTGAGTTAATTAGAAGCTGCCACCGAGACATTAGAGAATGTATCATAGAAGTTTGCAGTTAATGAGACCAAGGTGTTAATATGCAATTGTTTACAATACACACGCTCTGTTCTTATAGTGAAGACACACATTGTGAAGCTGATAGCATCTACTGGCCCACAGCTTGGCTTCGCCTTACTATACAGCTTCTACAAAGCTTTGAAAGAAAGAAAACGTGTCCCTAAGAACATCTGTATAAATTAAAGGTCAGTGAAACATATCTTCCACTCTTGTTTTCACCTCACCTGAAGTACACAAAGTAATGATGAATGTATCTAAATCAAAGTTCTAATGTATTCAATTCACAGAGAACTATTACAGATTGCACATTTTTACGTCTCTTAGGCTCCTCTCACCATCCCCAGGCATCCTCCTCTCTCAAAATGAGAAAAGAAAGGATAGCCAGAGTAAGACAAAGCATTTCAAAATGCCCTGTTGATACTGATAACTGAAGGGGTGAGAAGCTAATAAAATAGAATTTAATTCCCTTAAAGCCCTTCCCATTTCACAGCTACTTTACACTGTTCATAGTGGCTCAATTGTATGAGTGATAGAAAGATCTTTATTTTTCAGAAATACACATTAGAACATCATTGCCTGGAATTATCCCACATTTGGGAAAACTCTCGTTTTGTGCAGGTGAAAGCCACGACAAATTAGATAAAAATCTAAATTCCAGCACTTTACAGAAAACCTGCATTACAAGGCATGTTAAACGTGTGCCTCTCCCTCCATCCCCTAGTGTTCCTGAAAATAAAGTAATTGAATTTCTAGACAGCTCATAACCAACACTTTGCAAACAGCCACAATGTTTACTGCAGACTGTTCTTCCTTAAGCTTCTTTCTGAGGCTTTTATTTTTCATCTAGCAGCTTTAGTTGGAAAGTGACATGTTCAGTCCCTAACACAAAGAGAAGACACTCAAATTGAAAGAAGGGGGGAGGTTGTTTGCCTCTTTTGCCTCTAAGATATTGAAAATGAGAGCACAATAGAAATCAGTTTTAGTCTTCATCCAGACATGGTGACAACCATTACAAAGAAAACGCACTTCTTAGAATTTTTAAGACAAAATATATTAGTTAGAACTCAGCAATGTGCCCAGAGACACCAATAGTTCCAGCCATGGTTTTCCCCAGAAACACATGGGGAAAAGCTATCATTATACAGAACAGACATAAGCCATGGAAATTACATTGCTCAAGGCAAGAGAAGCACTTAGGGTGAGGTGCCATTCTTGTCCATCAAGTTACACAATATCATTGTTTTTTGGTCCAATATTTGTCTATTAAGTGCTGCATTCAGAAACAGACAGCCTGTGATACACAGAGGAAGTATAGGATGTATTTCTTTTTAAGCAGTCAGGCATAGATCCCACTTATTAATATTTTAATATCTATAGCAACACTAGAACAAAATACTTCACTATGTGCTGTTACATATATTGTTTACAATACTGCAGATACTTCTCAGATTATCTTAAAGTTGTCTAAGGAACTAACTAAAAGTAGTAAGTATCCAAAACCCATCTACCTGGCAGTAGTGCATCAGCATTTGTTAAGTTTAAATACTCAGTTTGGGGGTGGACACATTGTTCATCCACACAAGGGGACAAAGCACATCTTAAATTTATCTTGGGAGAGTGGAGGAGAGAGAATTGGTAAAAATAAAATGGACAATAACAAATTGTATTTAAATCTTGCAGATCTCATGCCCTCCCAGCTGAAACTAGGATTTTCTGACTGGGTGAACATTTTAGATAACTAATACATTTGTTGCCTGTATGTATTCTGTGTATTGATCAGGGCTTTTTCTTTTTATACATCATTCAGAACTGCTTGCAATGAAGGATTTCATATCTATAACATTAAATGAATATTAAGAAATATTAGTATTGATGTTAGGACAGCTCCCTATTATAAACATTGATTTTTATTTCAATTCAGTGCCAACTCATCAGCTCTGCTGAGAGGAGCTGTGTTTCCTTAATATAGATTCAGTACAGAAAAAGAAGAAAAAACATCTATTTGTCATTCTTTTTACTGTTGCTCTTTTCCAGTCTAGACAACTCAAGGCAAGTGTGACATTTCACAAGATCATAAACTACATTGAAGAAACATACTGTCATTCTATTGCAGTGTTTTTGCAACAGTAAAGAAGAGTAATTTTCTTTGTGTAGCCTAATGCTTCTTAGACCTCAATCTATCTGCATAGATATTTTGATCACATGCATCCTAAAAGAGAAACTGAAGTGAATAGATCGTGAAATTTCAGTTTTGGCTTTATCTTGGAGGACTGTACAGAAGACCAGTTGAAAATATTCACGGTGGGAAACTCAAAAGCCAACAGAGGAAGGGAGGGAAGGAAAAACACATCCCCAAGCAAAACAGTGCCCTCCACTCCCCTTGGCCCAAGGGAACCCAAACCACTCCTATCAGACCTCAGTAAAATGTCTCCATGATGGTCCAGGAAACTGCTCTTTCATTGTGCATCCCATCTGTCTCCCAGTTTACATCACAATGCTCCAAATGTATATCACAGAAGTTTCAGTTTTTGGAAAGAGGTCTTATAATAGGTCTTACATCTATTGACTACCCCTGGGAAGTCATTTTGCCACTTTGTTTGCATATTCTTATATTGAAAAATATCAGCATTTTTAATAAAGTAATAACAAAAGTATAAAAAAAAGACACGTATTATAATTTGAAAGATCTGAGCATGCACAAATGCTACTGAGGTCAGATAATTAGGTATCCTAAGCCTTTGAAATCAAATTTGGAAATAGATTAGGATTTAATGGATGCATTCCAAGCCAACTATATTTCTTCAATTTATAACGTGGATAAGGAAAAAAAAAAAAAAAACACCAAACTTTAAAAACTAAGAGAAGAAAACATATGTATTTTGTGAGTGAATTTTCATACCTCTAGTAAGTTCAGTAAAATGAGATGAGAACAGGAATGCCATACAATGGATGCACATGACAAACAAATAACTTCTTCCTCTGCACGTTCTTCCCTGCTCAAATAATGTCTAATTCCTATTGTCTTCACACTTCTTTAATTTATAATGCACCTCCTTTGCACAGTCTTTAGGGATATTTTTTATGTTTTCACACTCCAAAATTTGAATCTGGTTCCCCATTCACTGTATGATTCTCACTTAAACTATGGAACTCCTGAGCATACAATATCCTTCAGACAAATGCAGAAAATGCTAAAAGAGGGTTTATAAAAATTAATGGTGGAAAGGTATTGAGATAGATCTGAACACAAGTATCCTGAGGCAGTGCTTAGCTTCAGTAAAGACTAATTACTGATATCCAGAAGCTGCAAGGTATTATCTACCACGTAATGGATTCTTGTTTCACAGAATTGCTAGATGCACTTTTAGGCTAATTCAGTAAGCACTAGAATTAAGAAAATTAGAATGGCTTCTGTAGTTTGCTCCTTTTACTCAGCTCATGAAAGAAATATTCTTTGGCCAACACAAGAACCAAAAGAAAGTCAATTTCTGAGAATTTTGAGAAGTGAGGAATGACTTGGTTACTCCTCTAATATTTGTGACTCCTAACAACTAACTTAGCAACCACATAAATAGTGTCTATGTTATTTTGGTATTTTTACATCACTAATTGTCAGGCATTCTTCATCAGCATCATCAGCTTGATGACAATGACATACAGAGGTTAAATCACTTGGATATCTGATTAGCCATCAGAAACAATGCTTCTATGACATTCAGGCTCCACCTAACATCACAGCAAGACCCAGAGAGTTTGCAACCAAATACTAGTTTTGGAAATTAAAAATACTGCCATTTTTACAACAGAAGAAGTAGAAAATCATGCAGAAGGCAGCTAGATTAATAAAAGTAACATGGAAAACATTTATAACTAATACAAAACAACTTGCAAAGGTCAAATTGACATGACTGCCATATTTCAACTAATGTAAATGGAACTCTCTTAATTTTCTCCATTTCTATTTTATTTTCCCAGCAATAAGAAAATGGAATGAATTTTATGTCTTGGACATTTTTCCTCAGCTCACAGTTCAGTCTTGAAGGGAGACAGGACTTTGGTAATACACAGTTCTCCATATTAAATTGGTTAACAGCAAAGGAGACCACTGTGCATAAACAACTCATGCTTTTTAAATTATTTCTGTTCCAACCATAGCCAAATGTTATACTCAAAGAGATGAAGAAAGCTTAAGATAGCTTCCAAACTGTGTTTCTTCATATAATCAGGCATGCAGACAGTATTTAATAGAATATGATGCAGGTATTTGCCCCCTGCTAGTTTTTACACGTCATAAGGAACTACCTGGAACACAGACTGAACATTTGGACCAAGCAAAGTGAGCCTGACTAATAACTTAAACAGAGAGAGAATCTGATTGACATTTCCTATTTACCCAGGAAGCCAGGTGTGGTCATGAGAAAATAATTTTCAGTGCTCACAGCAAATACATTGAAAAAGCTATTCACTGAGACAGGGGAAGAAACTGGATAGAGAAGAAACATGAAGACAAAATTTTAAAACGGACTACACTTTAATTGGCTTAAACTATCTTCAAGACAAGGTAAGGATTTACACATAGGAAAAAAATTGTGACAGTAAATGGAAATATGACAAGGTCTCTATAGAAGCGCATTAACACTGGAAGACAGAACTGTAAGCTATGAGACATCCATTTTCGTTCATAAACGTTTTTAAATTTTTACACACAGTTAGATGGATATTATTCAGTCAGAGAAACATAAGTTCTCTGTTTTATTTTTGGAATCTTACTGTCGTCTTTGGTTTGTACCACATAAACCTCACACAAAAGATGAGAATTCCTTTTATGATGTTACATTCAGCCAACCTGTATGACAGCTTGTCATCTGGACTTATTTATTTTAAAAATTGAAGAAGTTTACAGTCCCAGAAACAGAAATAGTTAACTCATCTTCCTTTTAGTTGTTGATTTATTTAAATGCACTTGATTTAGGATGCGCATTTAAGTGTTGGATGGTTTTAATTTTAAAATGGAACAGATGTACACCTACTTTTCAATGTACTGCACTGTCAAGACATTCCTCACAGCACTCCTGTAGTTTAGGGCTCTGCTAGATCATAGGGCAACCCATTTTATATTTCAACTTTGAAAAAGGAAATAAAATAATACTGCACAAACAGGGGGGAAAAAAAAAAAGAAAAAGAAGAAGAAAAAGAAGAATAAGAAGTACTTTCCTATTTCACAGTCATTTGGCAGCCAAGCCACCCTCCTGGTTGGAAGAAGGGGAAAAATCAGTGTCATTGCTTGAAATGATGCATGTTACTGGATGACTGTCATTAGTGAGGATTATAGTCTTGGCAGACTAAGCAACATAGATTGAAATAACTACAGCAAGTATAATACTATTGCTAAGAAATAAGTAAATTATGGCATTACACTCCATTATCAGTTTGTAAAGCTTAATAGCTTTCTCAAGCTATAATTTATTTTTTTTTAATTTCTGTTTTCCATAGAACTTCACATCCTTGAAAACATTTCCATACTTTCTAAGTAACACACAGTTACCAGGATTGCAGTGAAAGTAGCAGAGAAAAACACTCAAAAGTTGGCTTTAATTTTTACTACAAGCCTTGTCAAAAACATAAGCATTTTACAACTTTAAGAGTTGAGATTAGATGTTACTTTACAGAATTAATTATTATGAATATTAAATGCTGCTTTAGAGAATGAATTAATACTGCCAAAAACTTTCAAGGCATCAAAATTCTGTGCACTCACCCCATACAGTTATATAAGATGAAAAAAAAAAATTAATGTGAATTAATTTTAATTCTACAAAATTGAAATTTAGCTAGAAATATGATTATTTACAGACTCTCCATGCACATTCAGACTATATAAGACTATAAAATGAAATACACCAATAAAGTGATTCAGAAGTAAATTACAATAAAAAAGTCATCACAAAGTAATTTTCAGATGCATCCATATTCAAACTTTGCAGTGTTTGTATAGAGTGAAATGTATCTTAAGACTACCCAAGGAACCAATTCAAACACACATATACCCTAGAATATACATGTTTAAAGCACTGAAGTTTTTGTGGTGAGTCCTGACCTTGAGATGCATCAGAGGTATGTGACTGCTTGGCTGTGATTGAAGCCACATATTTCTGAAAGATGGCACATGCATCTGCTGATGTTTGATGACATTTATTAAACTCTTCAAGCAAGCAGTGCTCACCTCATTTCTAAGTATTTCTGGAGATCATTTTCAATTCTAATGGAACTAAAGTGAGCATTAAATCTGGTTCTTGTTCCTTAATTCATTATTTATTCTAGGGACATAAACTTTAACCTATATGTGTAAGCAGCTCTTTTTAACTTCCATACTGTATATTTGATTGCAGCTGGATATTTTTCAATGCTATTACTAGCTGTCATCTTCATTTTACAAACTGCAATTAGGCTTGATGATTAAAATGCATTAACTACATTTCTGAGAGCTGTTAGATGTAACAAAGACCATAGATTGCGTGTGTCTTTCCTACTGCTGACTTCTTTTTGGCAGACTATTTTCCTCAACCATTAACTACTGACTCTACATTTCTCTGCAAGATGTATACACAGGGTATGGAGGACCTGTACCAATCAGAACTGCTGCATTACTTTGCAAATTTAATTGCAGCAGAAATTCTTGGAAAGGCCTGACCATTTAGCTGAAGACTGTAGATGACTTAATGTGTTATGCATACATTGTGTTAACACATTTTATGTATTTACCCTCCACCACCTTTAAGATCTTGCTCTGTATTTTGCACCTTACTGAAAATCTGCTGTTCTTGTAAGTGAGAAGCCAGGCAAGCACAGCCACCTCTGCCACTTCTGTGTCTGCAAACCTCAACCACCATGCACAGTGTTACAAAAAGTCTCACCACCCAAATGGGTGCTTGATGTCAACACAAATGGTCTTCCACATATACAGTGAACCACATAAGTACACCAGAACAAGTCCACCCAATTTCTCCCTCTACAATGTGGGCTGGCATGCTGACATCTCTGCTGCCCTTCTCCCAAAACCTACCCTTACTCAGCAAAGATCCCAACTGAATACAGAGTGCCTCCAAAATTGCAACAACTGTGCCACCAAGATTCATAAGCAAGTCATTAAAATATGCTAAATACTCTTTGCAATTCATTTACATTCAAGTCGAGCTAACTGAAATGCTTGAGGAAGACCTAGACTCTAGATTAGGTATGATGCCCCTCCTCCCAAATTAGTAAGGTCTTCTCCCCTACTGCTGCTGGTGAACGACTTGCTGAAGCAGAGAGCAGCACTGGCTATAGGTCCCACAGCTCCCTGATGCAACCATCATTGCCACTGGTTCCCATCTAAAGAAGTGAAAAATACTTTTGCACTGATGGGAGAGATGTACATACATTATGTTGGGGGGTTTTGCGTTCTTTTTTGCTGTTGTCTTGGTCTTTTTGTTTTTGTAACTTAAAAAATTGGGAAAGACATTTTGTTCTTAATTTACATGAACAGTTATTAACAGAGTTGTTAAAAAGACTGTGTATGGCTATGGTTGTTCATTAATTAAATGGATGCAAATAGCCCTAGTCAAAGGGTGAAACCGTCTATAGAACTGCTATCAAGAGGAATTGCTGGAATTACAATTTGTTCTTTTATGGCAAGTAAGAAAACCATATATTGATTCAAATGTTATCTCTCGTTTGGGTAGAGTACCATTGTTATACATAATTAATGCAATGAAATTTCCCAGACTATTCTGTTAATTGCTTCATACAGTTAGAATGAAGTTAAATAAGTACTTTAACCCCTTACAAAAATTTCAAATGAAAATTAAGCAGTAGTGACATTTCTTGATGCCACAAAGCATTTTTTCATTTATTTTACATACTTAATTTCCTGTAATACTACACTATCAGAGAAGCAATATATATAATTCTGATATAATTTATATACTAATAGTTAACAAAGGCAACAAGTATCATTTCTTGATCACAATAAAACAGACACAACTATACCTGCAGTATCACTGTACTATCTCCCTATTAAGCACAAGCTTTCATAATGAAGCATGAGCCTCTTGCTTTCTTTGCAAAAAGCATAAACTGGTAAGGCACAAGAGTCACTGGCTAAGAGAAAAAAATAACTCCGGTATGTCAAGCATATGTGCACATATATTACAAATATCTAAATGAAAAAAATTACATATTACTATTGTCAAAGGCTTTTTTCTGAAATTCTCTATGAAAAAAAAATGGTATCAAAAACTAACTTACTTAAAATGTGCTGTTTTACTCACTGATAAGTGAGATGTACAGGAAAGCAAACTTTTTTCCCCCATATATATGCATAGCCATGTATATGGATACCTATGGACAGATACAACGTGGAGCTCATGGTCTGATCCAATTTGCTACATCCAGATCACTAAATAGACCTTCTCCAAGCTATGTGTGCCAAACTTCAGTTTAGACTACCTTAGCTGAGTTTATCCCTGCATGAGGGGTGCTAGTGAGACCACACACTGTCCATGGGAGGACTTTCCTGTAGCACAGCCAAGCTCAAGGCAAGGGGAGCAGGGGGCAAAAAGCTGTGACTAAGTTCTTGCTTTGCTCTTGAAGGGTTTTACTTTGAGGTATCGTACCAGGAAGATACCCTGCCCTAGCAGCCACCAGTAACTTAGTCTTGGGTTCACAACAGTTTGTTTTCTTTGCAACAGGAGAAAAATAAAAGCAAGCCAGGGCTTCCAAGTGATTGGGTGATAATTAATCAACAGAAAATTGCCCAAGATCTGCAAGTGGCTTAATACTATTCCAAGATGCCACAAGGTAACTTAGCAATAAAGAGTTGAATCCTAATTGCCAAGGTGTCAGTTATACTAAACCAAGTAGAGCCAATATTCACTCCATTTCAAAACTCCAATTTGATGAAACCTTTGCACTATTAATATTTGGGCACTCAAGCTTTACTGTTGCAACTGTTCCTGATGGAGTAAGGTAAATCCTCAATTTTGTATATTCTGTGTGTGTAAAATTCCAAATGAATTTCACAGCCTAAAATGTAGGAATGAAAACATAATTGGAAATACATACTAATGCTGGCTAATTGAAAACTTACTTTGAGATGAGGAATTAGTCCTCATAATTTCAAAATATGAATTAAGAACTAGAAATATTTGCAAATCCTCAATCTGTTAATAATTATTCACTGAAATTTGAGTAATTGTGGATGATGACTGTGTTGAAAAATGTTGTAGTCTGCTCATAAACAAAGGGCTCCAAAAGCAAAGTACACCATTTTAAGCAGATGTATACAATTTAACAGTGCAAAAAATAGTAACCTTTTAACTAATCACTTCCTAAATAGCTACTTTTCCTAAACATAAAGCAATACCATTAATTCAGGCTTTATAAACTTCATTTTTGAAGTGGATATAGAATTTACTGTGGTCTTATTTTGTCTGACTTTGTTTGTAATACGCCTGAAACCATCTTAGTGAAACTAAGTGAATAAATTTAGTTCATGCCTGAATGGAAAGACAACTGAATTTGGCTCCCCATGTTAAAAGCTACCATACAATACTTTCAAAAATTAAGAACTACTGTGGTGATTAATTTGCTGCACTGATTTACAACAATATGTAGATATAATGCACCAGTATCACTTATGTACTGCATCATCAATAAACAAATGACATCTTTATTTAAAATAAAAAGACTGGGAATTATGAAGCTACTGAGCCATCTGTGCTGTTAGGACTGTAGGCTTTCAGCATTATTAAAACAGGCTAGCTAATACACATTCCTGATATATAATTAAAAGTGGTGTTGGGTTTGTTTGGAGTTTTTTTTGAACTAGAGTATGTTACTTTAATAAAGAAGTTTTTGCACAGGAAACAACTAGTCTAACAAATTACATACATAAAAATAAACCAGTGCTTAGAATAAAATCTTGGTTTGGGCATCTCTGAAAACTAAATTATTGAGCAGGTTTATCTTTCCCATCAACATCTCTTTCATCTCTCAGAATTAAGTCTTTAGCTTCAAGGATCTCAGTAGTTAAATTTCTGTGCCTATTTGGTCTTTTTTCCTTACTGATATGATTGCCAGCCTAAAGAAGGTAAGAATTAAGGTTAAACTGTCTTCATATAATTGCAATAGTCATGAACCACTCTATATAATAGAATTTAAGGGTTTAGATATCTTTCCAAATAGAAATTTTCAATTAAAATTGAATGAATCATTTAAAATATTAAAAATATAAATAAAAATAAAATATTAAAGTTGTTTATTGTCACTGACATATCTTTGAAAGACATGCTCTTTCTGGACCCACAAAGATTTAAATTCCTGACCAGTTTCTTTCCATTTAAGGATGATAATTCAGAGAATCTATTAGGCTAAGTCTCTAGATAACATGTAATTTCTTAACAGTGTTTGAAATTATACTAAAACTACTTTTTTTGTGCAGAATTTAGGGGTTTCTTAGCAAACACCTAGAGAGCACACCATTTTGAAAGCTTTCAGCTGCTCTCAAGCTCTGGGTACCTTCAGGAATCCAGACACAGAAAACAAAATGAAAAAAAGGCTCAACAGCGAAAAAGACCCAGATTTATCGTGACCTCCTCTTGGTGTTCCACTGTACTAGTAAATGTAAGAGGCTCAGATCTGAGGATCATTAAAAAAGCCTGTGAATGCTCCCTGTTCCCCTCAAATCAATAGTACTCCTATACAGGAGGAAACTGGAGGAGGTCTAAGGAGAAAGCTGGAGCTTAGCTAGGAATCAAATGCCTCCAGAGCAGCTTAGCTGCACCAGCTACACAGGTACCTCACTCCAGGCCCAGAAATGAGCTGCCTCCTCGATGCAAAAGTCCATTTTTTAAAGAACTGCCCTCTAATAAAACATGTGTTTGGCTGAGGGAGAACAGAAGTCCAGATATACAGTCTGTATTTCTGCAAGGACGTTTTCCTATGTTCTCATAAATTCTTTCTTAAAGTCTTTTCCAAGGAGCAGAGATGATTTTTCAAAAGCCTTGGGTTACACATGGGACTAACCAAGATTAGGGGGAGCTAGGTTTCCACACACAATTTAACACTATTTTATAAATCCATAATTTACAATCTCACAGGCTTCCCGTGCCCACCTTGTGTTGTCCCCCTATCGAGAAACACAAGGTGAACCTCTAAAAATGAAGAGCAACCAAGCAGGAAAATTTCACAGATGTCCTCTATTGCTCATTACAGTAAAACTTAGAATGCTCAGATCTCATAGGTCATACAATGATAATATTTAAAAGGAATGGAAAAAATATATTGAAAACCAGATTTTGCTGTCTGTAACCTTTTTTTTCCCAGCAATTCATGACTACATTTGCTAAAATTATACATGTTTAGCATGTGTATTACCAGAGCAGGCTCTCTCTGGTTCTTAGCTTTCTTTTGCAGGGCTCTATCAGAGTATGCTAAATAATTATGGCTTCTTTTTTACGCTGTTCCAAAGTGCTTCCTTTTCCAGGCCTAATTAGTGCTGATATTCAATGTAATTAGTTGAATTTAGAATTTTTCTATGAAAAAAGGGTTGTTCTACAGCTCCTCATCGGCCTGCATGAGGGGGAAAAAAATGCACTGATGGTTAAATATCAACAATATATTTGCAGTTTTCCAAAGAAATTTCTAAACAAATAAAATAACATAAAATTAACCAACCAGGTGGAATACAATTCAAGCTGCTTTCTTTCTATCAGAAAGGGAAAAAACTCCCAAAAAAAACAGATGAAAGACCCATAAAATTCAACTTTTCGAAGAGAGTAAAAGACCAGCTATGAGATCATAATGAAAGCATTCATTCATATAAAGTCTCATAACCTTAATTTAAATAAAAAAATAAATTAAAAAGCAGAATGTGTCAGATTTCAAGGATAACAACACTCATTTTAAAAAATGTTTCAGAGATCAGATGCAAGGTTTCCATCTAGGGGTTCCTCCACAAATATGACTGGACTGAAATACCTCTTGAATCCACCTTCTTTTGAAATAATATTTTTATAAACTTTTAGACACATTATTAACATTCTGTAAAAATTTTTGGTATAGCATAAAAGCAGCCCATGAAAAGTGTTGGCTTTTCCATTGCATTACATTTTTAATAATTATTCTATCTTGTAACCAATTATTTCCAGAAAGCTCAAATTGCCTTCATTCATATTCTATTAAGCACATATAATCATATCTCTCATAGAAGCAAGTTTTGATAGAAGCCATTATCAACAAAATTCAGAAATAATAACAAAAAATCTCTTCATGATCTATAAAAGAGAAATAGATGGCTTTTTTTATTAAACACACTAATATTCTTAAATACTTTTCAGTTTTTCTGCAGTAATTTTATTTTGTTTCATCTAAAGTTCACTTTCATACACGTCTTTCTGGTTTTCCTTCTCCAATACTACCCACAATTTTAAAAAGTTATCTCAGACTTGAAACTATGTTTGCCATTAAGAAGAAGCAATATTTGAACAGAAATTATAAAAAAAAAATCATACTCAAATCTTACTTGTGCCGGGAAGAAAGGTCCATTAATTTTCTTCAAGGCTTGCCTTGGCTGACTAAAAGCTGTCTAAATATGCAGCTGCATAAACACACAAAGCACTGAACAACATAGATGCAAACCAAATTGACAAACTTTAAAATACGTTCATGAGAATAGCAGTTTTGCTTCAACCGCTGAACACATTTAATCAGATATGCACATTCTCCAGGCAAATGAATGCTAGTACAATCCCACAGCAAGATGTATGAAAGTAGTTTTATTTACAGAATTATCATTCTGACTAGTATCATCAAAGGATTACTAGAGCACTGAAGACATTGCTCAGCATGTCTTAGGTCCAAAAATGGTATTCACAGTGTTTTATTTCTACAGTCTCATTTTCTAGGGTTTCATTCTACATTATTAGCACACCCAAGAAGTATGAGAGCAGCTGGATGAACAGTACCACCTCTTGCTATGGCCCTCCCACACAACAGGTTCAATGCCACAGCATGTGTCATTGACTGGAAATCCCCTACTCTTTTTCCATGCTTTTTTTAAAGGTAGCTAATTACTGTCATTCTGCTCTGTCTTCAAGATACAACATCTATCAGCTTCTTCTACCATTCAGTGTTGGTTATGCACTCGAAGTCCCACATCTGTCACACCAACGGAGGACCTGTGTCCTTGTGGACTACCCCAGAGTAACAGTCCTCATGCGAAACACTGAGGAAGACACTCTCAGAATATCCCACTTACTTTGGTTCCCAAGGAACAGCAGGGATCTGTAACTGGCTCTTAAATCTCAATGAACATCCTCAGCACATTTTGTAATTCAGTTTGGGTTTGTCCAGCTTTCTCCTCCCCCTTTGAAAACTGAACCCTGGATCCAGGAAAGAATTCCCTAAACTACTAACCAGATTTAGTTATCTATCCCAGATGTTCAGTATCATTACTCTGGGTTCTAAGATAGGAGAGGAAGTAACCTCCACTCCATTACCAGTGTAGCCATCAAATTTCAGAAGAGTTTGAGAAACACTTCTACTGAAATGAGATGTGGTATGCATGGACCTGGACCCAGCCATCTACAGGCTCAGCCACGAACACTGGACAATCTGCCAGTGTAGCAGTAATGTCATCAAAATTGTAATTTTTAAAAGCAAACCAGACATAGAACTGACTTTGAGATAGCTACTCACTGCAGATTCTTGTGTCTCTTCAGACACAGGCGGTAATACTTTGAAAGTAATGCTCAGAGATGTGAATCAAACTTGATCTCCATGATGAAGAACAGCATAGTATTGATGCAGGTCACTGCTACATCATTCTGAATTGTATAAACAAAGACATCTGTGTTTATGGTTCAGTATCCTGTCTATACCTTACAGACAGCTGCTTATTCAGTGTTTTTATTCCATAGATTTATGATGCTGCCCTTATATCTGAAGTTACAGGAATTGTGTCCTAAATGATATTTGGAAATTAATTAAGGACTAGATTTTCAGGGTCACTCCTTACATTATATGCAGTCCAAAACTGCATTTTACGACCAAATTACTCTTAATGAAAAAAAAAAAAATAAATTAGTTGTTTGTCTGTTTTTCAAAATACTGAAACAACGGAAAAAAAGCTCCATAGTTTTGGCTTTTTTGTTTTGTTTTTGGTTTTTTTCCTGTTAGGGGAAAAATTAACTTATTTATGTGTTAATCAAGTTCCCAGTGCCTTTACCCATCTGAGAATTTTACACTGATATATGAGCTCTGAAGTCAAGAAAGTTAATTGGTTTCACTGAGGAAAATAAGCCACTACCTCTGTGACCAGCCTGACCTGATTTGGAGTTCTCCCTTACTCATAATAAAAGAGAACTTGTACTGATAGAAATGAGTTTTGTTATCCTCTCAAAGTCTCCAACCAAAACATGACATCTTAATGGCCAATTATAGCTCCACACCTGCTGTTGGGAGGAGAACTTCATTACTACTTAATTTGAAGAACAGCCACTTTAATGTTTTCTGAAAAATAAGTAATAGCTGAGTAGCCACTTCACCAAGCCAGCTAACCCACAGGAATCCTTCTCCAAGACTGGACACAGAAATCAGGAAAATAGGAATGATTGTTTTTCAATCTGAGGAGCGATGCCTGAAATCCAATTTTGTGTAGTTTTTACTAGGAAACAGAAGTAACAGCTCTAGCACCTGTTCCCTCTGGTTATCCAGAATAAATCCAGCCTAAAGATTCTCTCTCAAAATTGCCATTAACTGCATGTGAATACACACATTTAGAAAGAAATTAAGACAAAAACAACCTAAAAAGAGTATTTTTGTTGGCTATTGATTTAATAAGATTATACTTCCAGTAAGTTTATTACACTACAAAGTAACATAAGCTACAATAACAGACTGCATGAAGTTGATTCCTTGAAAACACAAACTGAAAGAGATGCACAGCAGTCACCCAATACTGAAAAGTCTATGATAATGTTACCAGCATGCTAAAACCCATGATGCATTACTACCACCTCTCAACAGTATTAATCGTACAAATAAGAAGCTAGGTAGACCACATACAAATATTTTTTTGTCAAATAGTGAATGAAGTGCAAGAAAGATAAGGCTGAAAGTGCTTTCAGTATTTCTTATACAGCACATATGAGACCTCATGTTCTGATACCTATCAACAAGCTTGACTATAGAAGGCACCACCAAATATTATTTACCTTGAATAAGATAAAATAGACTTCCCCAATAGAAATATCGCTTTTGCTCTCACCCTTTTCAAGATCCTGTATGACAGTGCACCTCTCATGCTTGAAAGGATCATATGGTTGATAAAGATTCATGCGAAAGACCAAAAAGACCAAAAGTATGGACATGATAATTTGCAGCCAGAGGCAGCATAAAGGATGGATTACAAAATTTACCTTCCAATTGGTGTGAAAATAAGAATAATTGTAACTGAATAACCTGGGTGTCCTGATCGACAGAAAGCTGAATCTGAGCCAGCAGTGCCCTGGCAGCCAGGAGGGCCAACCCTGTCCTGTGGAGCATCAGGTACAGCATCACCAGCTGGGCGAGAGAGGGGATTGTCCTGCTCTGCTCTGCGCTGGCCTCATCTTGGATATTGTGGCAGTTTTGGGCACCACAATATAAGAAAGACATAAAGCTGTTAGAGAGTGTCCAAAGGAGGGCAACAAAGATGGTGAAGGGCCTTGAGGGGAAGCGTGTGAGGAGCAGCTGAGGGCACTTGGTCTGTTCAGATGGGAGAAGAGGAGACTGAGGGGAGACATCACTGCAGTTACAACTTCCTTGTGAAGGGAAGAGGAGAACAGGAACTGATCTCTTCTCTGTGGTGACAGCGACAGGACTCGAGGGAATGGCCTGAAGCTGAGTTGGGGGGCTTAGGTTGGATATCAGGAAAAGGTCCTTCCCCCAGAGGGTGGTTGGGCACTGAACAGACTCCCCAGGGCAGTGGTCACAACACCAAGCCTGAGAGTTCAAGAAGTATTTGGATGATACTCTCAGGAACAGGATGGTCCCGTGCAGAGCAAGGGATTGGAATCAATTAATCTTGAGGGTCCATTCCAACTGGGCATATTCTGTGATTCTGTGATTGCTTTATGAGGAAAATTGGAAAAAAAAAATCACATCTGAATTCTTTCTGCTACAATAGAGAGTACAAGTTAAGCCATTTAAATTCTGCATTTCAACTGCTGTATCCAACTCAAAGCCAATGGTGTTAGACTTGATTTATTAGTCATTATGAAGAAGATTAAGATTCTCCTTTGTAAAGCTAGAAATGCTTCCAAATTATGACTAATTTGAACAGGGTGGACTGTCAATGACTTATAAATAGGTGTTATACACTGTCACAAGGTTTCCATTCTACCCTTTATCAAACACAGTCTGGTCAGGATGAAATTTCTATACTTGTGTTTTTACTTCTACTATTAAAAATTATGGTTAGGGATAGCATAGCCATCTTTGTGAGTTAAAGTACGGAAAAGATTTTCCCCTATCAAATATATATTATTTTTTTTTTTTTTTAGGTATCTCAGTGTGTCCTTGGAGTTGTAGGGGAATTCAGTGTTCCTGGATTGGAACACACCCATTCCAGTTCCTGTGTGATGAGTGAGAAAAGAAAGGATCTGAAGTGGGAGAAGCTGCAGTCATTAGAAGAACCTGGCAACTGTATTTTAGGACTAAACATGTGACAGTGCACCAGTGAGGGGTCAGAAAAACACTTTTCCCTTTTTCGTGACTTTTATAGGCTTCTACTGCAGAGAGCACAGAAAGCAAAGCCACTGTCCTTCTGTTATTTCCCTCTTTCAACACCTCCCTCAAACATTCATGAGTGTTGAATGAGAGGCAAGAATGGTACTGCAAGGTGAGCTAAAAATAAAATAAATACCATGAGAACCAGTGAACCAGTTGAAGAACAACAGTGGCTCACCAAATAGGCTAGGCCACCCACCCCCCACCAAAAAAAAAACCCTTCAAAAAAAACCCTTCTGTAAAACCACACAAGTTTTCATGAAAATTAGTTGGATTTATGTTTAATGAAAATCCAAGGAGGAGAAACTAGATCTCCTAGAGCAAAAACCTGGAGAGCTGAACCCAGACTGGTGAGCTGCTGGACATGAAGACAGACCACCCAGAGGGGCTTGGGGGTGGAATGTGGAAACACAGCAAAAATCAGAGAGACAAGCAAGATCAGACACAGATTCCAGATCTCATGCCCCAAACTGCGTTGTACCTGCACTGTAAAGTGTCTGCAAAAAATCACCCCTACGGTTATCTTGAGCCCATTCTAGTCGATTGAGAGAATGCCAAACTTCTATGAATTTAACCCCAGTGGCAATGACTACAAGCATAGATGATAACACATAAAGACACATACCCGCAGCACATCCACCACAAAATTGTGCCCTAAAAACATTCAAAGTCACAGCATTAATTTCTCTGAAAAATTGATTACAGATGCCTTTTAGATGGAACTCAAATTTAACATACACTTCTAAATTTGATAGCTCTGTGCTGTGGCTTCTTTTTTATCAAACAGAGATATTAATTCCTTGCAGACAGAGTGAAAAACAGACTGCCCAAAGTTTGTGAAACACTGAGATTATATGGGAATGCAAACCAGTATGCCAGTGTGCACTTAAAAGCTGTATCAAAATGCACAACAGCAATGGGGAAAATGAACAGTTGCATGAGTATCATCAAATGTATCATTTCCTAGTTGTCGGCATCACAAGTTCAAGACAATGTTGTTTGCATTTCTACAAGAAATACCAGATGTCTCACAATGCATAATAGACCTTACATTTGGAGCACCTTCCTAATTTAACCTCAACTACTCAACTATAGATTTTCTTGAATTTTCACATTACGGAGAACTGTTACAGAAGATAAAGTTGCCATAGAGATACATATACTCTTTTCCAATCATTTCAAATATAGTTAGACACAATTAATTATTTAGCTCATCGCAGAACATTTATACTTTTATATGAAATATTCCAGGGTGAGAGATATTTTTCAAGTATGTAAAAAAAGAACTTCAAATAGTAGTATACAGTCTCAGAAAAAGAAAAAGGTTAAAATTGTGATCAGAAATAATTTTGTGTAGAAATTAGGTAAAATATCAAGTAGTTAGGGCTATATTCCACGTAATTCTCTATTTCTTTATCACTCATATATGCAGAAGTTTTGGCAGGAAAAGGAGTTGGTTTGCATTTACTTTACAAGTCTACAAGCAACAATAACAATTCTCTCTTTACAAAGATAATATAAAAAGAAAGACTAATATTGTAGCACTTTATAATGGGAGTGAAAGCAACACAACAGTGACAAGAGAATCTGGAGCTGTCATGAAGAATGCAAACCTGACTGGCAGCAGTGGCTTGGCAATACTGAGACCTTGTGCTATTTGATTAAAACCACATCAAGCTGGAAAGATCTCTTCAAATTAGAGGTCAGAAACATCAGTCTCTGTTTTTTTCTGCAGTTGTCAGGAGCGATGCAGGGTAATTAACTAAGTCTGGAGTAATGTCAGACAGGTGCTACTTTTCCTTTGAAGCAATTCGTTAGGGGACGCTTGTCACTTGTGACATTCCCACATAAATCCTGGTACTCAATCTCTTCTCCAAAAGAGTTGAAATGGCTCTCTCAGCTATGAAACTACTTTAAAGGGGAATATATAGTGTTTATCTAATACAGCAGTAAAAAAAACACACCGCAATTTCCAAACCTTATGTATAAGCAACAATTTACAAAGTGAGAAGATGTACAGGAAATAGAGAAGTTGAACACTGCCAGGTTGAACAGCAGATTTGGTCAGTGCACACCTGCCATTTGAATACCTTCTCCATCATTTGATCAAACAGATCAAACTAGCTTGCCTATTCTTACTATGGTTGTAATAACACATCAAAACATCTCAACACTGAGGAAAAAGTATGACATTATTCCATAATATGTGGTATATAATTCTAATTTTATAGTTCTACCAGTGACTTCAAATCAGTCCTCTAAAAAACTTGAAGATCATCAAAACCAACTATGTGATTTAAATAAGCATCAGGTACTGAAATATTCAAATGTGAAAAGCCACCAGCAAGCTGGAAACAGAAACAACATAGTGTCAAAGTAACTTCAGTTTGCATTTTTAACTGAGTTTCTTCAAAGAAAAATAGTTTTTATTTTTCAAAATTTTGTTAATTTTTTTTAAATTGAAGAGGAAGAATGAATGCTAAAATCCAAACCAAAATCCAAAGAAAATTTATGAAAACATATTTAAAACAAATTGCAGAAATCTCGCTTCTAATGAATATACTTTTTTAAGACTTCAGGAGTCCAACTGAGGAAACTCATTAAAAGTATAAGCAGTGCTAAAGTGACTTAAATAAATGATTGTCTACAGTACCAGTATTGTCATATCTTGCAATTAAGCATATGGAAGTTACAGACTCGTCAGCTGGAAAGGCCAAATTTTAAAAGCTTTTACATGATGAAAAGGTATTTTTATTTCATAGGGTCAGGTGTGGATCAAGACAGCCTACTAGACTACCTAGCAGTATGCTTGCTCAAAAATTTACTCATGTGTTCCAAATATACACGTGGCAAATAAGACCATGACATCAGCTCCATGAGGAGTTTTCAACAATATCCATTATAGCTTGGAAACTTAACTTCCTTTGATTTTCAATATTCGTATTAAATTCCAGACAGAAAGTATTTGATTTATAAACAGAAGTCTTGATGCCTTACTTGAAGGTGTGTCAATTATTTACTAATAATTTATCTGGGAATTTTCAAGGAAGAGCAATGTCAAAGATTCAGAAGCCCTTAAAGCAGATAATGCATGTTCCGGTTTTATTCATTTTACAAATAAAAATTACTGGCCATTATTTTGCACACACTTCTCTGCAAATAAATCTGTTTGACAGTAAATTACTGCCATGCTAGTCAGGAAAGTCAAAGCTCTTAATTCCTCTGTGCAAATATGTTTTTGCTACAAGGACTCACTTCCATTGTGTAGTAGCCTTCTCTTCCTGAACTGATGTTCACACAAGCCATTATTCTCTGTAGGAGAATCTTCTTTCGGTGCAATAACAACTGCCTTCAGATTTTAAAAGGCACTTAAATGTTTACCTTTAAAAATGCCAATCATTTTCAAGTGGCAGGGTATTTTATTTTTAATTCTAACTAGCACTGTCAATGGCAAAGATACTGACTACAAGAAGCACTGCAGAAAGGCAACTTAATTCATTTTTCTGCAAAAAAAAATATTGATCAAGATTTGCACAGATAGTGTCATTTTGGCTTCTGCTGCACGAGAAACTGGAAATTATGGCAGTTTCAGAAGACAGTTCTCCCGTGGTTCCCAGGACTGCTTCACCTCCCATATTTTTATTATGAGTGTAAACATTGAACAAAACTTTTTTTCTTTTTTCCCATCAGGTTTTCAGCAATGAAAATACTGACTTGAACCAGAGCACAAAGCACTATTATTAATCTGCACACGGAAAAACAGGTCAAAATGCGTGTTTGCTCGTATCAGGGGACTAAGACAAATTGTATGTGTTGTGCCAACATCTATCTGATAAAGTTATCCTTGAGAAAAAGATCCCATTTCCTAAAGAGATGTACAGGGCATGCAAACTGAAACATTTAGAAATACTTACTTATCTTGCATTACACTAACTGTTGGTTTCCATGACAAATGAAAGACTGCAGCAAAGCTAACATATTTGCTTAGCTTTTAAGCCACAACAGTAGGACACCTGCTGAGAGAGTTTCATTAAAGCCAGCTATATAAAGCCAAGCTTATTTTCAAGAGCAAGCAGCAGTGTCTGAACCCTTACATTTGCTTTCTTTGGAATTAGACTTTGGACTTGACTATCTTTTTGGAGATTAAAAACTGCTCCTGCTAATAAGTAGAAGACTTTCAAAGGAAAAGGTCATGCAGATGTTGCCATTTCTTTTGGTGAATTCAAACATTTGGGATTTTTTCCACCATTACACGTTTACATGTTTATATTTTTTTCAGTTTTAATTTACTCCACAGCTTTTTTTCCTAAGATTAACTTTACAGAGGTGTTACCCAAAGTGTTTCTCAGATAAGTGATAGAAGTATTTTAGTGACCTTTTAGAATCACAAAACCATTCAGGCTTGGAAAAGATCTTTCAGATTATTGAGTCCAGCCATTAACCTAACACTGCCATGTCCCTAAGCACCAAACCTACACGTTTTCTCTACATTACCTTGTCTGCAATTAAAAGGTTGGTTAAAATAGTCGGGCAGAGCACCAATCCAATGCTTAAAATGGTAATTTGCCTATGTTCAAGTGTAATATCCTTGGCTTTGTAAGAATTTCCACTAAAAACATGAAAAAATAGGGAGGGCAAAAACAAGCAAGTGAAATAACCCCAAGTTGTTTCAAGCTGGACAACTCTATGATGTTTTAAGTCCAAGTCAGTTGAGATGTTGCAGACTTCCAGATACAGATATGTCAGCACAAAAGTGAATGATCACCCTGATAGCCCTTGCACAGCAAAATACATCACAGGCAGCTGCACACACAGCAATTTCATGGGAGGCAGAGACAGCTTCTTCCAAGATGGATTATTCTTACAACATCTTGATTTCCTCACTACACGGTCTGCAAGTCAGGCCAGTTGCCCAGGAGATCTGGTGCAGGTGTCAATTCTCTTTAGGCAGAACATGGCAGATACCTGCTCTCCACCCCAGCCTGCCTGTGGCTGCTCCTGCAGAACTCAAGAGGAGCCCCAGCATCACTCAGCTGTGCAACAGGCTTGCATCAGCCTCACAATAAGAACTGCTTTCCAAATCAAGAGTTGTGCTGTGGCCTTCTACGCAACTTCCCAGTGATATGCAGGAGAATAATGTCTCCCACTGGTATAGAAAAAAGAAACCTGTATAAGTGAGAGGACAGAAATAAGACCCACTGCAGAAGCTATCACCTGAAGCAAAAGAATCACCTATTCAAAACTGGGGTAATACGGGAGTCTTCCCTGCCTGATACCCCAAATAGAGGACTTTACCTGCTTTTTAAACATATTTACATTCTCTTGATGAATTTCTCCATGCTCTGCTATACTTCAGCTTTTCAGAGACCAGAGCACTTTATGCAGGCTAATTCAAATGTCTTCAGGTCTGAAGCAACTATTAGCAACCACATTTAAAATTCAGGACATTTTGATTTCTAATTATTTCTTCTGCCATGGCACAATTCCCTTTTTATCTGTCTGTGACATATAAATCTATACAATTCTTGAATCTGAAATACAGTTTCAGGAGCTCCTTACTGTACCTTGTATTTTAACTCATCTTGTATAACCATTCCTACAGACATGACAACAGAATTGGTACAATCCTTCTTTTCAAAATTACCTAAGAACTTCAAAAATTAGTGAATCAAAGCTAACTACTTCTCCTTCTTCTTCTCAGTTTAAGCATGAGTGTCTCACTCTTCTCTGAGCATTTACTACCTGCAGCTCATAGAATGCAGTTCTAGATGTGTATGTTTTAACAGAATTGCAGCATTGAGCACACTTGCAATCTGCCCCCAGCTCCTAACTCTAGACACACTGTGCTTTGTATTACAGTGCATCAAAATGAAAAGCTGCAATTAACACCTTGGTAGGTTATACCCACATAGGGTCGGATACAGTTTGTGTTGTGTGCACTGAGACTGAATTCCTCTAGCTAAAGCAGAAACAAGAAGCAGAATGAAAAGATGTACATTTGGTTAGAACTGAGGCACAAAAACATTAACTGTTCCACCTAAGGTAAGAAATATCATCTGTATGAAACGCAGGAATGTTTTCATCTTGAATCTCAATCTGATCACATATCCAGATCACTGCAAATACTCCTAATGCACTGCAAAAGATTAGATCATCAGAACACAGGCTATCCGATCTGCAGTGTTGTTCCTTAACGTGGCTACAAGTGAGCCATTGATGGAATCATAGAATAGTTTAGGTTGGAAGGGACCCTTAAGGTCACCTAAACCAATGTCCAGACAATGAGCAGGGACATCTTCAACTATATTGTATTGCTCAGAGCCCTGTCCAGACTGACCTTGAAGGTTTCCAAGGATGGGGCATCCACCACAAAGAGACAGAAGTTTTATCAAGTAACGCCCAAAAAAAATAGAAACGCAACATCAGACAGACATCATTTTGCCTACTCAAAACTATGCCATTAATGAAATCAATCACAGATAAGGGGAATTATATAATTTTAAAATCTCATAATTAACAACTTGCCAGTTACATACAAAACACACCTACTTATGTTTCTTTAAACTCACTCCAGAAAAAAAGCTACACGACTGGCAAAACAGCTTAGTTTCCCTACCTGTTGCCACACAAAACTGTTTCTCAAGCTAATAGCTACTGTTGGCAAACAAAATGATTATGATTAAACAGCTCATTTTCTTTCTTTAAAGATTCCTGAAAAACACTGATGTTCTCACAGTAAACAGCTGCCATTCACAACTGCCTGCTAAAAATAAAAACAAAATATCCTATTTGAACAGATAATGGAATTCAAATGAAAAAGAAAAGCAGGTTCAGTTTGTGATTAAAATTACTCCCTCACCCCCAAAACACACTACAATTCAATCAATAGAGTTCTGGCACGTGCTAAATACATTTTTAGATAATGTAGGCAAAACACACCACAGCAGATCAGATGAATAAGTAGCATTCTGCACGGCTGGCACAGAAGTAGTCGATGCATTTAGGGGAAGGACTGGGAAGCCGAAGTGCCAACAGCAACCCACAAAGCCTCCTTTGGAGCTGCTGTGGGGCTATCTCAGTTCTTCCCCTGCATCCTTTTCAGCTTGAAATATCCAGTAAAAAAGGATGGAAATTTCCTATTAAATTGTTGAACACAAGTAAAATATAAGTTCCCTTAATCTTGTTCCAGGAAAATTATGGGGTCAACTTCAATATACGGCCTTGTATGAAACAACCTATATCATGCTCTTCACTGATATACAGTAGAAAGTGCAGGGATATTTTAAGCAAAAATGGTCTTGACAGTTTCTTATAAACCTTTCATTTCCTTTACCACAACAACAAATTGCTGCCCAGAGCTAATGCCGTCCAAAGTAAGCACATGTTCATATTTCCCTTAAAATATTCATGTATCAAATTAAATTTTGAATTTCACATGGCTGTGCCTCACTCCCGTCAGTTCTAATTACTGATTTATTTTTGGTACCAACAACTTATATTTATACAGCATTCTCAATCACAAATTCTTCAAAGCAATCTGATAAAGAGATCTCTCGCCCACCACTACGATGTAGATCCTGTTGGGACTGAACTTTATTCTGGGCCAATCATGTTATAATTTTACAAAGAGATGAGAAACTTGGGTAAAATTCTATGGGGAAAATTTAAACAGACAGTAGAGTTACCATAGCAGGATTCTTTGCCAGGCAGTTGCAGTTAACACCCCTAACTCCTGCCAAAAAGCTACATTTAATGACAGCAAGCAATCTTGGTTATATTCTAGCAATTTCTTACTCTAAATGATGTAATAAAATGTAACAGAGGATATTCAGTATGCATCTAACATTTAAAAGTACGAACTGCTGATTTTATAGAGTATTAATATTTGCAGGTACATGCACGTTCTCTGGCTTTACATCTGCTTGCATTTCAAAAATAAATCCTTGAAGTCCATTTAATCTGTTCAGTGTTATCACGGATAAAAGAGCACAGATAATTTGAAAAATATAAATGCTAGAATTTGGTTGTAGTGCCTTATGTATATGACTGAGTAGCCATTAAGACAATGACTTTTATTCCCAACTACAGCTTTATCAGAAATAGAAAGAGATAAAGCTGAAGAACTTTGTAGATGGATTATGTTTACAGTCAAATCATTAACCTACATCTAATTCATATGAAATGGTAATGAATGGAAATGAAATAGGTAAAAACTATTGAGATAAATAGCACCAGACCATTTTTCCTTTATAATTTAAGACAGTAAATCAGAATGGAAAGGGAAGATATTATTGAAACATTACAAAAAGCCTTATGCTTTTACAAGCTACATGGATTTAAGCATGTTTCTATGTTACCCTGGAATACTCTACTAATGTATCCTCCATCTTTTTTATCCTCTGTCTCCTAAATCACACAAAACCTCCACTTCACACACTCTTCCTTTCAGAGAAAGATACAACAATAACGAAGGGATCAGAAATGGCATCAGTCCATATATATGTAATCAGCAGCATCTTCACAAGTTTCACCAAACAAAAAAATCCCAAACTCACACACACACAGACCCCAAAACAACAAACCACTGATCTTAATTCAGAAAAGCTGGCACATCCACAGGATATAACTGATGATAAATGGCATAAATACAATATTGTACATGAAATTCCAGGAGCCATATAGGCATACAAACTTAGCACAAAAAGTATATTTTAAAAAGAACAAAAACTACTACTTAAGGTAATTTAGGAAAGCTGAGGTGGCTGCATGGTGCTGAAAAACTAGAAGGTAAGTTTTATTTCCACAAAACAGCTGGTGGAAGCAAAAGCTGTCAAATCTAACACTAGATGTAAACCAAACAAATACAAAATACCTAGACCCAGTCACACTGTCTGACTCTTTACAGGCAATTACAAGACCTAAACCAAAATGAAATATTTATTCATAACTAAATCATTCTTTGAATATATGTTGCTGAATTATGTCAGCCTTTCTTCTAAAGGAGCCAATACACAGGACTAATAGATTTGTGTTTAATTTGGAGTCCATTTTCTCTTCATAAGTGATTTTTCCAACCAGAGGTAGTGTACAGTGAGGCAATGCACACAACTTACTCCTCTGACTGCTCATTGGCTTTCCTGATAAAGAAATTAATAAGTAGATAATGTGTAAACAAGCTCCCGTTTTCTCCACTTCTACATGCATAGTTTTCTCTTGTGTCCCATATAATTTCTTCCCATGTTTCCTTTCTTCCCTTGCTACCTCAGAGTCAGAGACAGCAACCACCCTCTTTCAGGGAACTAACAGAACCTACCACTCTTCCCTCCACCAGAGCTACCAAAATGTGTCACCACCTGACAGAATGTGCAGGACACATATTAGATGGCAATCACAGAATCATAAATACACTGAGTTGGAAGGGACTCACAAGGATCACAGAGTCCAACTCCTGGCCCTGCATGGCACAACCCCAATAATCACACCATGTGCCTGAGAACATTGTCAAAAGACTTCTTGAACTCTGTCAGGCTTGGTGCTGTGCCCACTGCCCTGGGGAGCCTGTTCAGTGCCCAACCAACTGTGGGTGAAGCACATTTTCCTCATACTCAATCTAAACCCCCCCTGACTCAGCTTCAGGCTGTTGCCACAGGTGTTGTCACTGGTATCCAGAGAGAAGAGATCAGTGCCCACCACTCCACTTCCCCTTGTGCGGAAGTTGTAGACTGTGAAGAGGTCTCCCCTCAGTCTCCTCTTCTCCAGGCTGAACAATCCAGGTAGCCCCAGCTGTTCCTCCTGTGGCTAATATAATGCAGCCACCTACTCCAGGCACCCTGACAGTACCTGATATTTATTGTAACACTGGCTTGTTCTGATTTGCTATTTTAAAGCAGTCGTCCTTTTCTGTTAACTGAGATTCAAACCATTGATAGATATCTGTTGTAAAGGTCACACGGAAGCAGAATTTAGTATTAAGACATGAAAAACTTAAATTCTATCAAAAGTGAAGTGGACAGCAATTCTAATGTGAAGGTTTTCTCTGCAGGATCCTGCTTTTCTGGTAAGGAAGGGCTGTGCTTTGGTGATCTCCTTTGTCCAACCCACTTCTCCTTCCCCAGCAGTCACCAACTCCCACTTGCGTCCCACCTCATGTCTTACAAATTTCTTTTTCACCATTACAGCTGTCACTCCTCCCGCCACAAGGACTGCATCTGAGGGATCTGCAAGCAGAAACCCTCATTTTCTATCTAGAGACAACATCACAGCAGTGCCTGCTGCTACAGAAAAGCGGCAAGGAAAGCATGGCCTGACTCCTGCAGTGCCAGATGGAGGCACACTTTGGGACAGCCACAAACTGCAAGAAAATCACTGATGAATACTAACAAATCTTCACTGAGCAGATGCAGACTTTCAACTTAAAACCTGATCTCCAAAGTGCTGCTACTTCTCAGGGAGCGCTGGCACTTGACTGGGAAGACATTTTGTCCCCAGAGGAAAGAAAGAGAGGGCATAAAAACAAAAAAAAAATCTTTCTTCATCACCGTGTTCTGTGAAATGGCTTGGACATTTTAGAAGCTTGAAAATAAGTAAGCAAAAGGGATCAGCCTGAAGTAGTCAAAAAGCCTAGAAAATGTTACTCTGACTGGCACTGTTTTGCAAACACCACCATAAAAACGGGAAGCCCCATACAACCAACCAAGGTGAAAGCGTACTTGTCAACATGAGAGAAGGAATCTGACACTAATCTGGTAATATTCTTCAGCCAACAGCATAAGGAGCTGCATTAAAGTAAATATTAGAAATTAAAGTCACCTCAAAGAGGGAAGAAACAGGGATGATAATGTGAGTTTGTACTTTCCTTCCGAAACTTTAATAGCTCTTTTGAAGAGAACCAATATTCAATTGTTGGTATAATTATGTAATTCGCTCATAAAGTGGACTTAGGGCTTAAAGCCAGATGTGACCATTTGATGATTTAATACAACCTCTACACAGGTCATTAGGTTTTACTTACTTGTCCATAAAATGAGTCAAATAATTCACACTTGGCTAAAATATACCGTTCAGAAAAAAAATTGTTATTAAATTTAAATCACTGAAAAGTGAAAAATTTAAAACATCTCTTCGTCATTTGTTTCAGTGGTTAATTATCTTTGTTGTTAAATAATAGAATAAAATCTTTTTTTAAGGGGAATATCCAGTTACTGTCCAGAACTTCTCTCTGTGTTGTATGAACTACCGAGACCTTCTCCTACATTGAAAGAAAAGTAACGAGGGACCCAATCTGAAGTAGTTTCTTCAGTTCATTATTTTGCCACTTGCCTTCTCTAACATCCCTTGGAAACCTGACAGGCAGCGTGTGCTCCGCGCCAGCCTCAGCAGCGACCTGGACGGGATGTACTGGCAGAGCAGATGATGGGTGATTTCCCTCATCCTTGTTATTCACAGCAGCAGCCATCTCCCAGCCTCTTCTGACAATTTCCCCATCTGTACACACGGGGATTACACTTTCAACCAACAGGACTGCACTGACAGCTTGTGTTTAATTGCTGATTCACTGTGATCCCTGTCTAGAGCCAATTAGAAACCTAAATCCACAGTTTTGATGTTTGCATGTCAGAACATGATGATTTACTCACTTACAGAAATGCTCTAGGGCTAGCTGGTTTTGACAGCATTTCTATTAAGAGAAGATAATTCTGTGTTCAAAGACAGGGCCTCCAAGACAATCCTCCAAATGCTTCTGAGCAGGCACCTGAACCTCAGCCAAACCTGTCCCACATGAGATTCTTCAGCTTTGGGCAAGAGAGCCTGTCTGTCTCTCACTCTGACTGAGAAAATATTTGTTTTTTTCCTAAGAGATAACAGTCCTGATTGGCTACACAAGGCTAAGGGATGATACCACGGTTCAGAGGAGGCAAAGTTGGGAAGTAAAGCTGGGTGAGCTACCAGAAAGTCTACACGAAGTAGAGTGTCCCTCTCAGTTTTCAAATAAAGTTCCAGAAATCCTTAGCTCTGTTTTAATGAGCAACGAACAAAGTATAAATTGCAATAACTTTTTGTAAGATAATTGCATTCTGACCATTGCTATATCTAAATTCTTATCTGAGTTCTCTCTTAGGGGATTTTCCCAATCTGAACTTTTTAATTCATGCCATTTCATAAAATATGCATCCTATACTCTGTGTTATAAAGAAAAGAATCCCTATTCATACTAATGTATGTATTCTAATGTGATTCAACTACCTCAAAACCAAAAGTATTTGGAAACACTACTTCTTAGATAACAAAAATATTAACATTTCACATGGTATGTTTATAAAACTGTGAACCATTATACAACACACTATTAGCTATTTCTGCTTTTAGAAAATGCAGAGTAATTTCTACTTTGACTCTAAATGTGTTGTGAACAGCAGTAATGGGTGTTGCAGTATCAGTGCATGCTACATTACTTTAGTAATAAAATTCAATCTCATAAATTAGAGGCACACTAGCTTATAAGCAATGCTAAATTTATTAAATCATTATTAAAACTTCTTCTATATGCATGCTCTTAATTACCCAGTGTTTAGGAGCAAAGGGAGAAGACAAAAGCATATTGGTATCCAAATAAAACAATCTGCCTATGCTACCTGACCATTTAACATCGCCTTTACATCTAATCACCTTCTGGGACATCTTATTCCTTATCTCCCTTCTACATTCATAACTATTTTTTAATTAGCAGCTGTAGCATAAAGTGGTCTGTCTTTATTCCAAATGAAATAGCAACCAGAAGTTACAGACAGGAATATCTTTATGCCTCACCACATGGCTTTTTAAATTTTTTTTTGTTGACAACTGAGCATTGAACTGAACCAATGAGCAATTTCTCTAAATTTATATTCATTTGCCTATGGGATGAAGAAACACTAGCTGCACTCCTCTTTAAAATCACAATTACAGGAATCATAGAGTCACATTAGAATAATTCCCCAGAAGACACATATGGGAAACCGTTAAACTTTTAATATGCCATTAAAATAAAACATACATTATTGACCAGAGAAAGGCTACTGGCAATTGTACATATGTCAATAAAAAAAGGAACAGGACCCTTCGAAAATCCGCCTGGTTAGAAACTCTTGTTAGTAGGAGGAACAGAAATGGGAAGAGGTTACCCAGATAATGATTTCGGGAAATTAATTTTGACACTAAGAAAGTCATTTGACTTTTGTGCACTGAGTAATAAAACGATAAATCTTTAGCTGTATTAACGTGTTGGAATAGACTAGATGATGAAAGCATTTTGGCACTGGGTTATGAGATAGGTTAATAGGACATTTTTGAAGCTGTTATGTTCTAATACTGAACTGACAACTATAATAACCATGAGTCATCATATCTCGCCAAGACACGAAGTTGCAAGGATGAAAGTGATAGCAAACTACTAACAAGGCTTTACTTTCAGAATTTAGGATGAAATGTCACCTCTCAGTTCCTGCTAAGGTAACTTGTGACTCCACATGTATTTTACATCAATTCAAAGCCCACAGAACCAGCAAGCATTTAAAGAGCCATAATAATTTCAGTCTAGTCATATTAGTATACAAATTTGAAAATATTGAAGGTTTTAAGGGGATTCACAGAATCCCTCAGAAACTTAGGAAAATTTTAAAAAGGTATTGTAGAACTTACTTTTCACAATTTAAACTATATGCTCACTACCATATAAAAAAATATGCCTTAAGGTATTGCCGCCTTTCAATTAAAGTAAGTAGCAAGTGAAGAAGTACCTCTAATAAGATATTTCCAAGTGTACCATGTATTGTTACAGGATGTATCAATACAGAATCAAAACGAACTATCATTAAAAACCTCTACCCTAAAGGAAAGGTTTAGCTGGAACAGTCATGGCCTACAAACTCCCTGGTAGAAATTTTTAAGAGCACAAGTATCTGGTTTTAACAATTTTCAGCTTGTGAATGGTGCAAAGGAAAAAAATGGTCTCTGATTTGTAATGTGGCAGAAAACAGCAATAATAAATATAGAAACCTTTACCAACAAACAAAAAAAAAAAACCCTCCACCGTACAGAATCACATTTTATCTATGAACCAGAACATCTAAATTCTTAGTACATTAACCCAACAGCAATTTCTCTCCTCCAAAAATAAAGAGGAAAAGTTCAGCAGATTGCATACAATAATTCTATGTGGGATGCTGGGGCTATTTTGTTATGTATGTATTCATTATATTCTGCCACTAGAAATGGACAAAGCAACACTGATTTTGGAAGAACTTAGAAAATACAGAAATTCTCAAGGTAGTGAAGACCAGGCCTATTTTCAAAGGTTGAAGAGTTTCCAGGTAAGCCTGATACTGTGATGCCCTTGATATCCTATTTGTGTAGTAGTCCCATATTTTCAATTACTGATGATCCCTAACACTGTAACCAGCTGAGAATACATACAGTGTAGGGCTGGCAATCTGATATTGCTACATACACAGGGCAATCTTCCACTGGAAGTACAACCATCATCTTCCTATACTGATATATCACTTCACACTAGATGCTCCCTAACACTGCAGGTGATCTTTGACAAGGAACAGTACACAGTCAGGCAGCAACAAAACAATTCTAATAAAAAGATTCTAACCATAAGAAACTCTAAGACTGAAATATAGCTCCAGGCTCGTATTGTTTTGCTCCCTAACTTTCCTGCATTTTGTCCCTACTGAATTCAAAATGCCATGCCTAAAAACAACTTCCCCTCACCATTCTTCTCCCTAGTGGTTTTCCTCATACGGGATTTCCAGACTGGCTGAGGTATTATGCAGGTGCAGTCACAGATATGTCAGAAGGAGCAATCACGACCGCCTCTCTTTTCAAATGTCCTTTTAGCACTGATGGATAGGTAGCCTTTTAGTAATTGTGGTGCTGCTACCTGCAATCTGATCAAAATTTGGAGAGCCTGTGGGAAAGCATCCATTCCATTCATCTTTCTATTAATCACCTTCTCTTACTCTATAAGGTTTTTTTTCCAAACAATCCCTCATTCTGGATGCTCTAAGATGTTTTGATTTGACAATACAGTAGAATTGCTGCACAACCATGAAAGAGTAACAAAACATCAGCTAAGGAGGCACTCACAGCCAGCAACATGGTTCTCTGGACCTTAAGGAAAGTTGCTGTGCAAGGGTGGAGAAGGAAGCTTTTTTCCCCTCTCTCACAATGGCCCATGAACCCTACAAAGCATGAGATTCCTGCTCCAATATTCTCCACTGAAGTCCATGATGTGCAGCTGGGCAGCTCAGCCCATGCAACACTTGCCAAGCTGGGAACAATATTGCTTCCATTATCTCTCTGAAGTCCATCTGGCACAGAGCAGCTCATGCCACACAACACTGCTGTAATTTCTACAGGCAAACCCTGACAAAAGCAAAAGTGAAATTGGGAGACTCACTTTTATCAGCCAAGATGCCAAATCTTAGACAATAAAATTAACTGATAAGTCTCATTTTCTGTGTAAGCTGCTTACAGTTCAATTTATTTTACAGCTCTCATGAAAAATTAAGATTTTAATTTCAATTAACATTTAAAAATCAAGCCATTTCTGTTCCTAACAGAACACAGAATGACCACCTTTTCCAGTTAAGAACCTATCCTTTGAATATAAATGACTGAAAGCCGCATTTAGAAGCATTTCTTATAGAAAGCATCAATCATCCTTTATTAGACCTACTATAGGATTCGTTTCCTTGAATTTTTAGCTTTATTGAGCTGAGCCAAAATTTTTGAAAACATTTAAATAAGCCAACCTCCTAAGTCTCTTTCAAAAGCAAATGCAAACTTAAATCCAATTAGTTTTAGTGAACACCACCTTCTAAGTCACTTTTGCAGCTGAAACTCAAGTATTTCTGCTTTTTTTTCATTCTTTCTAAGTCAGATTAATTCTTTCATAGTCTTTAGAGTCATCCTTATTATTTAAAGCAATAAGAAAGCAATAGCTCAAACTTTGGAAGTAAATAAAGTGGCACTTGGAAATGTTTAAATGAATATAGTTTACTAGGTGTAAGGATACGTCACAAGGCAATTATATAACATCACAAAGAAAGTCTAGTAAAATCAAGCTGTGTGGACAACACAAAAAAGTTTAAACTCCTGAGCACAAGAAACATTTCAGGGATCAAAATGTACAGGCCAAAGACATTTGATACAAATCAAACTTGACATAAATAAAAAAAAAAATAAAAAAAAATAATAAAATTTGACTCTGAATAACAATGACTCCATTGTTTTTAGTCTCAGTGATTTCTGCAATTCTTTTAATTACTTAAAATAACACTTCCTAAAAGCATGTCTCTTCTGTGCCTTCTCTCTGCTGTAAATGAGCTGCACGCCTGATTCCTCAAAACAGGTTATTCAGATGCCCCACCTGAACCATCAGCTGTTCCCTTATTCCAGTGGTCTATCAAGAGCAGGGCAACTCTCTGCCAAAAGCACAAATCTGTGGGTAAGATTTGCACATACCTGTGTATCAGCAACCTACTTTTCCCTGGACAACTGCCAACACAATCAGCAGATCATAATTCTTACCTGTCAAGCACCATGCACCAGAGTGTTTCTTCTCAATTAACAAAGACAATTAAGAATCATGAATATTAAAGGCAGCATTAAAACCTATATTTGCTAATTGATGCTACATCAACTGGTGAAGACAGGAAAATTAGCAACAGCCAATTTGCAATCTGCACAAAAGTGCTTCACATTCTTAACTCCTTATGGTCAAGCTGAGAAACTCGACTGCTCATGCATCAAGCTCTTCATGTTATCCAGATACCACTTGCAGGATCTAAACAACAAACACTAAATACACCTTCTCACAAGGCTGCCATATTGTATCTTTTAGTATTATTTCACAGCATTTTTGAGGAATCACACTATTAGAGTAGGAGCATTTCTAAACAAACAAAACCAGTGAGGGTATCTGCAGATAGAAAAGTAAGATGTAACAGAAAGGAAGAAAATTTGCTCATGGAACTGAAAAAGAGAGAGGAACAAACAGAAATTGGTATCACTTAGGTAGGAAAGAGAATCTAGCTTCCCATACTATGTAATTTGTGAGAGCCTTTTTTTCTTCCCAACTCAGTACATAATGTGAGCTGCAATTTTTTATTTTTCTTTAAATGAAATTCTTCTGTGAAATGTTTGAGTTTATGACACTATTTACTATGGAGGGAGAAAAACCCAGACAACCTTGGTGTTTTGAAAACAGAAATGAGACCTTAACAGATTTTTCTGAAACAGAAAATTTTCCATAATAAAATAACGTTTTGAGAAAAGAATCAATGAGTTAATATTTCCCCAAAATGTCACTGAAAAGTTGCTAACTCATTTTAAAAACTAGAGGGCAATACTTAGTGGAAAACTCTTCCAGTAAACTGTATAGCTGTACATAATTCCTTTTGTGATTCCCCTCCAAGGATTTATCTTCATTCCAGCATTAGTCAAGCTGGCATGATTGGTCCTCAGTCAAATCTCCTTGGAATATTGCCCTCTTGTTTTTTATAGGACTCTTGTTCTAAAATTAAAAAAAGAGACTTTTTGTGGTCTGAGACCACTGCGCTCTTCCTGACCACCAGCACAAATATCCTGCAAAGATCCTGTAGGGCTCTAGTCTTTGTATCCCCTGAGACTTTCATTAGCGTTCTCAAGTTCAGCACAGTACACTGTGTGAAATCCCTACAGCTGGACCATCACCCAGTGGGTCACAACACTGCTGGAGCTCATCCTGGAGCATGCACAGCACTGCCATAATTGTAAGAGAACAATATGACTCATCCTGTAACCACTGTGTCACAGTTAGTTCTCCAGAACTTCTAGAAGCCTCCTTATCTGCACATTTTGGTTGCTTCTTCCATGAGGAGAACTGAACCAGTTCAGGGCTGTCTGGATCAGCTTCAAGGAACAAGAGATGTCAGCTCAGGAATGCTCAGAATTCCACTGTTACTCAGATGTAGCTATTTGCCTTCATCTTTCCCAAAAAAAGAGAGGAGACCCCTCTTGCAAAAGAACTGATACATCCAAGTGTTCCCCTTTCCCTTCCAGTTGCACAACAACAACAACAACAACAACAACAATCACAAAAGGAAACACCCCCTCACCCATTCAAAACAAAACCCAAACAAGAACCTCTCTCCCACCCCAATATGATCTTTTCTTTTTAACAGATATTTTGCTTAGGTGTCAATTGCCACCCCCAGTCATCCACTGAGCAGGATTTAAGGAAGTTAGCTATACCTGACTCTGGAAATTTGAAGCAATGTGGAGATTCCCAGACATAGTTCCTCTGACTTAATCTGTCTGGGATTTATTCTGAGCTACTTTCTTATTCTAAGACTTCAGTTAATTAGGACACGCACTTATATGAGCCCTGGCCTATTACAAGTATTATTGCAATGGAGATGAACAAAAAAATTAGCCCAGTGTGCATCGGCAGGTCACTGGAACCACGTGTATCGTGCTTCAATCAACTACCACACACGGACAGAGAAGTGGGGAAGTAACTTGTGCTGATCCATCACTTAATGGTCAACAAGGCATTGAAAAATTTACTCCCAACTTCCCTGCATCAAAAAACTCCCAGGGCATTTCATAGGACCTGGCACCATAGACCCAGTTCCAAAGAAAGGTCAAATCAGTAGTGTTGACACTCAGGTCTTCATCCAAGATAGACAAAAAACTCAGTTAGAAGAATTACTTGAGGACTATCATCAGGGAAACAACACATGGTATTGTGCTAAGCTAAAAACATCCAGAAAACAAGGACTTTTCGGGTGACATAGTATAGAAGACACTTGTCTTGCCATCTGATTGGAAAGTGACTTTTGTAAAAATCACAGAGGAACGAGCACTCCTAGGTCTTAGCAGAATCCAATTTCTTGGTGACTCCTACAGCTAAATACAGGTCAGCCCAAAGCTACCAGACAACATCTCCTTGGGGTTATCAAGGTAAGCTTTTAATAGCAATGACGGACAGCCATTACTTTAAGGAAATACCAACATAAGGACCATGACATTACATTGACACTTGCCTCAGTCAAGGCATTCACTCTTCCTGAAGGAAATAATTGTCTTTCTCTTTAGCACTGCAGCAAGGAGAACACCTATCAGAGTCCACATAAAGAAAAGGCATGGGACCCTTAAAATTTAAAAGACAATTATGAAAAATCCCCTGGTGATTACACTATTTGTCCAGTTGAAGTTTAGAAAGATTAGCTGCAGACTATCACACACATTTTCTCACTCCTCAATTAAGCACAGAAACTTTTGAAACACGTAGAATAAATACTGGACAAAAGTAGAATCCAAGAGGACAAAAATGAACTGCATATTCACATAACTGAAAAATGAGCATTTGAAACTATCTCTACAAATCTGAGGCAACAACCTTGTGTGTGTAATGAAGCTTGAGATGTTGATAAAGGTCATATGGCGAGACTGTAATGAAGATTCATCTACTTTAGTCAGATTTTCTCTGGCTTTACCTTTAATGGCATCACATTATTCCCACTGGCAGAGGTAGTCATGTTTGTACACAAACTAATTAATGAGGAACTCTACCAGGACTTTCAGTGCAGAAACAATCATGCATGTTGACAGTTACTAATAGCAGGGGGGAATTCTCATTCACGATGGATGAGGGCTATTCATAGCATTTAACTGTAAACCAGTAACTTCATGGGGAGAAACGATAATTGAACCATTTTACTGATCACAAGAATGGTAAGACATAAGGCATGTTGAAGTCATTTGTGTTTTACAGGTAATGAAAAGTTTGCATCTATTCAGGAAGGGTTCACTCTTGAACAGATACATGTATTTTTCTTGTTCAGTTACTCTTTCCTTGCCTTTTTCCCCCTTCTTCTCTACTACTAGTAAATGTATTCTGTAAATGTTCAATATGCTTTTAGGACCCATTAGTCTCAAGAGCAAGACACATACTCTTCAGTAAGCAAGTATTTAAAAAGAAAATGTAACCCCTCCATTTTTCAGAAACACATGATGCCCTCTGAAAGGTTTTAAAAAGTTAGGGTTACAGGAACAAGTTAAAATTCTATGTAATACTGAGGTTGATAGCCTCAAATTAGCATATCAGAGAACAGAAAAAATATTGCAGTGGAAGCATTTATTATTTTTTCCCTGGTAATACAGTCAGATACATCCTAATTGCAATTACAAATTATTCTAATGCACTACTTCTACACAAAAGAAAGCAATACATGAATTAATAAATTACACTTTGCATGGTCTACCTAATAAGTTATAAAATAATTAGATGGCCATGATGCTATCTGCTGATATTATTTTAATAGCAAGTGGTTATTAATTTAAGAATTATGTTTAGTCAAAATTAGTTTTTCAAATGTAAAGACTGCTTTCAAGAGTTTAAAGAGAGCTGCTATGATGTTACTTTGTTCCCAGAAAGGCCATATAGAACAATCACATATGAAAGGAAGTAGCCTTCTTAAATAACAGTAAATCTGCACCGACTGAAAGTGCAACAGCACTCTTAACTCTTTTTTTTTTTTTTTTTTCTTATAAATAACATCCTGGCTAGGATGGCTGAGGAAACTCACAATTTGATTGCAGCCTTCATAAATTATGTTTGCCTCTGCAATTAGGCATAAAGACAGATTGGATTGCTTCCTTCTCATAAAGCCTTTTTCCACGCAACATAACAAATTAGACCACTGCATACGTCTAATAGTTCTGTGTGCTAGCCAAGCACATAGAAAGAACAAGGTAGTAAAGACTGATAAACAGGAAAGGAAACAAGCCAGTGCATTATAGAAAACACTTGTATTAATGGAATGTAAATCATTCATCTTGCTCTCAGAACAAAGATTGAAATACTTACAAATTAAACAATTTACAAAATTCTGTCAATTAGAGAGATCTTTTATTTCTATTTTTTGAGGAAGTTTAAATTGATTTGATTTTATTTAATCTAAAATCAGAATCCACTACCTGTGGTTTTCTTGTGTCATAGCCTGACACTGAGATAACCACAAAAGAGAATTCCAAATACTGAAACTGTATTGCTATCCAGGAAAGAAAAATGTTATCCCTTTAGCATCTGGTGCAGCATAAAGCCATTATAATGCAATTAGGTAGACTAAGGAGCAGCTGCTAAGAAACTAAAACTAAAAGGTGAAGACTTTAGTAACAGGTTTCTTTCAAAGCATGTCTCTTACAAAGATGTTTGCATTTTGTTCTGTTCAGGATACTGACCTGGGTTAAGCCTCAAAGGTTCAACGTAATACAGATCAATGATGTCTGACCTTGCCCGTAAAGATTTACTACACACCTCCACATGCTCAGTCCCCTCTGATATACTCTCTGATGAACTTTGAATTTGCTACCTGTGCAAAATGGCAATAGTAGGCAATCATGACATTTGAAAAATAATTAAAAAATTACTCGTCTTTTCTTCCCGCACTCTTAAAGTTTTGCTTCCAAATTTGTCTGGGACTCAAATGTCATTGACTTCTTTAAAAAACAAACCAACCAACCAATTAACAATCATTGCACTATCGTAAGGAGATTTAGTCAGAGCTATTTAATTTTCAGTGACTTTTCTACCACAATTTTCTTCACTCAGTCCAGGAATAGATCTGATTCCTAAAAAGACAGCTGTTTCTATAAGAACCTGCATTCACAATAGAAGAACCCCAAAACCACCAAAAAAAAAAAAAAAAAAAACCCACAAAAAATCACCAAGTGACATTAAAAAAAAACCTCTGTGCAATATTAGAATCTTAATATGAACATTATAGCCAGAACCACAGAACAGTTGCATCTGGAAGGGACCTCCTGGTGCCTCCCTGTCCAAGTTCCATAGCCAGAAAAGGGTCAGCAGGAGCAGATTTTCCAACGCTAGGCTCAGTTGGGTTTTGACCATCTCCAACAGTGGAGATCCCATGATGTTCCTGTGCTATCCATTCCAGTAACCAATTACTGAGAACAAGTTTTCATTATATCAGACCTGAATTTCCCTTTCCAACCCACATCCCTTGCCTGTTGTCCTACTTCCATGCACATTTAAGAAGCCTCTGTTTCTCTCTTCCTTACAAAGCTCCAGCCAGACAGTTGTAGATGGCCATCCCTCTCAGCCAGCCTTATCCTGAGAGGTAATAAACCCAGCTCCTCCATGCCATGTGCTCCAGCCCACAAGCATCCAGAAACACTTACTCCAGTACATCTGTGTCTAAGTGGAAAGCCAAAGGTAGAGACTGCATTCCAGGCAGGTCTCAGGAGAGCTGACTTGAGAGGAGGCATCATTTTCTGATGGTGTGCTGTATATCCAAGTTCATGACACAATTTTGCTATTGCTACTAAAACCCTACAACTGGTATTTATTTTTGTTCTTAATTCTGTCAATGAATTCCCTTTTTATTCATTTGCAAATAATGATGGAAAAATACCACTTATAGCCAAAAGACATTTTACATTTTTTTAAAATACTGCAACTGGTTCTGTAAAATACATCTAGTAACTTGACAGCTCTCACTAGAGATCACTAGAACATCTACCGTGTTGTTAAAGGAATATGAAACGTACTCCTTGTGACGGATTAGTATTGACAAGTATTTTAATAATTCAAAGGATAAAAGAAGGATGTTTAATTCAAATGGTATTTCTGTCCCTGACACTTTTTGCTATAAGGCAAATCAATTGTAAATCAACTGAGAATCAATAGTGTAAATCTATTTGAAACAGAAAACAAGCTAGAAATCTAGACAAATTCAGTTGTTTGACCCTGAAGAGCTTGCTCAGAATTTCCCAGGATTACATTTCAAGTTACATCATTTCAGTACAAAATGTTGCAAAATTCTGCCTGCTGCGCTTGATAAATAGTTAAGAAGTAAAATGTAAAAGGACTGCATTGTCACTCTACTGCAAACATACCCCATAGTGATCTTAATGACATCTTTGAGAACACTGTTCCTTGGATCTCCTTTCATCACAGACCTCTGTTGACACACGTACAAGGTAAGTGCAATGCAGCACGCTAACAAGGTTTGAATTAGGTATTCAGCAAAGCTCTGAGATTGTGGAAATTTCATCAAGATGATAAAATATGACTCTAGTAAGTTTTGGAACTCACTGCTCAGAAAAATTAGCCCTGTAGGCAAAGGAAAAGCCACAAAAAAAAAAACAAAGTAACTAGATATGGCTTCAAAGTCTTCAATTCTTTATGGGAGCTGAGCAAGCTGACTCAAAAGATTCTCAGAAATACATCAAGATTTAGTTTCCCCTTTACAAAGGTGAAGGATAAAGTAAATTATTTTCTTCTCATACTAACATAAAATTTAATTTTGTTGCTGGAGAAGTCACAATATGAGAGGAGCATGACTCCAGGGGACTTCTGGGTGCTTCTTAGTCTGCCACAGCCATGCTCACCCCTCCAGTTCAACTGTGCCAGGCAGCAAAGGCCAGTCCCAAGCCATGGGCTGGTGGGACTTGGACACACAGGCAGTTCTAACCTGTTGGCAGTTGAGGAGCATCCTCAGACATCACTGCCCAGCCAATGCAGGACTTTGTTGGGGAAAGGAAGAGAGGGAAGACAGGGGAGAGATAAAAAAGCCAGGCCAGCCACTGACATGGTAATCCAATTTACAGCTGTTCAGAGGAGTTGCCCAGAGCTTGACCAAGGCCTGGGCTGAAGACAATGTCAGGGGAGATCACAGTCTCACTATGGGCACCACACAGACTATTTTAATAAGGAATTAATCTCATTAATATTTTTGCTTAAGGCTTTGAATCTAGGAGAGCCAATGAACACAAGGTATGCACAGGTAAATGGTAAAAGCACAGTCCCTGGATCATTCAGAAAGACAGGAATTCTAACCATGGATGTGCTGCAAGTCACTGGTGACTGGGGCTAAGAGGCTGTATCCTACCTGCACTAATTACTAATAAGCCTGTCTACAGGCAGCCCTTCATCAATCATAATATCAAACAAATTCAGACCCTCTTTACAAAGTATGTATGTGCCTTCAGTCTTTTCCAGAACACAATTAATTCTACCAAGAAGCATTGTACTTATTTTCTGAATGTCTTGGGACACTCTCAGATTAAAAAAAAAAAAAAAAAAACAACCAAAAAAAACCCAACAAACAAACAAAAAAAAAACTAACAGGCATGGAGTTTTATCTCTTTGTTGATGTACACATCCTTTCTTTATAGTTTTATTCAGTCAGGAAGTACACATAAGAAAAGATAAACAAAATCAGGTAATTTTATAAATGTAGAGATTAACCCAGAAATCTGCCTCCAAACACAGCATCCTGTGACCTAGCACTACCTTCTCAGAACAAAATCCTGAACGAACAAAGAGGCTTTACATTTGTGTTCTCAAAATCAACAGGTTTTGCCAGACCTGGAAAAAAACCAAAAAAACAACAAACAAAAAACCCAAAACCAAAACCACAAACAAACACAAACCCCAAAACAAACAAACAAACAAAAGAGATAATTTCTTTTTTTTTTTTAATGAATAGCATACTTCTAGATTGTGTCTGGAAATACAGTCTAGGCTTGAAGTACAAGACGTCTTCTACTGACTATGGTTTTTAGCAATGAAAAAAGATATGAACATCTCAAAACCATTACACTGATGTAGCAGAATTATATAAAGTCTGCAAGCCGATTATTTTAAAGGAGAAACATGTCTTTAAGAGCACATATGGCAAAGTTTAGCAAAAATAATGTTCAAGTTGGAAAAAAAGAAAAAAACTTCAAAAAAATAATCTCATCAAACAATTAAATGAATTTTTTATGCTTGGGCTAGTCAGTAGCACATTCACAACCAACCTGCCTTGTTAACCACCCTGAAAAACTATATGCTCATTTTATATACTGTAGTCAAGTTTTCATAGTCCATCCTATCCTTATCAGTTTACCTGAAGCAGGATTTTGAAACAGCTATTATTTTAAAAACTGTACGTTTTATTATTCATCATGTTTTCTCTTCCTACTAGGACTTAGGGAGCTTGATGTCTCCTGATCTACAACACAAAACAAGCAGAAAGATTAGCCTTTGCCTCAAGCATTTACATTTTAAGTACTGCCCACAACAGAACTTGTGCCATTATTCACTTCAGTGGTATAAAACTGGCATGAAGTTAGAGAAATCAAACTCCAATTATTTATTTGGATAATTTTATTGTATGTCTTCCTCAAGAATCTTGCTTACTCCTCCTTATCCCATAATTTCCTCTGAATCAGGCAATCAACAGCCCTCCACTGATTCTGTCAGGCTGATTAAGTTTTATCTGCAAGAAACAAAATACTGCAGAAATCACCTTTCTTTCCCTTGACTGAGACTAACGTCCTAAAACAATCAATTATCAGCATCACTCTATATTCTGTTAAAGAGGTCCATGAAAGTATATATATATATGTATTAATAGAAGTGAATTTCTTAAACATATTTCCACAAACAGAAAATCTGTAGAGAAAGATGAAAGAAGTTACTGTGGTATATCCTTGACTATATCTTTACAATGATAAAATAGTGGTTTGATCTTTTCATTACAATCCTGAAGAAGCTACTTCAGTAGCAACACTACAGCCTTACACCTCAGCTTTGCACTGACCATGCTTGTATTTATGACATGACTATTGAACTGATGCTTTCTAACATGCCATATAATCTGTACTTTAAAGTTGTGTTTCATTGAATGGGCATCCTACTCTGTGAATGAGGATTTGACAGCAAACCCCATAATATTTTCCCCTGAAATCCTGCTTGCATCTCCCATCACTACATTTAGCCATTAAACTGGAGTATATCTTGGACTGCTTACAGCAAATTCCCTTTGATTTAGTAGGAATAGCTATTCCTGTGATGAGTATTCAAAGGGATACTCTCCATCTGCCACAAAATAAGCAGTTGTTGAACACATCGAGTACCTCAAAAATGCAAAGCTGAGTTGTAAGCAAAGCTGAACAGTGCATTTGAGAATTACACATTTATGATAATTTAAATACTGATTAATTAAGATTGGTTTCATAAAACTTAAGTAATGTAGACATTTTCTTAAATTCTTCATTCTGTTCGGAATACAGTAAACAGTTTGTTTTTTTGGTTTTTTTTGTTTTTTTTTTTTTTTTAAATTACCCCACAGGGCTATCTATATTGAAGTCTTAATGTGTTCAATGTTACACATATGATGTATGTGGGGTGCTTAACAGTATATTTTATTTTTACAGAAGATTTTTAGACATTTCACTTGGACTCTAATACTGTCCTTAATCTCAGTGCTTTCCAGTACACTCACAAGACAACTTCAGATAGAAAAGAATAGCCTTACTGTCTAGAAAGTCCTAAATTAAGATCCAAAATTAAGAACACACATACAACAGTGGCCAACGACATACAAGAGTCAGCTCAGACAACACTTAGAGCATATTGTGTTTGCCTTTCTTCTGGTGAATTCTTATGTAAAAAGGGAAATAGATCACAGGATGCTGCAACTCTAAAAAAAAATAAAAATAAATTCACAAGTCAAGCTGACAAATGGCATAGGAATAGACTAGACTGATAAATAGAAAGTAAATAAGAAATACCATTATGAAAGGCACAATTCTACAACACATATTCAAATACTTTGAGACACTTCATTCAGTTCTGGGGTTCTGTAGATTCTGACTGACTTCAGCTAACACTCTAATGCACAGAGAATACAGTTAACTTTAGAATTTCAGATGATGAATTCTTGCTAATTTAAATGTTCTCTATAAAGTACGTTTTGTTTTCCACAGAGTTAAGAAATTGTATGTCACTATGCTGATTGGCATTTTCTGCAACTACTTACACAAGCATGTTTCAATCAGATGGCAATACCTTGAACTTATTCATAGAAATATTCTAATAGATATATCAGGACTTTCCTCATCTTCCAAATTCAATCATTCAGGTTAGGAGGCTAATCTGCTAATGCGCAGGCAGTTGAGGAAACAAGATACCAATGTTAATTTTTGTTCGGACTTGCTGGCTGAAAGAGCTTATTGCTCTCTACTGTCTAGATATTTGAGCCCAGTAAGTCTACCCAAATAATACCAGCAGACTACATAACATAGCAACAGTTAAGCAAAGCAACTAGCCCCCTCAGCATATTCTTATGACTTTTTTTCCTTATTGAAGCCTTAGAATACAATTTGCATAAAACAATCAATAAGCAATTACTTTTTATTTGAAAAGTATAAAGTCTTTATGCATTCATTGCTGAAAAAGAAACAAGAGCCCAGTCAAAATCCAACTTTCTTTTTTTTTTTCTTTTTTTTTTTTTTTCCTTAATATCCAAATTCCCTTTTGGATGTTTATAACTGGCTGCATACCCAGAGTTCTAAAAGGAGAACGAATAACTATATTAACCCAGTTAGTGGTAGCTATGAAAAGGTTCACATGGGAAAACAGCTTCCATGCAACTAAAAAAAGAAAAAGGAAAACCAATCCATCACATCTTAAACTATCCATTTTACTGTTGTTGAATAAATAGTGCCTACTTTTCGGTTGCTTTTGCTGAGATGCCAGGCAGTTACACTATCTTTGATTTATATCTGTTCAAGTTATAGAGAAGTGTCTAAAACCATGATAATGTGCACTGTTGATCCAGTAACAGTAGTAGATTATACAGCATGATATATCTTATTGGCTAAAAATAGAGGTTGTGCAGACAGGATATTCTGAAGAATAGCATAGAGCATGGGATGCTCTTACTGTTAAAAGCTGAATGACTTTTATGGTGTTTATGAGCCTCTGATTCAATCTTCTGTTTGCTCATTTGGTATATCACTCCTCACAAAATAAGATATATATGGAAGAACAATAAACATGTTATTTCATGCTGCAAAACAGTCAGATTTCATTTTGAAATATAAGTAGTCTTATGAACTGAAACTACTTGCTCTGTTTATGAGCTCTTTTTTAAAGCCCTTAAAAGACTCCAGTCAAATCAGTATCAAAGGGAAGGACACACACCTACTCAGATGAGATTGTGTTAGCCTACTCAGATTTCTCTAATGTATCATGATCAATGAACAAGAAGATCAACTTCATTGTCCTAACTGCATATTTTATGAACTGTGACAAGTTTGTTATAACTCATTTGCTCTAAACTTTTCTTCTGAGATTGCACAAGCACCAGGAGATAAACTCAGCAATGTCAACAAGCTCAGTGGCATAGTTCAAGCTGTGAAGGTTCAATAAATAGGTCCGTAAACATTGCAAATCAACAAAGCTTTTGATGAAATGTCAAGCAAGACAGAGCTTAGCTATATTCAGCTCAGCTTGAACTCATAAACCATTAACTGGCCTCTGTCGTTTCCAGAGAAATGTGTTTTATGAATAAAGCAGAAATGTTGAATAGAAATAAAAATCAAACTTGTTTTTTTCTTTAAGAGAGAAGATTAATAAAGGCTATTTAATAGCAGGAAATGGTATTTTAATCACCCCAATAAAGACAGATTCATAAAAACAGCCAACATGACAATGCTACACATCCTTATGATGAAACAGCCATTATTTTATACCTCCAAGTTAAGAAAGTATGCAAAAAATAGGAATAGAAAATAAAATTAATTTTCAAATTAATGAACATACTTCAGCTTTGAACCACTTCAAAACTTTTTTTTTTTTCCTTCTGAGACTGAAAAAATGTCATTTTCTTCAGAAAAACATATATTTCCCTCCATTTTTTAGGAGGAAGGATAGAATAAAACTTGTTACAATACATCAAGGTACCTATTTATAACACAAAATAGGATTATTTTTTTTCACCAAAGTGGAGCATTGTATTACATATACACAGTCAAACAGTCTCTCAAGATCTATTTCCAGAAGGCCGGAAAGATCCGAAGTTACTTTAGCCACTGTTCAGAGCAATCCTCTGCAGACATGTCTATGCAATTACCCTACACTGAATGCAAGGCTCCTTTTGCCCGATGGCCCAGTTTCTAAGCTATTTCTATATCATCAGTTGAGTAATTCATTTGACCATGTCCGAATTTTTCTGCAGTAAACTTTGCATCTCTCTACTCGCTTTATGAGAAACTCTTCCGGCAAAACAATTAAGTCCTCTTTGATGAGCTAGCAGCTATTATTCACAAGTGTGCAAGCCCTCATGTATTGCTACTGAAGAGGCTGCACTTTTCCCTCCCAACGGCGGGATAAAAATAATAAACTTGTTTAACCCAGTCCAAGACTCGCTACATGCAAAAGTTTGTTCGTTTTCCCTTCTGTATTAACACCCTGTTGATATCCTCCAGCCGGTTCCGGAGCAGATTTAAACAAAAGTTATGCAAGGTAGGGCTATCTGGCAGGGCTGACGCTGCGGCGGGGTCAGTGCCCTCCCAGGAGCTCCCTTTGCCCTCAACTTTGGAGCCCTCACAGAGGAACTGCCCAGAGCCCCCCGCCCGCAGCAGGCAGCGCCCCACCAGCACAGACATCCCATCCCGGGAGGCAGCCCACTGACCTAAATGCCGTCTTTAGGGTGGCGTTGCTGCTGCTCTTCACTCTTTTGAATACTCCTCGTATTCATTTACAGCCGGTACTCACCCGAGGCATCCCCAGGCATTGCCGGCACTGCGGTGTCCTGCTACCTTCGTGGGGAGGCGGATAGTGGATTTCCCCGTGGGTACTTCTCTCTAACACACTCTCCAAAGTAGGAGAACCCTGGAGGGAGACTCATTGCCAGGTGCGGGTAGCGCTCGCATGCGATCACCCTCCGGTTTCACAGGCACAAAGAGAGCACCCCCTTCTCAGAAGCCGACAGGAGAATTACAGCCAATTTTGTTTTCTCCAAGAGCAGCGAGGTACTCTCCCAAGGTAGACAGCCAGCGTGTGCTGCACTCCCTCCCTCCCCGCTGCAATGGTTTCTCCCGACACAGGCTCAATCTACCTGATTATGTTCTCTCCTAATCAGTAATCTTGGTTCCCCCAGCAGCCCCGGCCCTCCTCTTTCACCCGGCGTTTCTGGAGGGCAGGCTGCGGCACAGAGCAGCACCACTCCGCGGAGCCAGGGCAAGGGAGCAACATTTTTGGAAGCACTTGTGTTTCTGTCTGCTTTTTGTTCGAACACTGGAGTACAGCCTACGCCTGTGTGTGAGAGAGATTATACTTCCTGCTTTTACAATCCTATTCAAATAGGCTTAAAGTCCCTAAGAAAAAAAAAAAAAAAGGCTACCTACTTCATCAAGCAGGAACTGCTTTTAATGCAGTCCTTTTTGTGCGTGTGTATCCTTCCCCTAAAACCAGCTCACATCTGTTTCATATGTAACAGCATATATGCATCTGCAGTATATTCTTCCCTAATTCTAGTCAGCAAATAAAGTAGAAGAGGTATGACTTCCTTCTCCTCCTTTTTGCCTTTTGTTAAGTAGAAGAGGGGAAGAATAGGTGCGACACATACTACCATAACCAACTTCAACACCATCTGCTGTCTTTCAACAAACATGCTTGCTCTAAGAGTGAAAGGGTTGTTTGGGCTTTGTTTGCTTGCTGATTTTTATTTTTTAATTTATATAACTAGAGGGGATGGTACAGACAAAAGAATTTTCCTCTTTTCCTTTTATTTTTATCCTGATTATTCCAGTTGACCTGATTATTACATTATTAACTGTTATTCTCCCATTATCTCTTCTAATCCAAATTTAGAGACTATATCAGAATTAATTCAAATTTCCTTTAGTAGGTAACAGGATAGTTTTAAAAACATTTGTTGAGAGAAAACATTGATCAAGGGAAGATTTGCACTGTTATTTCTTCTGGGCTGTAGGGCACAGTCAGGCTGTGGTCTGTCAGGTACAGCACCACATAAAACCATGACAGCAAAAAGGCAAGAGATGTGGGGATAGTAAATGCTTAGGACCACTCCATTCCAGGATAGTATGGTACTGTATTTAAACACTGTGAAGACCTCTAAAGCCTGGTGATTTAATAAATAAGCAAAACTGGCTTTTGTAGGCACCATAAATGGAGTTATGATAAACCCTGGAATCTGTATTAAAAAAAAAAATAATAATATGAATTAGTATTCATTTGACAGCAGACCCATAACAGGGAAAAAGAAATTAGCACAAACTGTACAGCAGTCTCCTAATCAAAGCAAATGCTTTGTTTTTGTCACCCAGATAGATCCAGTGTATCTTCATTTGCTGTAACAATCAATTCAGCTGAAACTAAAGGTCATTTTGTGTCCTCTTCAGGGTTGTACTCTGAACCAAGATTTAGCATCTTTTAGGACAACAGACAAGAAGGTTACTTGAAAGTAGGTTTCAATTAAACCTGTTCAATGAAGCCTCTAGAACTATTCAGTCAGTTTTGGGAAGAAGGAAAACAGCTAAAACTTTTTTTTAATTCAATGCACAAAATAATAGAGCATCTAGGCATGTTCTCCATGCGGTTTACAGCATGGGGAAATGCCTCAATGCCTATGGCAGGGCTAAGCACATCTCACACCAGAATAGTGAGTTGCCACACTTCTAGAAGGCTCAGAAATGCTAATTCAAGCCTCCTTTATGAGCAGAACAGGTTGTGGGTTTTATTCTTGCTTTCCCCCATTTTCCAAACAAAATTCAACTGTGCATGACTGAACACATATATGATGGCAAGCTTATTCTAGCATTAGCATAACACAAGATAAAGTTAATAAAGAATTAAAAATAGCGTTGCTATGATCATCTCCATGATACAGCTATTTACTCATTGTAATTCTGATAACGTGAAAACCTCTGTCACAACCATGTCTTGGAGAAACAGTTACTGTAGAAACACTGGACTAGATACAGTGTCAGTGCCCAAGAACTTTAAAACTTTGAGAAATTTCACATAAGCATGGAAAGCAGTTGAGAAATAAGACAGTAAAAGAAAGAGTAAACACATGCAGTTACATAAATTGAAAATCAACAATAAAATAATGGTTAGAGCACAGAGGAGTCTAGCACGAGCCAGAGCACATTGCTTGATTTCGTAATTTCAGTTGGGAAGAAGAAACAGACATTTTCAATGCAATCTATTCCTCCTTACAATGCTTACAGGGATTGTATTCCATTTGCTTGCAATAGGGCACTACAATGGCCAGTTGCTTCCATCTCTGTATGGCTGCACCACAGGAAGGTAAGGACATGCTTTACATAGCAAAGAGTTTGTCAAAATACTAATTTAATAGAAACAGTTATTTTTGATCTTTTGTGTTTGTTTGCCATTTGTTCTTTTTTTTTTTTCCCCTGAGCTTCACAGGAGGGGTACATTAGTTTGTAGATGCAGTCTTGACTGGGATCGTTAGCTGGTGTGAGTAAAAATACCACTAAATGTTCAAACAGCACTGTGTAGCTACCTAGAAAAAATTACTGCTATTCAAAACTTAAGTGCTGTTAAAGGAGGTAATTTCTTTTTAAAGAAACTGTTACAATCTGTATGCAATCTGGACTAACGGCAATAGGGTCCACAACTTATTTTTTTTATTCACATACCAAAGAACCATAAAACAAAGCCGTTCATGGTATGTGGGATATATAGCTGCAAATCATCTGATGAGAAAGACAAGTCTAAAATCATACCACAGAGCTTAGCCTCAAACTCTTCCCTAATATGGGACTCCTAGAATTACAGAATCATGGAACATTCTGAGTTGCAAGGGACCCACAATGATCATTGAGTCCAGCTCCTGACCCTGCACAGGACAGCCCCAAGAATCACACCGTGTGCCTGAGAACATGGTCCAAATGCTTCTTGAACTCCGCCAGGTTTGCTGCTGGGGAGCCTGTTCAGTGCCCAACCACCCTCTGCTTAAAAAAACCTTTTCTAATATCTAACAAAAACCTTTCTTGACACAGCTGTATGCCACTCCTGTTACTGGTTATTACAGAGAAGATATCAGTGCCTGCCCCTCCACTTCCTTTTGTGCACAGTATTCCAGGTGAGGCTGCCCCAGTGCAGAGCACAATGGGACAATCCCCTCCCTCGCCCGGCTGGTGGTGCTGTGCCTGGTGCCCCCCAGGACACGGCTGGCCCTCCTGGCTGCCAGGGCACTGCTGACTCATATTCCACTTGTCATCAACCAAGACCCCCACACTGCTTTCCACAGCACTGCTTTCCAGCATCTCATTCCCCAGTCTGTATGAACATTCAGGGCTGTCCTTTCTGAGGTTCTGAATGTGGCACTTGCCCTCATTAAACTTCATGTGATTAGTTACTGTCCATCCCTCTAATTTGTCGAAGTCTCTCTGTCCTTGAGGAAGTCAACAGCTCCTCTCAATTTTGTATCATCGGCAAACTTGCTTAGCAGCCCTTCAAGTCCTGCATTCAAGTAATTTATAAAGATGTTGAAGAGCATTGGCACTAGAATGGAGCCCTGTGGAACCCCACTAGTGACAGGTCTCCAGTCCGGTGTCATCCCATTCACCATTACCCTCTGTGCTCCACCCGTGAGCCAACTGCTCACCCATCCCATGATCTGTTTATCCAGCTTGTGCTGGACATTTTTTCCAGAAGGATACTGTGAGAGGTGGTATCAAAAGCTTTACTGAATTCCAAAAAGATTATATCAACTGTCTTCCCTTGGTCAGCCAGATGGGTTACTTTGTCATAAAGGGAAATCAGATTTGACAAGCAGGACCTTTCCCCTCATGAAACAGTGCTGGCTGTGATCAGTCTCCTAGCTTGTGAGAGCCTAGCTTTAGAGAACCACACCTTAGGGACACCAACTCTCATCTTCTGGCCTCTATCCACCTTGTGGGATGGAAGAGCTGCCCAGAGCACTTAAGCACCCTACCCCAATGCCTTCACCAGTGTCTCAACTTGCCTGCCATTACCTTTTCCTTCCTCCCGCATCTCTGTCTGCTGCTACCCAAGAGGGGTTACCTTGGGGAAGGAGGGTGTTATATGGAGCAGCTGTGCTCTATAACCACTGAGGAACCAGAGATTGCGAATTCAGCCAGTGAAAAGTAAATACCATGTCGGTGGTTTGATATCAGAGCAGAGACTTCGTTTATCTTTGATTCCCCAAGCAATTTGGAACACAGGAGACATACTTTCATGTTTTTGAAAGGAAAAAAAAAAAAAAAACAGACCACAAAACAAAACAAAACAACCCCACAACTGAGTTTATACACAGAGTATAAGTAGACCTTACAAACTGCTCATGAGCAGGTGTCTTCTACAAGGAAACCTGCTATACTATTCTATAATTGAGAGCTGTTACTACTGAATGAGCTTTATGCAGAGAAATACACATTTTTCTGACTGAAGTGATTTTTGATAATCTGGGATTAGAAAAAGAATAGCTAGAGGAAAAAATAACCATCACCAACCAAAAAATTAAAAAAAAACAAACAAAGCCAAAAAGGCTTTCAGAAAGAATAATTTTATAAAATAACAGGCAAAATCCTGATTTTGCAGAGGTCAAAGGCAAAACTTCACTAGAAATTGATTTTGCTTCAAGATCAAAAGCCAACATCTGCTCTATTTAGGGTCGTGTTACAGAGGGAGATGATAGCTGTTCATTTGTGATGGGCTTGAGATGCCTTGCTGAACAGTCAGAGCATGTCCTTTTACTTTCCTATAAATGTAGACGAATAAGGCTATTCTGTAGTATCATACATTTTTTTCACACTTCTCTATATTTTTATATATATACGTGTGTTTGTAGATATGCAGAATTTTAATATATGATTATATTTCAGGGGGTTGGAGTGGGTGTGTAGACATTTTTAAAACCACGAAATTTCCATGAACCTGCTCCTCCATTTTGTACTTCTGTCTTACACTTTTCCTTGCCAGTGTTATCAAGTGATAACAGCCTGCCAAGCAATTACACAGCTTTTAAAACAGTGTTTTCTTAAAAGTTACTAGCTATAATGATATTTTGACTTTTTTTTTTTTTCCCCCAGAAAGGAAGGTATGAAAGGAAACCAGAAGATCATTACTGCTGTATCATACTTGCCTGCCTGAAAACATCTCAAATGAGGAAAAAATACATCTCCTTAAATCAGATGGCTGTAATTTTTCCATTTTCAATTCCTTTATACATTCACAGCTTGGACTACCTGATGATACTCTATGTCAGGCTAACCCAAATGTGTCTATTCAATGTAGTGTCTTGTTTGTGATAGTAAAGGACTGCCTCATTAGGTCAGGAAATCAAATGTGTAAGTTTAGCCACACAGTTATAATAAAGCATAAAAAAATTACCTATCTGTTGCAAAGGTTTTTATCCATCCTGAGCTGGATGATGACAAGTGTTATGTGTTAGTGAGCCATTACTGTGCTGCCCACTGTAATCTGTCTGAAAACTAATGTATAAATACATGAGAAATAAACCTGTGGAATTAGGGATGTTTTCAGGAGTAATATACCTAAAATTTAAGGTGCAATAAAGACCTGTTAGATCCTAATTCCTTCCAAAATTACTTCATCATTATAGTTATATGCATTCTGACTCAGTTTCTCAGAATTACTCGAGGACTGCTGTTACTGCAGCAGTATGACAACTATCTGGTTGAATGGAGATAAAAAGCAGTTTTGCTCTGGAAGACCATACATACTGAATCTAAATGGTACACATAGGAACTGAAGATATTATCAGATATAGAATAATGTACTGAACCTTGTCCAATTGTCAGTTGGCATTGTGATAAAGTAAAAGAAGCATTATTAAATCCTTATCTTCAGACTCTCCAGGTTACTGAACTACCAAGAAAAGCCAACCATATCTACAGACAACTGTCAGACAATCTTGAGACACAAAGATGGTTTGCTGGATGTAATGATTTTTGATAATTTTATAAACCACAGTTTCACTGAGTTTTGTAATACCAATTTGCTGTAAATTGATGTTTGCATGGAATTTGGCTAAGTTCATAATTAGGCAAGCTATACAGTAAGAATTATGAGAAAATATTCCAGCCCCTGATTTATCTTGTGAGGCTTTTCTGTTGCCACGTGCCTCCTCAGGCAGCAGCAGATGTCTCTGGCAGAGTTCCCCAATCTTCTACAGGGCAGTCCTTATTGTTGCTCTCTTCTCCTGCATTACATTTTCTTCCGTAACTTTTGATCCAGTTATGTTTATTTTTCTCTTTCAGCACTACAAGGAAGCATCTGTGGCAGCTTCTAAAGGAAGCCTCAGCCTCCTCACTCCCCAAAGAATCTGTGCTGTTCCATCCTTTGCACACTGTCCCTCAAAAGCACTGCTTTCCTCTGTCTAGTTTCCTATGAAAACTAAGATAACGAAGAGGTTATTTGGACACTCTCAGACTATGTCACTGTTTGATTTCAACTGAATGGCTTTGGCAAGATGAGTTTTAAACCAGTCCTCTCACAAAGATGGGCCTGTGCTACATACATCCTTGGGAAGTCTTGAAGGCTGGACCTCATTTCTGAGCTCCCCATGTTGCTCAGGAAAGACAAGCAAGCTCTAAAACCAGTACAATTAAAGCAAGGAAAGCACGTCATGTTTTCCCTCAAATTCAGTATTTATATAAATTTTTTTCCCCTGTATTTCTTTGAAAGTATAGACTTCTTAATTTCTTTCCTAATTTTTGGCTTTTGATTCTTCACTTGGTCTTCTGGTTTTATTCATCTGCACAACAGTTCCGTTCATTTTATATTCCCATATGGTCTGTTTTTACCTTAATAAAAATGAGCTTGTCTACAAGACAATTAGAGCTAACATTTATATTCAATTTTTAACAAAGCTTATTCACTCAAACTCACTTATTAAAGAAGGAAAAAGCTACTACTGTAACAGCAAAAAAACCACCCATGTTTGCATTCAGAAATATGTCTTTGTTTCACAATATATTCTGGTCTTCTTTGACCAGTGCTATTATTCTGGTCCCACAACTATACTGTAAAAAAGAAAAACAAAACTGTAGCCAAAACATAAACAATAAAACCAGCCAAAAATATCCCCAAAACCAAAATGGCAGGCACAAAAAAGTAGAGAGTAGGACATCTCCAGCAGCACATGACTCACCCATTTTGGAGCATTACTTTGATACTGAATCCCTTGTCTTAACCACCTTTTTCCACACTATCTCACTCAGGTATGAAGCCCCAGATTGCTTGCCTTGTGAAACCTTACATGATCACATTTGCAGCAATAGCTCTAGTCTGCAGTAAACCAAAACCTTCTTAACGTGCGTCTTGCTGATAAGGCTTAATTCACTTAAATTGACCATTAAGATTAGTGTAAATTGAATTGCTCTCTTGGATTTGCTGGTAATTGCTTGACAGACCAATAAATATGGGGCTTGCAAACAGAATGAGTTACGGTGCTCAATCAAATACTGTCCCCACCGCTCCTCTCACTTACTCCCTACCTCCAAAATGTCACAGGAATTACACAATAATTTGCTCTAGAATGCTTGTCAGAGATTTTCTGGTTTTATATCAATTAATTAAACAGTCCTGAGTCTGCATACAGGAAGGAAGTTGCAGATATTCAGAATGTTAACACAAACTGACATAACATCTAAGACATGGATTATCACTTCAGTTGCAGTTACATAAAAAGTAATGCAGATGCTGGACCTGAATCCAAGCTCGGAAAGGTTCATGAAAGAACACAACCAGAAGGTCATCTGCCTTTTTATGTTTGTTTTATTTTTATCTTCTTACCTTTTTCTTTTACTCCCCCTTCCCCCCATCCAGAGAATAGGAACAGTTACTTTTATACTATAGAGGCAGCACCTTCAACACTGTGTTCAATTTTGGGTCCACCACTACAAGAAAGACATTGAGGCATTGTAGCAAGTCCAGAGAAGGGCAATGGAGCTGGGGAAGGGTCTGGAGCAGAAGTTTTAGGAGGAGCAGCTGAGGTTGTTTAGCCTGGAGAAAAGGAGGCTCAGGAGGCTGTAGTAAGGCAGGGATTGGTCTCCCAAGTAACAGGACAAGAGGAAAAAGCCTCAAGTTGTGCCAGGGGAGAATCAGATTGGATGTTCAGAAAAGTTTTGTCATAGATGGGTTTGTAAAGCATTGGAACAGACTGTCCAGGGGAGTGGTAGAGCTGGAACTGTTCAAAAAACTTGTGGATATGGCACTTAAAGACATGGTTTAATGGTAAACATGGTGGTGGTTGGAGGTGGTGATCTTAAAGGTCATTTCCAAACTTAACCATTCTATGATTTTATGAATTATTACTCTCAATTTGTTGAATGCTAGTTACATTTAAAAAATAAATAAATTTCAGAAATTATGCACATAGTAATGAATTCAATGCTTTTCATAATCATTGAGACTTTGATCCTACGCTGTGGCCCCTCTGGTAGAGCTGAACCTCATCAATAATGAGATACAAAATTGGAAACCTGTCTTGTTTTGACCATTTTTGATTGCTTGCTATTTTATCTTGGCTAAGAGGTGGTTAACAGGAAATTACTGCCTGAAAATATCCATGTTGAAAGAAATCAGTAATAAGGGACAGCTGTAAATCCAGCAAAAGAAAGTATATAACAATAGCAAGAGGAAGCTGCGCATGTTGAGAATAACTGAAAATTTTTAACCATGAACCATGCCAAACAAATATTTCTTGTTCTGGTGTTCTCTCAGGAGCTTTAAGTCATGATCTCACTGATTCCTGGAAGTCAAGCTTAAAATGATGGGTGTAATACCAGACCTAAAGGAAGTGTTAGAGAGAAGTCAGTCTAATCTTTTAACCCCAAGTTATCAGCTCAACTGCAGTTTTCACTTGGCTTTCATTCATGTCTTTACTTCTCTGCATATGCAATGAATTAATATCCAAATAGTGAGTTGCTATGTAGTTTCTAAATAACCTAAGATTGATAGAGTCCATTTAATCTTCAAGTTCAATTTTACTCCACTTAACAAAGTCTCACATTTTTTGAAGAGGTCTAGATTAAGAAGTAGCATTTTGGGGTTGATAAACTGGCACAGACAGATTTTAAAATACAGATGGATATCCAAACTTCATAAGCATAAAACTTTACTATGAGACTTTGTCTTTTTCCTTTTTTTTTTTTTTTTAATGGAATATTTCTAATAATATCATAATTGTCAAATATACATACTCTTGAATGTATCTTTATTAATCCTCTATGAAAGATGGTAATGACTTACCAAATGTTACTTCTGAGATAACTCCCACACATACAATACAATTAGGATACAGCAAAATAAACAACTAACAGAAGGAGCTTCAGTTTCATAGTCATTTTGAGCTTAAAGTAAAATATATGTGCAAATAATTGTACAATTGGGATTTAAGGCATGCCTACAGCTGCTTGTTTGGTTGGGTTTTTTTAAGGTAAGAACTGTTGATACTTCTCTCGCCAGCCCTACAGGCAGTTTTGCAAACCTTTAAACAAGTAGAAAGCAAACAGAGGTAGCTATATGACAACTTGATAAATTGTTAATCATACACAAATATTTCAGAACGGTTTTTTTCACCTTTTCATTGATCTACAATAACAAGAATGTCTAAAAGTAAGGAGAGCAATCTTACATTTTCTTCCTTAAAAGCTAGATGATACTCTAGATGTGAATGGACACATAAATCTTCACTACTAAGTAGGTCAAAAGGTGTGAAGAAAGTTTCCAGTCACAACTGCTGCAATGCTGACAGACTCCTCCAACCAGCTCCTTGGGTTAAACTTTATGCTTGAAAACTGCATTGAGAATTGAAAAAATAAAGGTTTCTCTCTTCTGTTCTATCTTTTTCCTCTCTGCTTCTCCATTCCACTCTTCAGCAGCTCTTTTTTCCCTTGCTAGGGCACTGCCCACTGAGGCAGCAGCAGGCAGGTGCTGAGGAGAGGGGGAGCAATGTGGTGCAGAGGGCAAGTCTGTGGTCCTGCTGCTGCCAGCTCTGATCCACTCTGTGTTTCCCTATTTCATACCTGCGTTGCCATAGACAGCATAGAGATTGGTGACCTTCAGGAATATGATCCAATTCAGTGGGAACAGAAACTGATCATTAATGTACTCACATGCACTCACACACTTGTCTTCTGACTAAATTAGCACAGCATCAGATTACCCAGCCAAACTAATCCACTGCATAATTGCACAGCTCCCCCCAGTAAAGAAATAGTATTGTTTTGGTCCCTCTTACCCATTTCAGTGTATCCTTTGCCTTCTAACTTGTACATGAACTGCAGGTTATCGCTCTCCATAAAACAAAAGCTCGGCTGTGTCCTTGTACTCTGTACACAGTGCTTTGTGCTAGGCCTACATCAAATGGCAAGTGGAAAGGAGAATGTCACTTTAACTAGAAACAAACTTCCTCAAAGATCCCCGGGAATACCAAATGATGCCCTTTTAAGTAGATCAATGTTTGGTGTACTGTAGCTGTCAAAAATCCCACCCATTTCAAGACAAGTCTTACAGAAATAAATACACCAGGCATTAAAGTGTATTAGTATCCAAGAGCTTCTCTTTTCCTGAGAGCTATCAAGTATTGGCCAGGGAGAAAAAAATTACCAAAAAAAATTGGAAAAAACAGGTACTTACAGCTCACTTTCTTCATCAAACTAGGGCATATATTAAACAGGTCTTTTTAAATACCTTTGGCAGACTGACTTTCAGTAAGTTGCCTTAAAGAATATGACAGAGAAAAACCTGCTCTTCCACTCTGTAAAGCCTGACTGCTTAGTGCTGAAGAGAACAGATGGGCAGTATTTATATTGTCTTTGGAATTAAACCATTCTCCTTCTAATTGATTTTTGAAAAACAGCAATATCTAGAAATACCAAAATGAAAAAGGTTCACTTAGTTCAAACACAGTCTGCTTTCTCCTTGTGAGTAGAGACATGAGCACCTTGGAACTTGGAAGCTCTCCTGTCTCTCAAACCTTGTTGAAACAGTTGCACCTAGAAAAATTTTGAGTTTTTTCACAAAGCCACTTCCCTTGGGCTAGTGTTACAGTAGCCCAATTTTTTGTTGTTAGATTAAACCACAGTCCCAGGCAATGGAAGCAGTAAAAATACCAGCAAATCTCTTTGACAATGTTTTTAAACATATATTTTAAACAAAACTGAGGGTTATTGTCACTGTCTAGAGCTTGACAATGGTGACAGTAGGGTTGAGTGTTCATGGGTAAGAATCAGGGGGAAGGCCAACAAGACAGATAGTCTGGTGGGAGTCTGTTACAGACCTCCCACACAGGATGAATAGGCAGATGAATGTTCTATAAGCAGCTGAGAGAAGTATCACAATCACTAGCCCTTGTTCTCACGAGGGACTTCAATTTATGATGCACCTTACAGAAATACAGAAATACAGCAGAGAGAAAGCAACCTAGAAGCTTTCTGCAGTGTGTGGAAGATAACTTCCACAGCAGGTGAGGGAGTCAACCAGGGGAGGTGCCCCACTGGACCTATCATTTGGGAGCAGAGAGGGAGTGGTAGGTGATGTGATGGAGGCTGTCTTGGGCACAGCAGTCAGGAAATGACAGGGCAGCAGAACTGATACCTTAGACTTACTGAGGGCATACTTGTGCCTCTTTAGGTTGACAGAGTGCCTTGGGAAGCAGTCCTGAAGGGTAAAGAAGTCCAGGAAGGCTGAACATTCCATGAGTAGGAAATCATCAAGCTGCAGGAGCAAGACGTTTTCATGTACTAGCAGAAAAAAAAAGACCAGCCCAGCAGAACAGAGAGCTTTGGCTGGAACAGAGGGGAAAAAAAAAACCCATGATTATGACCATTGGAAGAAGGGGGAGGGAGCTCAGGAGGACTACAAGGATGTTGTGATGTTATAGAGGGAGAAAATCTGGAGGGAGAAAGCCCACTAGAACTTAATTTGGCTAGCGCCATAACAGACAATAAAAAATATTTCTATAATATAATACATCACCAACAAGGAGAATCTCCATCCTTTGATAGGTGGGGGTGAGGGGGAGGCAGGGAGAAGGGGAATAGTAACAAAGGCTGAGGAAAAGGCTGGGATACTTAATGTCTTTGCTCCAGTGTTTAATAGTAAGACCAGTGGCTCTCCGGGTGCCCAGCCCCCTGAACTGGAAGACGGAGACAAGGAGCACAATGTAGCATCCATAATCCAAGGGCAAATGGTCAGTCCCTCAAGTCCATCCTTAGACTGAACACCATCATGTCAACTAGACTGTAGCACTAAGTGCTACATACAGTTATTTCTTGAACATTTCCAGGGTTGGGGCCTTCACAACTTTCCTGGGCAGCCTGTTTCAATGCCTACCCACACTTTCAGTGGAGAAATTCTTCCTGATGTCCAACCTGAACATTCCTCGTGCAGCTTGAGGCCATTTCCTCGTATCCTGTCAGTAGTTGTCTGGGAGAACAGGCGGACCCCCACCTTGCTACAACCACTTTTTAGATAGTTGTAAAGAGCAATAAGGTCTCCACTGAGACTCCTCTTTTCCAGGCTAAACATTCCCAATTTCCTCAGCTGCTCCTCAGAGGATTAAACCTCTAGACCCTTCTCCAGCTTTGGACATGTTCAGCACCTCAATGTGTTTCTAAAAGTGAAAGTCGCATAATAAAACCACCTCTATATTATCACCTCTGTTTTCAGTACAAATCCAAAACACAGCCCCATACCAGCCACTGTGAAGAAAATTGACTCTACCCCAGCCAAATCAGTACATTTTCCAGCTTAAACGACTCTATGATATGTATGATAGTTTATCTGTGAAGCATTTTTTGACTGCTTAATTTCTATCTTCCTAAACATTCTTCATATTTCATATTTAATTACATTTGTTTGAAATCCATGTGATAGAAGTCATATTAGAAGTGACTTACTGATCACTGGTATGACAAATAATCTGACTACTGATAAGAAAATGCCTATCAGCCCTGTATGACTGATAGAAATAAAGATGGATAAGTGACTATACAGCAGATTTACCTGCTTGAGACATAAAATGACAGCAAAATCTGTAAGGCCCCCCACATCCTACCTACCATAAGGAGAAAGAGAACAGCATTAACTGTGCTGCCATTCAGCAGAACCTTCATAGGCTGGAGAGACTGGTAGAGAGAAATGTAATGAAGTTGTACAAGGGAAGTGTAGGGTCCTGCACCTGGGGAGGAATAATCTCAGTTACCAGTACAGGTTGGGGTCTAACCTCCTAGAGAGCAGCTCTGCAGAGAAGGACCTGGGGATCGTGGTGGATGACAATTTGACCATGAACTGACAGTGTGCTCTGGGGGCCAGGTACACCAACAGCACCCTGAGGTGCACTGGGAAGAGCGTGGTCAGCAGGTTGAGGGAGGTGTTCCTCCCGCTCTACTCAGCCCTCCTGAGGCCACAACTGGAGTGCTGTGTTCAGTTCTGGTCTCTACAGTTCAAGAAAGACAAGGATTTACTGGAGGGTTCAGCAGAGGCCACAAAAATGATGCGGGGTCTGGAGCATCTCTCTTACGAGAAGAGACTGAGGGAGCTGGGCCTGTTTAGTCTAGAGAAGAGAAAACTCAGAGAGGATCTCATTAGTGCATTTAAATATCTCAAAGGTGAGTGTGAGGAGGATGGTGTTAGACTCCCTTCGGTGGTGTGCAGAGACAGGATAAGGAGCAATGGCCATAAACGAAAGCACAAGTGGTTCCACCTCAACATGAGGAAGAACTTTATGTTGAGTGTGGCAGAGCACTGGAACAGCTGCCCAGAGAGGTCATGAAGTCTCCTTCTCTGGAGACATCCAGAACCCACCTGGACATGTTCCTGTGTCACCTGCTGTAGGTGATCCTGCTTTGGCAGGGGGGGTTGAACTGGACGATTTCCAGAGGTCCCTTCCAAGTCTAAAAATTCTGTGAACACAGCTTCTCTGTCTTTCTATATATCACAGCAATCACAGCAAATGTGAGCTTAAAGTTATGCCTTAGTTTTAACTGTTACCTTACAGTGCATGTCAGATGTGACATACATCTAAAAGAAGCCTGACTTTACAACAGCTAGAGTTTTATAGATCCAGTACTGCAGATACAGTACTATCTAAAGGTATTTCTCCACTTAATTTTTCTTGTTGAATTTGTTTTGTTACATAGTCTCAGTTTAGGCTTTCAAATGTAGAGGTAAACGGAAAATGGAACAAAATGAATCATGAGTTTTGAAAAGAAAATTGCACTAGATTGACCTGATATCCTCCTCTAAGAAGATAACTGAACTTCTAGACAAAGAAATGAAATGGATTTAGTCTCTCTGAATGTCAGCATTTGACAGTTCCTCAAGTACCTAAGCTCCATCTGACTAGAATTCACCAGCTGAAGGCAGCTACATTTAAAGGCAAGTTTAGTGGAAGTCTGAGAAAAATATGAATTCATTAAAGAATTACTACTAGTAAGAATAAGGTGAAATGTCAATTAGTGTGATGAAAGAGAATCACTTGCTGATATTCAAGTCATTTTTTTAAAGAGGTTCTGGGACAGGAAGCATTAATGACCTTTGCACAAACAGTTTATGCCAAAGAATTCAAATGGTGAAAAAAAACATTGTGAATCATTGTCAAGGCAGAGGAAGATTGAAATATCAGACAAAGAGACCTGGGCAATGTTCAGAACCACATTAATAGATATGGACTGAAATTCAGTAGCAGAAAATGAAGAATCAAAGACTGTGGAATTGCTGCTATATGCTGTGGAATCAAAAAATAATTTGAATGCCTTAAGGGCAGACCCAGAATTATCAGTGGAAGGAAAAAAAAAAATGAAATGCAGTAAGTAGGTGTACCAGGTGAGATATTTTCAATTCAGACAGAGCAGTGTTGGTACCATTAAAAAGTGGCTAGTCTCCAATGAAACAGCAATGGTAGGATTGAACTGCAACTCTCTCTTCTTTCCAGAATATCATTACTGCTTTAACACTGGATACTGCTACATTCCCATGACTGATCTGTAATTCTATACACTGAGAGTCACTACGCCAGCATACCTGGTGTGCATGTATACATACATGTATATTTACACAATTATAGAGATGCACAGATTTGGCAGAAATGCAGAGAACCCAGGAGTATAAGAAAAGAAGGGAAAACCCAAGCTTCAAATATTATACAGTTAGCTGATACTGTGGAACATAAAAAGTTCTCCAAGATACTGCAACACAGTCTTACAGCACAGATTGGTTTGTGATATACTGCTTACAACAAATGCCAGTAAGTGGAATGCAGCAAGTTACAGCTGGGACACTGAATTGGTAGATCCAAACCCCTCTGTTGCTTTCTGAATATATTAACACCTCATCTGTATTTCTTTAAAATATGTATTTGTTTAGTTTCCATGTGTAAAAATAAATTAAGAAATTCCATTTTCATCCTCCATCTATCTATTTCTGGATGGCTGTTCTAAATCATATTGTATTCAAGATTTTAATGGCCTTGGGTGACTGAGAACTGTCTCTCATGCCTGAAGTAATTTCCCTCAATTTTCACCTGCTTTAATTGGCACTGGCAAGAACCTAGACTCACCAGGTGACAGTCAGCCTTGTACACATTCAACACAGCCAAGTCCAGTATGAGATACTTATTTACAGTTATTTTTTTTTTTTATTTTATAACATAAAATACTCTGTACTTTTGCTACTACAGTCCTATACAAATAGGGTCAGCCCTTCTCTCTCCAGTTCAATGGAAGCATTCAAAGTTTTGAACTCTTTTACCTTTACCACAGATCATCAGTTTTATCATGACCCTATCAGATACAAACTTATTCTACAGATCCACTTTAATTCTAAAACTCTAAATTAGCTTTGTTCTTTCACTTATACTCTCCTGAAATAACTGAAATATCTGGATAATACAAACATATATTTCTATAAGTTTTAAAATTAAACAAAACTCACTTCTTTATTCACAGATACTCCTGAAATGCCCTGCCCACATGTAGGTTCAAGACAACAGGAGTTCCTTAAAACCAGAGCACAACATCATGCAAGCTCAAGCCCATAACTCCTGATCAAACCTTTAAATGACAGTAATGTCCTGGGTAGTTAAAAGCAGTGAGATTGCCTGTACCTAAGCACTGACAGAGACTTCACTGGGCACTTATGCACCTCTCCTAGTGTGATTGTTTCCTTCTTTCTACTACCTGAGATTTTAACAGTCTACATATTTCAGTGGATTCAGATTTGTGGGTTGACAGTGAGATAACTCACTAAACTCCAAATCCTTTGGTTCGGAACACAATGGTTGTATTTATAGGCCATTGTATTTTCTGCCAGAAAGTTTCAAACTTAGTTTTCAGGTTGTTTTTAGTGATGTAGCGTCCATCTTTGCTATCAAGCATTTTTATGACAGAAACATGCATTTTCTTCTGACAAAATTCTTTGTCTAATTCAAATTCTTCATTGCAGAATCCATTAAAGCTTGTCATCAGCTTGTCAGATGCCTAAAACCAAGCTTTTACAGCAATCAGTCAATGTCTTGAAATCAATTATGGGTAATCTAAAAATATTTTAAATTAAATGTGTCATTATTACTTAGTCCAATTACTTCAATTGATTTTATGAAAGATTAAAAAGTTGGATTCAATTTCATTTAACTGTGCTTTATTAAGTAAATAGATAGTTTTTAAAAGTTCTGGAAGGACAAAAGTGAATTATTTCACCCAATTTCCAATTTCACTGGGTTTAAGTAAAACTTTCACCTCCAAGGGTAATACATATACAGGAGTGACATAAAAGTATCAACCACAGTCAAATCAGACACATGAAGAGAGTAAGGAGAGCATTAGAAATTTAACTTAGATTTTTTTCTGATTTTTCATTTCATTTCTCCTTGTTAGAAGGTACCTGGAACACCTGTAATATGACAAAAATGTACTTAACTAACACCCAAACCAGTATGTTTAGCAACATTTAGATGCTCTTTCAATAATCAGACTTTTTTTTTCTTGGTGGTGGTAACTGCTAAGTTCATCCAGTCCATTCAGATGGGCCTAAAAATTGATCTACACAATACATTTTTATCACCTTCTAAGGAAATAAAAAGTAAATTTCCATAAAACATTCACAAGTACCATTGATTCTCTTTGAAGGACAGCTATGCAGAGAAGCTTCTTACATCAGTTATTTTACCTCTTGAGCAGAAACGATTTAAAACTTTATTTAAGAAAATGTTGAGGGCGAATGCAGTTTAAAATATGTCGCTTAACTCCCAGCACAATAACTGATCATTCCATCTTTATCCAGGCACAACTGCCCTTGATGTCATGGCAAACACTTTACAAAGGCTGCATGATCAGCTTCTTGCAGAACAAAAATAAGAAAGGCTGTCTGCAGAGTGCTGTCAAACCTTCACCTGTGCAAGAAAATCTGTTACAACTTGTTCTATATCACAGCAATTTATAAACCTACACCTTCTGTTTTCTTCCACTGTACAGGAAATAATTAATCAAAGGGGTTTTCCCTTTTCTTCTCAGTCTTTCATTCCTTTTCTTGAAATTCTACCGAAGTATTTCCTTTTAATTTTCTCCTGACTGATAAAAAATATATAGTAATTTATTACAACTATGAAGTACAGATAAATATCATCATTACAAATAACTATTATGAAATAATTTCCTAAAATATAATTTTAAAACACAAGGCTTACATTTCCTAATATCGTGTTTATCACTTGAAGCAAAATCCAATATATTTGTGTTACAGTAACAAAAACTAGCATTGCTTAAGGATTGCATATTGTAGCAAGAATGAAATGCAGTAAAAATGGACACAAGCTGGTGAACTAGTGTGATGTCTCCACACTGCTGAAGTCATTCCTCCTTGAGAGAGTCAACATTCGTTTTTTTCAAAGAAAAATTTATTTTCAAACAAAAATAAAGTATGAAGAAATCCCTCATTAGAATGTCATCCTTAAGCTCTAAATCTGAAGGGATACAATTTTGTAAAATGTTAGAATCAGAAAGAATTAACTAACTAATAAATTGTGAAGTTCCTTCAGTTTCCTGCTTGGTCAGTTGTCCAATCCAGCTGTAAAACCTAATACTCTGTAGTCAATTTAATTTTTGGCAACAAGGTTTCCTATTTGCAGAATGAAAAACTGAGTTATGCAGCTTGAGCTTTGATTCAGAAAATAAAAACCTGTAAATGAAGTTAAACATAGGCTCCAGCCTAGGCTTCAGCTACAGAAACTTCCATCAAGAGCTAAACTTGCCATGTTCCCCTCCAGCCGTGGCACACAGATGTTCTCCACCACAAGAAGCTTCCAGAAGTCAGCAACACTCTTTGCATTGGCTTAGACAAACTCAAGCCTAGATCAGTTACAGCCATTGACAAAGGTCATGTTGTAGTTTACAGACAGCTGAAAGGATTACTTCTAATTAATTTTTGGTACCCCAGAATGGTGTGTTTCCCCAGATAATAGGTACTGTAAAACTGGATTTATTTCAAAGCATACCGTATGGTTTTGCCCATTGGTCGTTCTTCCATTTGCTATCTCCAGTGATTTATTGTATTCTTCTTCCAAGGCTAATTATATTACAAAGATGGCTAGATTTCTGTTCAATGTCTGTCCATTTTGTGTTATATACTGGTGGGTTTTTTCACCCAGTGAAATACGTAAACATTAACTGTTAGTGTCAGCTTACTTAGGAATTTGGTCTAAGAAAATTAAAAATTAAGGATACTGCCTTAAATTTTCCTATGCTTGGTCAAATTTATGCTGGAAATTTTAGTTAGGTTTTTGATGAGGTTAGTAATGCATTTTTTCCTGGTCTAAGATCACACTAGGGAGGACTGACATGAGACCTGAAGAAAGAATGGACTTACTTGCCTGAGGTTAATAGTCACCTTATGCATAAAGGTTTAGGTGAGTTCTGAAGTTGCTCTGCCATCCATCTCAATGCCAATCGGGAATGAGTGCATTAATGTGCTATTCTGTATGATTTTTTTTTTATTATTTTAGTATGAACTCCATTGAAAATATTCTTACTTTTTCCATATGTGACCCTTATTTCTATGAATACTTTCATTTTTTTCTCTCTTTTTGTTAAGTATTGCTATGTTCAGTCTAAGACAGAATTACTAATATATTGCTTCAGTTCTTCCAACACATTTTATGAAGTTCTTAAATACTTCTTTTCCTACATTGCTGTAATCTGTTGACATTAATGGTGAAGTTCATGAAGTTTGTCTTCACTGCTACATAAAACTGCTAACAGTGTTTGCTTTTACTGTCCTAGCTTGCTTGTTTAATTAATCTGCAGTTCTATTTTAGGTTGAATGTTAAGCTTCCTAACATGCTGCTGGAACTGAAGCCTCTGAATCATTTCTATTTGCTATAGTCCTTTTCCTCACAAACAATGTTTTAAAGGTCCTTAACCTATTTTGGATGCAGTGAATTGTGCTGTATATAACAGTTTCTACTGGAATAGCTGTTTATGTTCAGTAGCTTCTCTGCAAAGCTTAGATATGTCATAAGAAAGAGACAGAAAAGCCTGGATTATATATGTTTGTGAGCCTGAATTCAAACCATTTATTGCTTTATGAACGCAATATCCTCCAGAGAGTATCACAAATAGTGTGTATGTCCTTGAGCATTTTCCTTTTGCATTTTGAATTTCAACAATTATCTGCTGTGGACCTACGGAGTCTCTCACATTCTGCTTTTTACAGTAAAAACCTTGAGATTTAACTAACCTCACCTACAGGGAATAAGTTTGCACGAGGCACACCTTGGAATGCTGGGATTGGGATACTTAATTGCTCTGCCTTTTAAACTTCAAATTTCATTCCTCATTCATGAAAACAGATGCCAAGCAAGTTCTCCTTATCCCCTGCATTAAACCCTGTTCTTCAGTCTCTGACATCTTTTGACCAAGGACTTTCTTGGTGGGTTTTTTTGTTTCTTTGTTTTTTGTTGGTTTAGGTGTTTTTTGTTTTTTTTTTTTAATGAGAAAACAAGTTGGAAATAAATCACAAAATCTTCCAAATACAGAGTCACACAAACATTAAGACTGTGACTAAATGAAGGCCAGCATCCGCTTCTGACTAGTCACTCAAAGCTTCATTTTTAGCAAGCGGAGAGGAACAAGCACAGCTGGACCAGGAGCAATCACACTTTGTAACTTTACATCCAAAGCAGTCACCTCAGCTGTGTTCATAGACAAGCCTTCATAATTTCATCTCCAAATCACAGAGTATCACAGTGTCAGAGAATATTCTGCGTTGGAAGGGACCCACAAGGATCATGGAGTCCAACTCTTAAGTGAAGGGCCAGGGATCTGAGGCAAAATGAATCAGAAGTCTCTGTGAAAGGTTTATTTCTCTCCATTAAATGGGAGCCTGATGTGCCTGCCTTGGAGGTATGGATGTGTATTATAGACATTTACAGTAAGATAAAGACCATCTCACCTCATTTATTGGATAGCAGCAGAGATTACCAAAATTATTTAAGAGCAGAATATACTTAAATAGCCTTCCCTTTTCATCCAAATGCTTCCAGTGGACTACAGTGAAAGGACTTCCTGTGCCCTGGGCACTGTGTACCTATCTATAATTTGTCTATCTATAATTTGGCTCCAAACCTTCCATGAAAATAAATCCCACATCTTAGTCAAGTACAGGGGAGGGAAGGGGGATGGAAAAGGAAAAACTCAGACCCTTCTGTTCTGAACCTATTGGTCAATTATTGCCTTTAAGAGTCTTGCCATTCTGGTGTGATTTGAAAAGGAGACTCTACAAATCCTTGTGCACTAAAGGCAGAGAAGGCTTTTCCCAGCATACTCTGTGCATGCATGCGCTGCTGCTTTCCATTCCCAGTGGTAGAAACACTTCATCAAGTCTCCGTGCAGAATTATAATGAAATTTAATTTGGGAATTCTCCATTAAATGCTGCTCTACACCATAAATTAGGTTCTCTTGTTAAATAGCTAATTCGTAGTATTGAGTCACTATGTCCTGAAGGCAGCAGCACCTGAAAGCTTATAAAATTGGATGAAAAGTGAAAGATAGAAATAAATAGTATGAAAGACAGCCCAAATCAGACAGAATTTCCACTGCTAAATTATAAAAATCACCTCCATTACTCACACTTCATTAAGCACACATTCTGATCATGTCCCCACAACTCACTGAAGAGGGTGAGAATGTGATGTGTATGCACATGTGTTCCCCTTCAGCACACATGGCCAGTGACTGCATTCTTGTTTCGTGGGATTTTTTTCTTCACTTGTTTTACCTTTTCCCCCAACCCAAGTTTGGGTAGTCAGCTGAAATTCAGCCTTTCACATTGTTTGATGGACAGCATGTCTACACTCTAATGCAATATCCAGCAAAGAACTTCAGAGAAACTCTCTTCTTAACATGAATTGCTGCAAGCAAGTCCTTCACTAAAGGCTGAAAAGATACTGTGAAACTTTCCAGTTTCAAGAAATCCAAACCATTTGCAGTAGAAAACCATTCTGCTGGAATATTTTAAACTACTTTTATGCTATAATGCAATTCACTCTGTATGTGTGGGATTCATTACAAGAGGGATTAAAATGACAGCTTAGTGTCATATGAAGCATGCAGCAGGGGATTTGAGACTGAGAGCAGTTGCTGGACACCAGGCCAGCTGAATTGTACTTACTGCGGAGTTACAGTAATACATATAGCTTTGGAATAAAGGGACAGGAGGATTAAGGGCTGTCTTTTAGAAAGATTCAGTAATACAGAGATCTTATCACATAGAAGAACTAAAAATGGACTTACTGGGAAATTTATGAGTAGTGGAAAAATAGTGAAGCACAAATAAAAAGTAACAATTCTTAGTTGTCATAAAATCCCATTACGCTCATACAGCACAGATGTTACACAAATGATAAGCAGGTGGTTTTATGTAGACTAAATTCTAAATGATCCCACTGTTATCAATCAACACCCTTCAAATAAATTCAATGGTAATTACGGTCACCAGGAAGAGATTCCTGGAAAAGAAAAAATCAGTTCATGCATGTAAACGGTTAAACTGCACCACAGGAAAATATTTGTAGAAGTGACATGATAAAATCCCTAAAATTACATTTCAAACTTTAAAAGCCACAATATTGAGGGTCTAGCCCAGGAAATCCAGAGGAATATTCTAAGAGGAAATGAATAATTCATGGCTTCTGAAGCACACACGAGACAGATGATCGCAGAACAACGAGGTATCCAGGTGTGCTCCTGTCAAGTGCAGTGACATGAGCACACTGTAAATCTGCTGGAGAGAAGCACACACTCATCTCCATCCCACCAAGACACCCTGTGAACTGGCTTCCAGAAGACATGTTCCTGCTTTAACATCAAAAGGATGTAAACCCCAGAGAAGGGGACTGGCTAATAAAATACCTCAAACATTCACAGAATGGGAAATGCACCCTGGCTCTAACATGTATTAGAATTGAACTTAAAGTGATTCTATGGTTAGAAATAAAAAAAAAAAAACAACCTAAACTACACCCACCCCTGCTTCAATTTCATGTATCTCCCTACATTTACTCCCCCCTTCCCCTCCCGTGATATGCACTTTCAGTGACATATTTTTCAGAAGTGTAGTAGTAACTCTTTTGTCAGGAAAATAACAATCTTTGTTACAATACTTAATTGCTCTTCCTCCTAGTGAGGGTTTAAGTATAAATTTAAGTATAAATTTGGGTTCCTATTGAAAATAATGCAATTGAAGCTTACACAAATGTCAAGATCTCTTTCAATGAGAAATATTAACATCTGTTCAGGGTGATTCAACTGACAGCCAGATGTAAAGCTCAAAACAGATGTGTTCCTTGCAAGGTATACCCTGCCTTTGCAGCCCAGAGGGAACAAAAAGACAAGAGTGTCGAGCATGTGAAATATTGAACTTGTCCAGTCTCCAGCCTCTGTCAGAGAGTCCACTTCACCTTGAATGATTTCCCCTCCCCTCATACTTGCCTCTCTAAAACACCTCCTGGCTTTGCCAGCTCCTGAGCATGAAAGCCAGAGAACAAGCTAAGCTTCACAGGTAACAGGGCTTGTTTTAATTTCTTTGGAGACATTTTTATGCCTGGAAATAGTCTAGCATTAGCACAACATTTTCCAAGCCCTTAAAATATACAAAACCAGCACTTTAGTTTGAAAGCAGATTCTGTCTGCAAATTAGGTCTGAAGATGTGAGAGAATGTATAATTATGACCGTGAATTTTCAATACAACTTTCTGGGTTGTTTTGTTTTGTTTTGTTTTTTTTTTCTTACACACACATGCTTGTTTCTTGTCTAAAACTTTCCTACAAAATCTTGTCTGCTCCGTGAGATATTTTACAGCTAAACAGTTGAAATAAATGAACATGCTATAGATTCCCCTCAAAATTTGATGCCTATGGCAATTTGAAGACAAAAAATATGGAAACACAACTATTTGTAAAGAGGCACATAGGAAACAGCAGGGAAAGACCACTAATTTGTTCACTCACAAATTTATACGGTCAGTGTGATTAGGTATACTACATATACAGTCTTCATACACACACACAGACATCCGTAAGTAATATGCACAGACACACACACATATATATACGCAAACTAAAACCCCCCAAACTCTTTGCCTCTACTATTTTCTTTATTTCGTTACTAATGATATTTAACTAACAATACTGGCCTTTTGACAATTTTTTACCAAATGTACCTTGGAAGAACAGATGTTTAGAAAATCTCCACTGGGCCAGTCCACTCTTTTTAAATTTACAGCTAAAGACATCTTTATAACTGGTTATGAATGCTCAGAACTGTTTAAAAGCAGTTACTTTCATTTCTCCATTTATCAATTAAGTCTGATCAGACAGCACCATGTAGTAACCAAAGTCCTATTTCCTATTTGCCTATATTGGTTTCCTTCCTTCTACAGATCACAGAAGAAACCCCCACGCACAGCATCTACACACCAAGCCAACAGAGAGGACAATACATGTAAAATACATGACTCTTTTTGTACCTGCTGTGTTCCCAGAGAGCCTGAACTTGGCCTACCCACATGTGATGGCACATCTTAATTCTTATTGCTAGGCAAATCAACTAGAGAACTGTACAGGCACTTCAGCATATGCCAAAACCACAGTTCCATTTTGCTCTGTGGTTCCACATGTGGGTAATGTGGCTTCAGCTGGAGGGCTTGTGCTGCTCAACAGTGACCCTCTGGCCCTGGGCAGGCTGGGGTCTGTCACACCCAGACTGACCTTTCCCTAAGGAATGGCAAAACAGAGGTGAATGACCAGGCTGATGCTGTCTTAGCTTCTGCATAAGTCTACAGACACATTGTCATTGGGTTGTGGAAGTTAAATTTGTGTGTCTATGACTTAATATGAAGTCACTATTCAAAATTTATGGTTAAAATGTCTTGAAAAACAGTAGTGGGAAGACTGTGGGTTGTTGGGAGATTTTTTGCCAAAAATGCATTGGTTTCCCCATTATAAATTTGGTTTTCCTGTCTCCCCACTTCCCCTTCAGTTCTAGCAATAGTTCTGTTTGAAAATTACTGTGTATGACACAAATCATACAATCACACACTCACAGAATATGCTGTTGGAAGGAACCCACAAGGATCATCAAGTCTAACTCCTGGCTCTCCACAGAACCATCCCCAAGAGTGACAACATGTGCCTGAGAGTATCATCCAAATGCCTCTTGATCTCTGTCGGGCTTGGTGCTGTGACCACTGTGCTGGGGAGCCTGTTCAGTGCCCAACCACCCTCTGGGTGGAGAACCTTTTTCTAAATCTCTCCTGACACAACTTCAGGCCGTTCCCTTGGGGATCAACCCATGTTACTTGGCAAAAGGAAGAAGAAGAAAGGAGGAAGAAGAGGAGTTATCTATCAAAAATCTGAAATTTTAGAGCCAGCAGCCACATGCTGATACCCACAGAATTCTAATTTACATTATTAGAAAACAAATCAAAACAACAGTTTTCAGTGTGAGGATAGTCAAGCACCGGCACAAGGATCTCCATCACTGAAGTTACACAGAATTTGAGTGAAAAGCCTTTGTCATACACACTGCTTGGACAACTAAACATCCAAAATCATCTTGAAGAATATAACACATCATGCTATATTTATATCATTTTATTTAATTCTCGTTTATGGTTGCCACATATGACTTTTCTGAGAATAATCCTGTTGTCCAGCCTTAAGTGCAAAGGATATAATTGAAACTATACCTAATACCTTTATGGGGACTAAGAAACATTTCTCAAGCCTGGAGTCCTTTGAGCATCTTGAGTAGATCTCAACTCTGTCTGAGAGTAAACCCAAGAGTGTATTACCTGTCTCTTCCCTGCAACACATCTGTCCTTCCAGGGGGAAGGAGGCGAGATTTCTGACCTTGGAGGGACCACCGTGTACACAGGCAGCTGGATCCCTGAGGTCCACAGCTGGGAGTCAGAAGACCACATCCTACTGTGCTGTGACATCTCACAAACCTGTTGCATATTTAGATGCCAGCCCAGGAGGAAAAATCCCTCCATTAACTGCATGTGGAGCCCAATCTAGGCATTTAAATAATGTCTGAAGCTGGATGATGTAAATTCCTTTCCAATCCCTTTACTCATACCCACAAATGCACCCATTGTTGCTCATTAGCTGCAGTTTGAGAGTCAAGTTTCTGAACAGGGCACACGAGAGCGTAAATTGCCCAGACATTCTGCAGTTCCCTGAACACTTGCATAAGCAGTTATTGTTCACCAGCTTCACCGACCACAGCACCTGCATGCCAAATCATAATGAAGACCACAGGAGATGCCACACTGAATCCTGCACAGACATTTTCACCCACAGGGTTTTGTATTCAAAAAATCTTGTACAGCAAGCAGGGACAAGGCTTTTTAGCTTATTTCTCGCACACAGCATAATTATCAGATACAGGCTCAGTGACCATTATATAGAAGCCATCAACAGAAGAGATAATTAAAAAAAAACCAGTTCCTATTTATTTGCTTGCATTCTGTCTTCCAATGTGTTCAGAAAGTAACACTTTACACAATAATTATGATAAATTAAATAACGATATGAAACTTTAAAAGAAAAAGTCCTACCCAATCATCATCCAAAAAGTACTAAAAAACGCAACTGATTTTCATCCCACTTTTCTTTTTTAAAAAATCCACTCTGTGAGAGTTCAGTTTTCTCCTTCTAATTCCCTCTCAAGGGGCAGTTCCCATTTGACCTAAATGTCTGGGCATTAAAAATTTATTAAGTGATGTTGTTTACTTTATTTAGAATAAAAAGACTATCTATTTGCTATTATTACTGCAGGGAGCAGAAGGCAATGCTAGGTCAGATGAACACAATGCTTAAAGGTTTCTTTGTCCTTCTTATGACCTCCTAGTACCTAAACTGTGTATTAAAATTCAAAATAATCCAAATAGAGATCCAATGTCAAAATAATATCTTACTTAAAGAACCTACTCCTTAAAAGGAATATTTATCATGGAGCTTATTGTAAACTGGCAAATCATAATTTTAATTAAGAACACCTATTGTTTACCAATGGAAAATGATGCTTCCCAATCTATCAATAAAGCATGAGTTTAGCATGATATTTATGTAGACAATTCAGGTTTTGTTTTTAAAGTTATATTTAAATTATTTACTAGTCATTTCTAAACCACTTTCCTAATAAAATTCTTTATTCCTGCCCACTTTTTGTTGATGCAGAAAGTGAAATTAAACCCCTGGAACTGACTGTAAGTAATAAGTAATTTAGGAAGCCCTTTTTAAAAGAAAAAAAAGATTCTTCTGATACGTATATTTCCTTTATTTCTCCATTTAGTTAGGCAAATGACTCGTTTTGATAACATGGTTAAAAATTTGCACTGGTATCGGTTTACTAAAATAAGGAATTAAAATTTATATTTTCTTCCATGGCCTCAACTTCACACACAATTAGTCTATCTTCAGAACAAAAGAAATTTTCATGTCTGACAATTTGAAGAAGAAAATTGGTCCAAGTCTATAGTCTGTCACATTTTGGGTTTCGTCTTCTGGATGCTGATGATTTCCAAGTAACAAGTGCCTGGAGCACACAGGGCGGGGTAGAAGGGAGGCAAACATAAGTATTTACTTGGAGGTTTTTGGTGGCATTTATGATGATACAGAGAACAAAATTTAAACAGAAATTGGGCTATAGGCTTGGGATTTTTTTTTTTTTTCAGTTGGTTGGTTTATTTTACTTTAAAAAAGGATGAAAATTTGGCAACTAAGTGACTATGTTGCTGCTCACTTCCTAACATTCCTAACATGAAGTTCCTAACTAGTTAGTTCCTAACTAATCCTAACATGAAGTTACATGACTTCCTAACATGAAGTCCTAACATGACTTCAAGGGACACTGTTTTTGCTACTTCTTGTTGGTACTTTACAGGCTCAGTGCTACCATCCTTTCTCTGATTCAGGAAATAGGAGTCACTTGCAACCTGAGTCAGATTTGAAAAGACAGGTGCAAGATCAGCTTCATGCTACTCTGCAGCATCACCTGAAAGGAAGACAACGTCTTGTCTGGGAAAAACTCAGTCTTTATAAGAAATACCAGGCTGATGACAGTGAACAAATGCAGAGGCCATCTGAGTTCCCTGCACTGCTATGACAATTTCTATCAAGAGTGATTTCCGCATGTCACCCGTGAGGGCAAGGAAAGCTCTGGCTCCATCCTCGTTTTACTCTTTCCTCCCTGTCATAAAGTATCCTGGGTAATGCCAGTAGAAAACGGGTCTAGTTACATAAAGTAGGAAAACGGAGATTTTTCCTTCATATAAACCTCAATTCAATAAAAGCAATACTTTATATTAGAAACATAATGGGGTCATACTGTGCCAGGTATATTGTGCTGTGTTTAATGAAAGAGGAGCACCTTCAAAATGCATATTGCTCTGATTAGGGGAGGCCACCCGAGTGCTACAGCCACTCAGCTTCAGTGATTATAACTAAATAAGACATAAAAGCAAGGAAAGAGACAACAAACTCTTTCAGAAAGTTTTCAAGGCCATGTTAAACCCAGGTGACCTGTTTCACTTACTGTGTTGGGTGGAGGTAAAGCTGACAAGAGGGAAAGGATGTGGAAAGCAGTGCATGGTGGTCCTTTGCTTCAGGCCATCACGAAACCTGCTGTTGATGGTCTACTCACTGTAATGGCATAAAGTGCATTCCTGGGATGATCTTTTTAGAAACCCCTAGAGCACTGGTGATGTCCCTGCTCTGAATGCTGCTCCTACACTGGCATGTGAATAAGAAACTGTGAGAGTCATGGATGGTCTCTAGGCCCTCAGATAGCAGAGCTGACTGCAGGACCGAGGACTAAAATAGTTAGCCTTTGGATTTTGGAGTTAACAGGGTGAAAGCAAAGTCAAAGTCCTCACTTTTATCTAACTGTAGCCTAGATGCAGTGGGTCACATTGTACGTATGTGTTACTGATTTCTCAAACATTTTACATCACTAATGCTGTTTTTTAATAAGAAGTTTCTGTTGAGCAAATATAGTCAGTACACTTCATTGTCCCTCTTGGCATATGCAAAAAATGTCACTGGTTCCTCATACAGGGGAACAGGAAAAGCCACAATTTTATCTTCAAATAAGAAAATTTATGCAGGAGGAAAAAAAATGTTGAGTAATTCTCTTTCCACTAATAGTGAGAATTTTAAAAAATTTTATTCATATATCTTGTGCACCCTAGACTGAGCACCAACTCTAATTCAATGCATAGTCCAACCAAAACATTGGTATGCAATGGAATTGCCTGAAGCCAACAAGCATAGCAGAGAGGGGTAAGTCTACCCAACCTCAAAACAAATCTATGTCACTGCATCTGGCCAGATACGTCATTTTCATGAACATTTTGGATCCATAGAAAACTAACAAACAATTGAATTGTAACACAAAGTGATAGATGACACCTGTAGAGCTTACTTTCATTTATAAATATAAGAAAATTCCTCTACAATCTACTGTTACGCAAAATAATTATATTTTGTCTTTACACATTATATTCTGTCTGTGAAATAAGGTATCTTGCAATTTATGAGCTCAAGGTTCTCTTTATATTTGCTTATTTTTTATTTAGATAAAATCATCCAACCAAAGTAGTAGAAATATTCATACAAGTGCAGTTACTGAGATACTATCTCAAACAATAGGATGTCAGAACTGATATTTGCAATTTCAATAAAAAATCAAATCCTTGCTTATGACTGAATTTATGTTCTATTCATTTTAAAATAAAAGATGAAAAAAAGGTTCTAATTACAGAGAAGCAATAGCCTAAAGTGATCTCAGTTTAAAATTGTCCATTAAGATAAAACTGGCATCCAGAGCACTGGGGGTTCTCAGGTAGGGTGGAATTTCATCCTGCAAAATGTATCAAGATGACATTTCCCATAGATTTTTTCATGGGTATATGAAAAAAACAAATGCTCCATGTGAATGCTCTGCTCCTACTTATACTCTTGGATACAGTAAAACAAGTGGTAAAACCATAGTCCTCTGAGATTAAGAAATCCATCTCTGAAAAAGTAAAATCTTAAATTTGCTAAAATTATATGCCAAGTATACTAAAGTGGCTGTATTTCACCTCTATAAGTAAACATATACACAGATTTGCTGAACGAAAAGAGAATATTTCATCCTCTCTAGTCTCCTGCCTTGACAGAAAATAAGTAATTCATTTAGCACATGTAATAAATATGTGTGATACCAATAAGAAATATCAGCTTGGGTCATGTTTTTACTTTGTGCGTTGACACAGTAATTGGTCAATTATGTGTAATGGAGACTAAAAGCCTCTCACAAAAAAAACACCTATACTCTCTGTATTAATAAGTATTTTCTTTCCCCACACACACCACGGAATAAAAAAAAAAAAAAAAAAAAAAAGGCATAGAAAAAGCTTTATCAACCACCTGTGATTTTCACCATCTAAGAACATATTGTTCTTAGTGATCACTTAAAATTGTGCAAGAGGAATGGAATGACAGACTAGGAAATGTCAGCACACATGAAGTTCCAGAGTCTGCTCCAGGGCTTTGCTATGACCCCACCCTTTGGGTGCCTTTCCACCACTCCCCGTCTATGACAGACCTTGCCCTTCTCTTCACACCTTACAGAATATCCCATACATGAGCATTTAGGGCTAAATTAGCCAGCCTGAAATTATGACAGTAGGTTAAAATATTTTGTTTTTTCCCTGCATATTCAGGCAAGGAGGAAAGGTGCCTTTAGAGGAGGATTTATCTCTCCCTTGGTATTTAAGATATAAGTGATAAGGATCACCCTTCAGACATGTCATTCTTTTTCCTCTGACTAAAGTAGAAATGCAGACAATTAATTTTTAGGTAGACAAAGTTAGGTGAAATTGATCTAGCTGTACTAATAAAAAATATGTAGCTTGAAATAAATTTAAACTAGAACTCAGTGTACAGCATGTCAGCCTGAAAAGGAATTAAATTTTACCAAATCTGGTGTGCATCAAATGAAGTTTCAGTGACATTGAAGAAAAAAATCATTCACAGAGCACTATAAAAAAACTCTGTGATAATAAAAAACTACTAAAAATGTCCTTTGAATTTAATTTTTAAAAAGACTTTGATTTAACAGATAAATTTAATTTTATTGCTTAGGTAGAACCTTTGGGTATTTTACAAAGGACTGAGGAACTACTGTACTATCTCCTGTCACCTTGCAGATCTCATTAGTGTGCAAGACACTTGCATTGAAGGTCTTATTTTCATTCCTTACCCTATTTACAAAAAGCTAAAAGAACAGTTAAACTCTTAAATGAAGTTCCTGGGTTATACTGAAACATTTATTCACCCATTTCAAAGAGCACTAGAGTTGAGATCTTGAGTTCACCAAGGGCGGAGGTGCTGGCTTTCCTTTGGCACTGGGCTAGTATGGGGACTGACCTGGGGTCCACAGGTGTCCCTTGGGCTCTTGGGCAGGAGCACCTGCCCCTGCTCTGGTCCCCACAGTATGACCATTTCCTTTTGGGGATGTTTCAGAAACAGACTTGCAGAAATAGAAAAAAGAAGGAGAAAGCAGAAGTTTTCGCTGCTTTTCTACACTGGGGTCATGAAGGGACAGTATGTGACTTTCCAAAACACCTTTCTCTGATGTGGCTATGGGGGCAAAGAATACCATAGCCTAAGGAAATCCCAGAACAAGAAAAGAAAGTGTAAACGAGATCAGTAAGAGCAGGAATTTTTTCCAAGACTCAAGCACATAGAGGAAAACATGGAAGAGCAAGTAGGTTAAGGAAAGAAAGCAAAAAAAAAAAAAAAAAAAAAAAAAAGCAAATGGAGAAAAAAAAATAATGAAAAAAAGATGAAAAAACACCAACAACATAAGATGCTCAAGGAAGGAGATCAATCTTTATTCCTCAATCCCTCTCACTTGCCACAGGTCAAAGTTACAAGACAGCATGACAGATTTCAACTGACTATCGTGATAAAGTCCTGGCACTTCCCTTGCTATTAATGTCAATCAGCAACAACTGTCAAAAATTACTATGAACAATGAAGGTTCATGTCCACAGAAGCGATCTCAAAAGATGACAGGAGAGAGGATTTTGACACATTAAGATATCACTCTGCCTTCCCTGTGTATTTGTTTAAGTTTCAGGATTCAATGTGAAATAGGGCAAAATGGAAGTAGTTCTGTGTAATGTGGAGGCTGACAAAAAGGGAGACGATAACTTCTCTTGCAAACCAAAGCAAAAGAAAGGCAAAGAGAATGACAAGAAAGGAAAAAGAAAGCTAAAAATAAATAAATGAAAACAAAACAGAAAAGCTGAGCAACAGCTAACATGAATGGTGGACATTACAGATGAAAGACTTATTTGCTCATCCAATTCTATTATTTTTATAATCAAGCAACACATTATTCATGAACCAGACCTCACACACACAAAGTGGAATTTTACTGTGTGTCAACTTTTGAGGGAAAAAACCCTCCTAGTTTTTGATGATGTATTCAGGTTTTTCATTTGTATGTACTTTTTTGGTTAGATTTTTGAAAATCTGTCAGTTGTGATACATTTTCTCCATCCACTGAGCACCTTTAAGGCTTGGAACAGCCAGCCTTTACATCCTCAAATGCATCACGTTTGTACTTGTCAAACTAAAGCTCATTATTATTCTTTTCTATCCATACTTTTTTTGTGTGCCTTTTTATGTCAAGCTAATGGTGATTTAAGTTTTTGATGGCATCTGAAACCTGTACCTGAATGTCCACACGACTGCACATGGCAGCTGTGAAGAACAGTACAGGACAGGATCCACACCAGGAAAACATTATGCCATGCATCTTTGGGCTCTGCTTACTTAGGATTTTAGCCCTTGTGCAGATTATTTCTTGGATGGAGAGAAATCATCTATTAGGTACACATCAGACACCAGGCACCAGCAAGCCTCAGAGCACTGTCAACAAAAATCCTTCATAACAGAACCTAATTCAAAGGAAAGTCAGCTACTGTCATCCTGAAAGCTGAAGAGATCCTAACTCTAGTTTGTTATCAATCATTACTTTAACTCTAGATTACAGTTTGTTTCTTATCTATTATTCCATTTTCAAGTAGAAAATATATTTATTTAATTGAAGCTTACTAATTCCAACACGGAAAGCAACAATAATCCTACTTAAAAAGTCATTATCAAGCTAATTTTTCATTAGGCTTTTTTTCACCCTTCACCTATTTTCAAGCTATACAGCAATGCCACATAGAAACATTCAAATTGGTCAATTTTGTGATTATGAAAAAAAAGATGAGAAAAATGAAGGTCAAGACTTTACTATGGTTTGCTCTTGTCTTTGGGGTTATTTCAAATTTCCAAGGTCACACCGATCAACTTGATTTTCAAAATTATTTTTTCTTAGTCAAGCTTGACTATTCAGTTCACAGTGCATTTTCAGGGGAAATAATGTGGCTTATCTTTTATACACTACTGAAAACAGTTCTGCTAACACACGAATGTTGAAACTTATGTGGCAATATTACTAACAAACTAATCACTGCTTTGTGGAAAACTTTCAGGATTTGTTTTACAAAAAATTAGTTAATCATTAATGTATTGATCTCAACTCTAAAAAACTAAAGCTTAAGTTATAGCAGTATAGACCAATCTATTAGGTTTCAATGTCATGTCGAGACTGATGCAGTGTCATTGCTCAAGCCAATTTTATATCTGATACAATTATTACATGGTCTTATAGATTTTTAATCACTTTTGTGTATATTAAACCAGACATATGAGATAATACCAAAGTGTAATTGCACTTACAGCTTGAACTCTGCTGTAAGCAATTTGATAGAAGGGTTCATTGAGATTTTCAGGTTTATTTAAAAAAAAAAAAAAGAAAAAAAAAAACCACAAAAAACCAACACACAAAACCCCGAAGGAGGGATTCCTTACATTTGTGGAGACTGGGAAAGTAAACTTCAGAGAACTGTACAGGTTCATTTTGGTCCACCATTGCTCCCTAATGCCATGATCAGCCAGCATCAGAAGCAGGATCTGGAGCCAGGTGGGCTTGTGAACATGAGTGTTCTCAGGTAAAATACAAAAAAACCCCTCACCTGATCTAAATGCAAACAGCCAAGTTTCCCCTGAAAGCAGTTTTGCACAGTTTCCATTAAAACATACATTGCAAACCTTCCCACAAAACTGAGGTTTTCCACTCTTAATAAACCCCCAAGTAGGATGAATACACAAGCTCATCATAACATATCTATTAACTAACAGTCTGAAGAGCAACAATTTACCTTTAGTACTAAAACCACCCACACCAATACATTTCTAGGGGTATATATCAAAACATCATTTTGGTGGAATTTCATGCTGTGCTGCAATGCTCTCCATAGCCATTTGCTTTGTTGCGTCTCTTGCAGGACAGGGCTGCTTTATTAACAACAACAAAAAAATTCATACAAAATCCAGGTTTTCAATTCTGCACTGTTATAAGGTCACTTATCCACTCAGCCTTTTGACAAGAAAGGGACACAGAAGAATTACTAGACTTTCTTCTCCTTCAGTGTTGCACAGAAAGCTTTTAAGGAAGAAGTCACTCTAATATGAAAGCAACACAAAGGGCCCAGATGGAATATTGTCATTATTTGAACTATATTACCCTGTTAGCGGACTAATCTTTCATCTACAGGGAACCAGACTCTCTGATCCTTGTGTCTATTTTCACACGTCACAAAACAGCAATAATACTTTGGTACAATTCATCAGACTTGGCCATCAGCTTCAATTTAAACTTGGCCTCTCTGGAGAAGTACCATTGTAAGCACATGTTAAAGCTCAAACTAACCTTCCAATATTCATGCATTTGTTCAGCTCACGTCTGTGAGCACGACACTCTCCTGCCCACAGTTCTGCTACCGCTGCAGTTTTAGCCACCAGGCTGTTGCTGATCTGTGTCTCCCGGGGTCCCAAGAGTGACATGAACCATGCCCAGCAGAGGACCTCACAGAAGTTTCACTGTGCTTGTGAACAAGAGCCACACATATGTCCTAACCACTACTAAGACTGGCTTCACCTGCACACTGCACAGTCAACATACAGGAGAAAATACAGTAACACACTTTCTGATTTAAGGACTGTTTTTTAAAAGCCCTGCTATAGTTTACGGCTATTTCATGTTTTCTATAAACCATCACAAATATCAGACAAAAAGTACTGTGGCTGCAGTGGTGCACAGTACATGAGGTACTTTGTCACAAAGCCAGCACCCTCTCCCAGGCAATGATTGCCCCTGACAAGAGAAAGGAGATTTCACAGTCTTCAGTCATCACCAAACGTCTGACCTCAAGTCTAAAGGGACATATTGAAATGTTCTAAATTCTGTCACATTTACTGAGCATCACAGTTCCTGTCAAAAACATTTCTGAGGTACAAAAACCAGACGAAAAGAAATATTCGACATAATGAATCAGGAGTAATTTAGCCCTGATACCTGCAAAATCTCCCATTGAAAAGGTCATCTCCCTCATCAATCCAGGCCATCTTATATAGTCTCCTAAGTATCTAGAGCTTTTGTTCAACCAGAAATATCAGTCCTAAAACTTTTAGCACTTACTCCTGTTAGAGAAGCTGATATTTGAGCTATTTGTTTCCATTAAAGTTCCTGCTCTTATTCTTACACTGTCACTTCAAGTAAAATTTGTCTCTTGTCCTCCAACATGCAGTCACTTGGCTGGTAAAGGCCAACTCTCCTTTTCAGAGCTGGGGAGTATTTGAAATCCAGAATGAAAATGTACAATTCAACAAATGAAACAAAATCTTTTACAAGATGAACTCATCTGTTCTTTGATGAATCTTCTTAAAAGCAGAAAAACAAAATAATAAACTAGCTGTTAGTTGTTTGTTTTAATATCAAACCCCAGATTTATGGCCTCCTATTGATACTTTTCCTCAATAAATTCAAGCAGTTCTTAGAACATCTTTATCTCTAGAAGGTTTAGGTTAGTTATTGGACATTTTGAGGGAAGTAGCTATTTCTTCCTTTCTTCCTTATTCGAGATATCTCATTTATGTTGTATTCTATAATATGGCTCCATTTATGCTCTAATACAGGCAATGTGTGCAGAAAATAGACATAATTAAAACTGAAAAGAAGCAACATATTCACTGCTATGCCATTCCACAGGCTCATCCAAATGTGTACACACAGAGCCTATATACCACCACATTCAATTTCTATACTGTGTTTTTTTCAGACTCCCACTTAACAAGCCTGTCATTGCTTATGATGGTTTAACAACTCTTTATTTGTAGAACAAAATTTCCATTCTGTGTGATGCTGTTTTCAATACTGTGATGCCAGGAAATAGACCTTTCCCCCCATTCCTCCAAATGTTAGCCTGTAACCTTTATTTTGCATTTATATGTAGACCATGTACCTGTTGAAATTTAAGGCAGCTAATGCCATTTACATTTATTTCACCAGCTGACAGTGGGAACTCTGTAGATGCCAGAGTGTTTGCCTTTGTTGTGGTGGGTTTTTTTGGAGGGGGGCACTAGCTAAAATATGCTTTCTGGTGGAATATTGCCCACGATAATGCTTTGCCAGCACTCCTTGCTGTCGCTGTAGAGTCATTCAGACCAGGACTCGGCTACTACATGAAAGGCCTGAAAGCTGCCACAGAGGAAAACACTGTCACAATTCATAGTAAATGTCCTTGTGGGCTCTGGAATGTTAATGTGCTGCACACTACAGTGAGGACAGGGCACCCAAATAGCTTCAAACTATTATAACAAGTTAAAAATTGCCCACTGGTAACTATTTAAAGGTCATTAGTTACTTTATATATATATATATAGTGCATGTATTCAGCTAGCAGAAATCTGGTACTACGTTGTTGGCCATAAAGGGAAAAGTTGGACAAGTTCTAAAAAGAGATCAAAGCCTGGGCCAGACCCTCAATTAAAGTCAAGTGAGTTAGGTTCATGTACATCAGCACATGATATTTTACAGAGCACAAAAGACTTCATGTCAGAGAAAGAGTTAAGTGACAAACCACTACTGGTGTGACCACAATTCTAACTGTTCTTGTCCAAAATATTCAAGGATTGAGCTGAATAAAACACTAGAAAGCAACCCATAACAATTTGATTTCATGTGTCATCTAACTTCCTTACAAATTTATACTCTTCTTAGCTTCAGAAAAAATAAAACTTCACAAATAATAGATAATGACAGCAATGCTTCCTGATTCCACCTTTAAAAATTATCTATATCTCCTCACAAGTAACTTCATCCATGAGCAGAAAAAAAACACGTGTGGGTGAGAGTATTGTAATATGAAGCATTTGTGGTTAGCAATTTCTGTGGGTTTGGGACACAATCTTTGAGGATCTTGGAAAAGGATTTTTTCCCCCTAAAGCTAAAACAAGGAAAACAACTAAGTTGTGCTTTTAATAAGGTCATGACCTTGAAGAGTAAATTATTTCATTTCCCTAACAATGAAATAATTCTATGATTCCTTCTGCTGCCATCATTAATTTGGTAATGCTTTGGTTTTCATATGCAGAGCAATAAGTTCCTTTCTAAACAAACAGGCTCAAACAGTGGAAAAAGACTTAACTAAAAAACCTTCAGGTTTTAAGTTTGTGAGACAAAAGGATAATAGGTTGCCCAGGGCAGTAGGAAACAGACAATATCTTGTCAATTTTACATGGTTGTCTTATTCTGATTTAAAGTTTTTTGGTTTTGTTTTGGGATTTTTTTGTTTGTTTGTTTTTGACAAATAATCCCACACTGTTCAAAAAAATATTATATATATATTTTTATAAATCTTCTAGTCTCTTTGGTCAAAACTGAAAAAAAAAAAAGGACTAAGAACAAAAGACGATATTGGATGTAAGGGAACTGAGAAAAAATAATAATAAAAAAAGAGTAAAGCAAAAAGGAATAAAACAGGCTTTATATAGTCCATATGGATTAAGACCCACATATTTGTAAGTCTGAAAAACAGAAATTAATGCTGGAAACATTTGCTGAAGTGTATTTGCACTTTTTCTTTTAAAGGTCAAAGAGGTGTATAATGGTTTTGCAAAGAGAAAAAAGTAACTGTAATAAGGTCTGTTACTTACTATACTTGCTCTGTAACACTAAACCAAAGAGCAATGAACTGTACCTTTGAAAACTCTAAGGAATTGCCTTTTATAGCTGAAAGGTCAAAAGAAAATTTGGAAGAGCAGCTATTAAGTTACATGGTCTTTACGTATCGTTCACAGTCCGTCAGTGAATTGTATGTATCTCTACATATTCAAAATGAACACAAGCCTATTTCATAAGCACTTCCCTGCTCCCCTTTCAAGGCAGAAGTGGGCACAAGTGCAAGCTCACAGCCCAGTTGGGTTAATGTGGCTGGCAAGTATGTGGTAGCTGTCCCAATCCTCACATGTTTTGCGAAAGCACTGAGTCCACGGGAAAGCTCTCTGGAGTTGAATGAGATGGTGGGAGGGGTGGCGATAAAAGAGCTGCTCTGAGAATGTCAGCTATTTAGGTTGTGCTCAACACGTGGACATTTCGTCTAAGGCACATCATCCAGATCCTGTTTCGCTGTGCTGGCTGGGCAGAGAGTGCAGCACTCCCTTTCTGCCCAGACAGAGGAGCCTGGAGACCAGATATATCCACAAAGTTTTTCTGCACTTGATCACTGAACTGTTGGGACCTTCAGTGTTGCATTCTATAAATTATCTCCTGATGGACACCCAAGAGCAGTTTGTCTGATCTTTGCCCGCTTTCTGCGCAAGGGATGTGAATGAAAGAAAATGCTCCATACTTCCTACTGAAAGCAAAGTGTTATGACAATGTTCTCCTTCAGATGCTTTATCCAGCTCGGGGCTAGCTCATAGATATTGTCCCCAATTTAGAGTTACAAGGAGAAACTTCATTCAGCATTCCAGCTTTGGATCCTCCCCGGGAAATTCGTAATGACGTAAGATAAAGTTTTTACAAAGGAAATGCCTCACAGCAGTCTCTGCTTAACCACTCTAGAACAAGATTAAAATAGTTTGTTTTTTTTTATTGAGGAGAAAACCAAGGCAACTGCTGGGTTATTGTGGCAAACACTGTAACTATCATTTCTGCTGAACAGGAATGTTGATCCATCTGGCTCATTAGGAGTCTATGCTCCAGTTAATCCAGGTCAGATCTGTTTTACTTCTGTGCAGTGGAAACTATTTTGAGAAGGCCTGTGCAATGCCTACAGACAGAGACAAACAGCTATGCAGAGCTTGGAGCACAATTACTGTGCAACAACAAAAATAAAGAGCACTCTGCCTTATGTACCTTTAAATAACATAGATCTAAACATGTCACGGCTCATTCTTGATTGCATTGCTATATTCTGAAATTATTGTTATTTCTGAGTATCATGAAAAAGCAGTTCTAATGATTACAAGGCACTAGAGTCTGGAATTTTTACACTGAGAAAATACTCAGCCAGGATGGTAGCTCCCTAAAACAAAGTTAAACACAAAATTGAATGGTCATATTAGTCCCAAGGGAGGAATTGAGGAAAAACCTCCACAGGTTGTTTGAAACAGAATAATAAAATAATAATTAAAAAATACTTTCCAATAATAAATTTTTGGTTCAACTGGTAAGTTACAGTTTTCATTGTTGCTTTTTTTTGTTTGGTTGTTTTGTTTTGGTTTTTTTTTTTTGTTTTGTTTTCTTTTGTTTTGTTTTTAGAACATCTTTGCAGTTGTATCTCTATTCTAAATTAAATATGACTAGGACATTCTTTGGACAGAACATAGAATTACTACGTAATACGGGTTGCAAGGGAGGCCATCTAATCTAACACTGTGCTAAAAGCAGGTCCTACTACAGAGTGAGATCAAAAAGCTCAGGGATGTGTCCAGTTGAGCTTTGAATCCAGTGCTTAGCTTGTGACACCCATGGTAAAAAAAAAATATCCCTAATATAGTGTCAGAATTTTCATTTTGGAAACTTGCTTCATCCTTTCCCTCTACAGCCTTGAGAAGGGTCTGACAATTTTCTCCATAACTACTTATTAGGTAACTGAAGAGAGCAATTACATTCCTTCTTTGCCATTTCATGGCTATATAGTACAGTGGTTATAATTTTCATCACTAGGCAGAGTACAGTTTTGCACTCAGTAGAGTTCCCTACATTTTTGCAATCACAGGATTTTAGGCCTTTCTCAATTTCTAATTAACTATGAACCTAGCTGTAAATAAAAGGATGAGAGCATTCTATACTCACATAACTTCTCCCTTATACAAACTATATGCATGTTTACAGTATATTATGTTCTTAAATCTGTGTTCTCTAAAGATATCTAAAACAAACTCAAAAATTGGTCAGGGAAACCACCAAGCTTTAGCCACAAAAAATGAGTTATGTAGCATGCTTATTCAATAATGAGAATAATACATTTGTGACATAATTCTTGAAACCAGTCCCCAAATTTTGAATAGAACCTGCCTGCATTAACAGGAAAAGGGAGAACCCACAATTAGCAAGTGTATACTTGATTCAGTTACTGATTGAACTACACACAACCTCCGTGCAAATATCCTGCAAGTTCAATGTTCTAAATCAGGGAGCTGGTTAATTCTGCAAATACCTTTTGAGTCATTTGTAGGGCAGCTACAAAGAAGCTGAAAGGGCTTCTATCTTAGACCCAGAATGCTCTATATTATTAAAGTGTGTAGTAGAAACACAGGTTAATCAGTGAGAAAAAGAAGGCAAAAGGAACGACATACCACTGATACCTTAATGCCAAATTGCACAGAACAAGGAGAAAGCAAAAAAGAATTTCTTTGTTTGCTAAAGATGCCTCCAGAAGACATCTTTAAATTCTTCATTACGAATAGCTCCTCAAGGCCCAGCAAACCCTGAAGTGGGCTGGAAAGGCCCATAAGCCTCATGCTCCAGCAGAGGTGTTGAATGGTAAAATTATTAACCAAGAGTGAACTAGCAAATTTCCACAACATCTTGTTCCTAGGGGACTTGAAGGCTCCCAGAAGTTTAAAGGAACTGCAATGCAGAGTAGCAAGAACCTAATGGGAGGCAAATAATAGCAATTTTGAACAGGCAGTGAGAACACCTACTCTGTGAGCTCCAACACAAGACACCCTTCACAGGATGATTTAAGTCAAAGTTATCAAAAGAAATCTTTGAACACAGCATTGTTGCACTCAACTTAGGCATATGAATAAATCAGAGAAGCTGCACTCAGTGAAGTTTAAGGGTAAAAGGCTGTGGGAAAAGGCTTGTAAGTTTATAAATATTTCATAGTATTTTAACACTAAAGGTGGTATACATTAAATATAAAAGCAGTATTGAATTTCCTACTTTCTTTAGGAAAATACACCACACAATGTTTTCAAAACACTGGAAAATATAAGCATTTTTTTCCTAGTATCACCAAAATACTTTTTTCTCCCATTTGAGAATGTGCATTAGGTACCCAGGAGAAATTTCTACTTTCCTCTATCACCTGTTTCCTAAGTATCCAAGTAAATAGAAAAAAAAAAAAAAAAAAAAAAGGAAATCTCAAAACACAGCAAAAGAAATTGAAGATCCCTAAGGAAAAGAGATAGGAGTTTTTGTCAAGGATCAAAAGGGGGTTAAATATATACAGTCAGTTAAGGAATCACTCTGGGAGAGGAGGTTTACTGTAAAACAAAATTGCCTTACAGCTGAAGACACTGGAAAGTTGCAAACCTAATACTGAGGAGCCATCAGACTTTCCCACCCTGCCATGGGGAGCATTTAGCTTATTTTTCTTGGCTCAAAGTATTTACACCATACAATGAGACTTATGTTCTCTGGAGAAAAATGGTGGAGAACTATAGGTGAGACCAGCCATTTTCACAGATCAAGAGGCAATATTATCGATACCATGAAAATAAAATCCACGGTAACTCCTGTGTGTTGCCTTCTGACTAAGGGCCCAGAGAGGAATTTCTTTTGTTGTTGTTGTTTTTTTGTTTGTTTGTTTTCAGTTGTGGTGTCAGTTTTCTAAAACGGTGAGGGAATAAGACCCTTTCAGGCAGAGTGAAGGGATTAGAGCATTTTGCTGGTGATGTGGGATCAAGACTGGCATTGTAACTGTGGGGATGGTTCGTGGCAGTGATGAGGAGGCTGTCTGAAAAAAGGAAAAGAGGAATTCAATATCCGTGGCCACAGCAAACTGTGTTACTGCTTCAAAAGCTTCAAGTTCCTTACAATAAAGAAAGAGAATGAAGAAAGAGACTGAGCAGGTCATTTACCAGCATCCCTCTCAGTTGCAGGCTAAGGCAATCAAGCCCAGTCCAACTTTTCCAGCTTTTCATGCTAAGCCATAACAGGCCCCAAAACATCTTTAACTCAAACTATATAAAAATTGAATTTATTTTTTTTCTGGTGAGGTGGGAGGACAAAGGCAAAGGGACAACCATGACAAATAAATTAGCAAAAGAGGCCCAGTGCCAGGCAGTTGACAGAGCAGTTTGACACGGGCAGTGCTGCCGAAACAATGGAAGGACCTCCAGCAGTCCCAGCCCCGCAAAAATGTGGCATTCCTCTTCCCTCCCTCAAGCCTCCAGAGAATACATCTCTGTTTCAAAAGTACGTGGGCCTATCAAGCTGTGGTCTCAGCTCCAATCCGAGCAGCAGCTTTCCCTGTGGCTTTCAGGCCCTGGTGCACATGGTAGACATGTCCTTCCCCACACAGCCACCTCCAGCACAGAGACCTGAAGGCAGCACCTGGAAGAGCACCAGTGCTGGTGTCAGAGCTTCAGTGAGAACAAACAAGCTCATAACAAGTCCTGCCTATCCACAAATAAGGCTGAACTCGAAGATGTGTAATAGAGATGTCCTAATGTGAGGTCTAAATTAACTTAGTCTGTGATTAATAGGACCCATCACAATTTATGCATAATCTGTAATTTATGCCATGCTGCATCAACCAAGCATGTGGTTTACTGTACACACAGAACAAGATGATTTAGATTACAGAGAGACATGCTGAAGTGACATACAGCAGACCCGTCATGGAGGGAAGGGGAGGAGAACTGGAAAGGGCTCTGAGTGAGAAACCTGTGTTTGCTCATCCTTCTTATCACGCTCCCTTTGTGAAAGCTGTAACTCCAGCAGCAAGGTGTGCCAACCAATGCAACATGGTGACACAAAGATGTAAGTTAGAAGTAAAGAGGGTTAAAATGAATTCCTGTATCTCTTACTCCTACTCATATTTCTTTAGAGGTTTCTTCACCTTACACACTTGGGCAGGCTCTTTGCAGGCATGCTTTATGATGGCAGAGCTCTATGGCTGCCACGTGTCTCACACCTTTCTTTGAATTCTCTCCAACTTCTTCCCTCCCTTTGCTCCACATCCTGGTGCAGCTTCAAGCGGCCTTCCTGTTTCTGGTTTTACATCAGTTCCTACTGTCGCTGGCATTCCCTTCTCTTCAGGCAGGCGCCAGTTACCAAGAAATTTGTATAATCAAAAATTCTTGTAATTGCTTTGCAAATGCATAAATACATTTCTTTTATTGTAAATATGAGCAGATCTGAATGCATGAATAAATGATCACACGAAGTGGGGGCCTCAGTGCATGTAGTTGTCCTGCTGGTGTTTGAACTGCATTGCCAACTAGCTCCTGTCCTGTCGGCCTCCAGTAAGAAATCTTGTGGCAGAAAGGCTCAGTGCATAACGAGACCTGAGGTAGTAACTGCATTAGTTACAGAAACAAAGGATTCACTGATTTTCTGGTGCAATTCTGACTGGCTGACAGCACTGACATTTTTGTCTGTTAGAAATGATGATATTGTTAACAGTTAGGGCCCCATAAGAAGGTTTCTCTGCATGAAGTCAGGCTTGAGTGTTACACTTAATCTGCAGTTACATTTTAAATTGCATTTATATTATAGCTTAATTGAAGTGTGCATATGATTTCCCACAAATAGTACTTTCAGCTGTTATACTGTATCAATAATAATTATACTGATTTATACATTCATTCCCCTCAGATCATGTGCGATATGCTTCAGAATAACTGATCTTTGACAACAGCTGTAATAGCTAATAACTGTCACTGCCGTCACATGAGGTGCTTGAAGCTTCATAAACTCACCTCTAAGGACTCTCTTTCCAGCAACATCTTTGATCATTTCCAGCTGGGAGTTCAGCCCTGGCCACACCATAACAACTTTTCTGTTCATACAGAAAATACGTTCTTACTCTCTTCTGCCAGCTTAATTTCTCTATTCAAATTCATTCACTAAAAAATAACCAGGCTTTTGCTTACAGTGATTACAAATTCATAATCCCGCCTGAGCTTTTGAATTTTGCACAGCATATTGGCAATTAATATCCAATTAATGCTTGTGGACCCATTGACTATGTTACATATCCACAAGGCAAACTGTTGACACATTCATTTATATTTCAAACTGCATGCTGTAAACTATATAGTACAGGGAATACACTGAAAACTCTTAGCATATTCCAAACTCAAGTACAACAACTCCTCAGGAACATATCCTCACAAAAAAAAAAGCCAAAAAAACCAAAACCAAACTCAGAAAAAACAACGAACCATCAACAACAGCAAAAAAAGCCCAACATCTTGAAAATGAAGAGAAAAAAAAAAAAAGCAAATCCAGGGATTTTCACTGTGTAGAGAATACGGAAGTAAATCACCACAGATTAAAAAATAGTTCATAGTGTTTACTAAGTAAAGGACTCAGGCAATTGCAGAGGGTTGTGCTGCTTCTGTGTGAGAAAGAAATAGTGGATATCTAAAAGTAACTTCCCATGACTGACCATAACTATGGGTATAGCTGTAGACAAAGAACAGGCTGCAGGGGATGCAAACTAGACTACAATAAAATAGAGAGGATGCAAATTTGCATGCTGTAAAACTGAAACAGAATATAACTTTCAAAGAAGTGGGATTAATTTAAGGAATCCCAGAAGCTGTGACACACACTATGCATTTTCTTTCTGGCTCAAAAATACTCTCTGTCTTAATGAAAAGCTGTTATATAGAAGTACATCTTCTAGGTTTCCAAAAAGAGTCCTCAGGTTTCCAATGGGTTCCCAACTGGGAGCCCTTTTCATTAGAATGGAACTGAATGACTTCTACTAATAAGTCAATATTTCAAATATCTCATTCAAACATCTTATGCTAAACTTTAGCATTTGATTGAGCTACAAATTCATGTAATCACAGGATATGCTATTTAACAGTTTTAAAAAAAAACTAATTCTTTCTTTGCTGTGCTTAAAGAAGTGAAAATACAATTAAAAAATAGGCCTTATAACTTAGGTGGCATAAAGAAGTACGGCCTGGAAAAATAATTAACATCTCTTATTACAAACACTGATTGTTTGCTGCTACAGGAAGCATCCAGAAATTACTGCAGTAACTGAAGATGAAAACAAAAATTACCAAAATATGACAGATAAAAAGAAAGATGTTTGTTCAAAAAGAATGTATCTACATCAAAATGACTGAAGTGGCAAAGTTAACCACAGCTCTTCTATGAGAGACACACAGTGACTGTACACTCAGTATTCATTTGGAAGGCAATACTTTAAAGGGGCTTACATTTATTTCTTTGATTTTAAATAAGAGACATCAAAACTAAAATCTCAACATGTTTAAAATTATTTAAACTGAAGGTCTTTCAGGCTTTGTATTAATTTTTGCACTCAGAATAAATTTGTAACAAGTCTTCAAAATAACAACCATTCTTTCACAGAATATGGATCAAATAATTTGCAGTACACCATAGACACTTTGCTAACTTTTAATTTTTAAAAAAACTTTCAAGAAATATGCTGATCTTACTGCAGGTTTCGTGTTATATATTTAAGGGGTTTTGAACTTGAGTAGACTTTAAACAAATAACAGACATTCTAGACTACATATTAATTTAATTAGATGGGCTTTACAGTAAGAGGATGTTTAGATAAGCTAGAGTTCAAATGAATATATCCTAAAAGATTAGCTCTAAATTGATTTGCTGGGCACACAGGCAGATATGGACGGTTTTGATATTTGTGTGCAAAAAACTGGCATCAACAAACACATAAGAGACCCCAAATCTCTCTTTATACTCACTTTCTGCAATAATCAGAAAAGCTGCTGGCAAACACAAGCACTGAGAGAACTGGTCGAAGTCACTGCAAGGTGACTATTGATTACTTGAGAAAGGCCTTTGTGATTGTGGGAGATTTTGGAGGAATGGGAAGAAAGCAAATGGCACTCATTTTCAAGAGGGGCAAGGAATATCTGGATAACCTGGGAAAGTGATGCAGAAAATCCTCTTAGAAACATCCAAATCACCCTTGACACCATTTCCCAGTGTATGAAAGACCAGAAGGTGACTGGGAAAAGACAGCAGGGGTTTACAAACAAAAATGATGCCTGACCAACCTGACAGCCTTTCATGAGGAGGTGACCGGCTCAGTGATGGGGAGGAGAGCAGTTGATGCTGTTTACCCTGACTTTAGCAAGGCTTTCAACACTGTCTCCCATAATATTCTCATTAAAAAAACCCTGTATGGACTAAGTAAGTGGCCAGTGGGGTGTACTGAAAACTAGCTGAACTGTTAGGCTCAAAGGCTGGAGCTGTACAAAGTCCAGCCAGAGATCTGACAGGAGCCTTATGAAGTTCAGAAAAGGGAAGTACAAAGTACTGCACAGAGAGAAGAACCACCACGTGGGCCAATATAAGCTGGGATCTAACAGCTGGAAAACAGTTTTCCAAACATGGATCTGGTGGACACCAAGCTGGCGTGACTCAGGAATATGCCCCTGCAGCAGAGAAGGCTGATGTTACCCTGGGCTGCATTAGGCAGACTGTTGCCAGCAGGTCAAGTGAGATGATCCTACCTCCCTGCTGAGCCTTGGTCAGACAGAGCTGGAATACTGAGTCCAGTGCACCAATATGAGAGAAGCACGGACAAAATGGACTGAGTCCACCAAGAGGCCATAAAGAAATGATTAAGTGATTGGACTGCCTTTCAGATGAACAGAGGTTGAGCAAGCTGGGACTGCTCAGCCTGGAGCTGAGAAGGCTCAGGGAGATTTTATCAACAGAATTAAATATGTGATGGGAGGGATTAGAAAAGACAGAGTCACACTCTTCTCTTTGGTGCCCACTGGCAGGATGAGAGACAAGTGGCATATATGAAAATAGATGAAATTCCACGGAGACTTAATAAGAACAATAGATTACTGCAAGGATGGTCAGTTGCTCAAACAGGCTATGAAGTCTCCATTCTTGGAGATATTTAAAACCCAAGTTGACATTACCCTGAGCAACCTGCTCTCACTGACCCTGCTCTGAGCAGAGAATTAGAGTAGATGATCTCCAGAGGAGTCTTCCAGCCTCAGTTGGCCTGTAGTCTGTGAAATTTCATCAGTTTATAGGCTGAGCAATAGTTTCTGGAAGCACTCCAAGACACACAGAACACCTCTTAGGAACTCATAGGCCATCAAAAAAAAGCCTCCATAGACTTATTGCCCAGGAAAAAATGAATTGCTTGGTTACTATTTAGGGCTAAGACATTTTTCACTTTCTAGATAAGAATTTACCAGATAAGAAGCAAATAACTTTGGTGTCTACAGTAGGCAGATTTAAGGGAAAAACTCTGTCTGCATTTTGAACAACTCCTTTTTCAAATAATATCCTTTCTTCAGTTAAGGGGAGGATTAGTGGTCAAGTAAACTTTGCTTCATGTTTGCCTGCAACATCTCAAGAGCAAAATGAATCAATTCAGCAGCAGCAACAGCTGGGAAGAGTTGGCAAAACAACTGTTAAATCAGCTTAAGATAACATGCAGAAATTAGCAAGCCTTTTTGGGGGAGGAAAGGGCTTATTTAAAGTAGTTAAAGCAGTACAGCAATGGATGTGCATGATTCAGAGAAATGGCAAAATGGCAAAAGGACTAAAAAGAAAGTAAGAGAGCTGACAACAGTGTCAGTAGAAAGACTTTGGGCTTCACAATTCAGCTGCTATTCTGTAAGAAAAATAGGCTTGTCCTTACAAGTTGAAAGGGTGAATGTTCACTGACATTCGGTTTCTTTCAAAATATAAAATGTTTCCAATTTTGGTTTTCAGCTGTAACAGTTGGAAAACATTATTAAGTTACAACTGTGCTAAAACCAGTAGTAATTCTGAATTGATTCTGTAAAGACATGCCACGTTTTGAACAGGAAATAGAGATGGATAACATAATCCAATAAATTCCTTTCCCAAGGCAAAAATGTGCCCCAACTTACATTCGCTAAAGCTTTACATCAATCAGGTAATCAGGATAGAAATACCATTTCACCAAGCATAACTTTTACTCTTACTAGAGGAATTTGATATAACTAAGTACAAGCTCTATTCATATGCTCTCTAGAAAGCATCTCGATTCAAGCAACATCTTTCAAAGCTAAACTACTATCACTGACCCATCCTGTACGCAAGGATACAGGGTATCAGGGAACTTTCAAGAGTTATGGGGGAAAAAAAAATAGATTTGTGATACTTTCTTATATTTGTAAAGCCTTTTGTTTACAGTGTCAAACATTCTACTGTTAGATAACTTCTCCTGGAATCCACCAAGTATTGCACAGTTTTGAGTTTCCCTCCATGCTCTTGTTAGAGCTTTCAGAATTGACTTATTTAATTATTAGGAAAAACAGAGAGGTCAGAATCAAGCCTACAACATGCTTGTCCTCTAGAGACTACTATAAAAGGAACTGTTCTCATGTTGGCGAGAAAACAAGAATTCCTTTTTGTGAAAAGTTACTTGGCTTCACCTTTGGTTTCCATTCAACATCCAATGCAACTGAAACTTTCCCCTCTGTAAACACAGCCTAAGCAGAGCAAACACTTTAATCTGGATCTTCTGCATTTTTGGAGAGTGAGTAACCATCAGTCAACCCAGCATTTATAAATGTGATCTTAGAATTTGGTGTAAAAATATACTAATCTCTATTTTCAGCATCGTTTGCTGGGCTTGGAAGCCTGGAGCAGGGAGTAAATATAAAATATGGACTAAATCACATGATAAGAAACGGTCCACAGTAAATAAAGAAAAATGAATAAAAGCAATACTGTTTTATTCCTGGAATCTAGTGGAAAATTATCTGGGGTTTCTAACAATTTTAACTAAAAGCAGCACAAAAAAAAACCCTAAACTGAGGTGTTTTTTTTTTTAAACTAATAAGCCTGTAAACATCACATCCACAAGCTCCCCATCAGTCCATCCCAGGTTGAAGACTTCTCAGTTTGCTTTTCCCCTTCATTGTGATGAGCGATTCCCCTTTCAGCTGGGCAGGACCACTCTCTCTGTGGAATTCCACCTGGATCTCTCTGTAGCAAGGAGCTCCTCTGGCCTTTTTGCCTCCCTCAGACTCAAACAGACTTTCTCAGGTTTTCTTTTCTTATGAGTTGATCAGCTTTGGGATGAGTTAGACATCCAGGAAGGGCTGGGGACTCATACTTTCTAAGTTCAGGAATGCACCAGGATGGCTTTATGTCTAACAGCATTTTTCTCCATATTGAAGGAATGGGCACAAATATTCTCAGTTATTCCTATCACCAGCATCACCCATTCAGGGCTTCTATCCACTTATCTACAGAATCCACCATCCAGGAACTTTATAAGGTGCTCTTTAACACCTCCAATAATGATAACTATATAATATTATTAAATTTTTAGGAAATAGAGTGCCTTTATTAATCTTGCAGCAGCTCAGCAGCAGCTAGGAAGCTTTGAGGTTTGTTCAGAGAGAACTAATTCGTGAACAGTCTTTTCCAAAAAAAACTTTAAAAAATACCAGGGGATAAAAAAAAAAACCACAACAACAAAAAAACCCATTGAGAGAACAAGGTGAAGGGAATTATTGAAGTGTTTGTGTGTGATGAGCATAGGGAGGCTTGTGAGAGAGGAGGGCAGAAGAAACCTCACATTTCTCAACTTTTTTGTTATACACACCATCAGCGGAGAGCAAGCTGTGTCAAAGTAGTAATAGGTCTCACTGCAGAAATGTTTCTTATGAGAAGTTTGTACCTGGTTAAGACCAATAAAGAAATCTTTTTTCCTTTCATTCCCTCCTTTCCCCCCCTCCTCCTGCCCCTTGGTTTTTCTTCCCCCTGTCCTGCCACTGCAGCCCACGCCCTTCACAAGAAAGCACTTCTGCTTTGACAACAGGCTATGAGCCTCCAAGGACTAGCACTGCTTTCTGGGAGAGAAAACTGTTGCCTCAGTCAGAATTCAATCAAAACCTGAATGTACCCAGTGAAAAATAAACCAAGGACATCATTATTCTGTTTCATTGTGATTTGGCTTGCCTTCAAATCTCATACCCTGTATATCTGAAATAGCAGCTACGCCTCCATTAGCTGGGCCATCCAACACTTTAATCAAAGTATCTTTCAGAACAAAAATGCAGAGATGTCAAATTCCAATCACCCCTTAAATTCCCTCAGCTCCCTGTGCTACACAACGTTAAAACCCATGGATAATTTCCTGTAAAAACCAGCGTGCATGTGTGCAGACACTCATCCACAAGGGCGGGCACCAATTTTAGAACATGGCAAGCAGCAGGGGGGTGAGGCAGGGAGGCTCCCCACGGACACGCTGTGCTCACAGCCACGCTCCTGCAGTCAACGTAGCTGCATTTTCACAAGTGATAACAACTTCTACATTTTGTAAGAAATACAGGTTATCGTGCATCCAGCAGAACAATGCCGTGTACCCAGTCCAGTGCACATTACAACTAAACTTTCTCCCCTCCTTTTTCTAAGTTTATATTAAAAATATCAAATGCTGGAGTTTCCTTTTTTACTGCAATATTTCTGGAGCACAAAAGACCCACAGTTTTCTCAGACTTTACTAACAGCCAGAGGAATGAAGTGGTTAAAAGAAACAGGCACAAAGGGTTTGATTAGCCTGACTCAAACTCACTCTTTTTGTCTGGGGTGCTCATAATAACATTAGGGCCCCCAGGATCCTTCAGAATCTTTAGCAAAGGCAAGGCAAGCAAAATGTGATATTCTGGATCCACATTTAGGCCATCTCTACACACTGAAGATTTTTTAGCTTGCTTGCTTGCTTGCTTTTTCTAAGGAATCCCAAAACATTATGTTACTTCATAAAAAAGTACGGGAGGGAAAAAATAAAAATACACCCTTAGGTCTAACATACTTCTGCAATGTTTTCTATGAGAAAACTTTGACAACTGTATCTTTTTTTTTTTTTTAATTAACCTTATGCTACATCATGTCTGCTGAATTTGAAGTGCTTCAAGAAAGAAATCAAGTACAAATGTGACATCTCAACTGCTATCTTGTGTGAACATATCCAAAATTACAAGAACATATGCTTGTGATACTTAAAGACTATATTTTTACTTTAGAATAAAAGACTGCATGCAACAGAAAAAATTTAATCATATACATACAGATTATTTTAAAAGTACAGAATTAGAGACTGAAAGGATCAGAAAACCTCCCAAATGTTATCAGTCTCAGGCTCAAAATAATACCCCAAATTTAAACTATGACTCACAAGAAGAACTAAGAAAGATTATGACTGTCTTAAAATGCAGCCTTTCTGTCCTTCAAAACACATTATTAAAAATATTCTGACTTGTTGCACATGTGGCAAGTAACCTAGAAGGGAAGTTTCTGTGGTCTCTGAACCCAAACGACTCCTTTGTTCCACATGTGTTTTTCTGGGAAGATGAAGGAGCTTGTTCCCTTGTGCGGCCCAGTTGGCAAGACATTCTGCAACGCCACACTCCACTAACCATTATTTCTGCTTTCCACAAAGCTCAGTCTTCGATAAGGCACAATAATTTAAAATTCCCAATGCTGTTCTGTTTCCCCTGACAGTGATACAGTATTATCACAAGTGCATCCTCTTCGACAGCAATGTGATGCTATAAAGTTCCACTAAATTTATTGAGGAGCCTTTTTCCAGCGGTTAGCTATAACACAGTACAATGGTTATCCTCCTAAATGATAATTAAGCTTTGGGGGTAACATATAATTGAAAATGTACTGTGAAAATCAACAAGTCAGCTTTTTCAAGTCAAGGCTGCTTGGTTCACAATACTGTTCAATGTGATTTTGTTTAACAGTAATCCATGACAAAAATATATGAATCTAATCCTGTTTCCTCTGGAGATCATTCTGAAAACAATCCCCTGGACAGTTCTGTGTTTTGAATAATTTCACAGTATTAGTCCAGGGTTAACCTTTTTTCTACAAATACAGTACCTTTTCAGTAATAAATAAGATGATCTAATCAGTAACCGTGTTCTATTAATAACATAATTGGCTTGTTTCCTTAAAAAAAATAAAATGCAAGAGAGTCAATTTTCACAGGATCATCAGTTTTGTATTTAATGTGTTCTCAGACTCGTGTTCCTTGAATATAGTCCCCTGATCAATAATTTCGTCGCAAAGAGCCATGGGCAGCCTGGGAACAAGGAATGATGGAGCAGACACTATATAGGAGCAGACAGGATGAAGCACTAGCTACCCTCCTTGCACTAGCTAGAGTGACTTTCCAAGCAGTTCTGTCCTCACATCCAAGATCCAAAGAAATGTGGTTCCATCTTCCTCCTGTCTCACTGAGTTGTCTTAGGCATCAGCAAATCAGCCCAACAGGAGCTGCTTGCCAACCCAGCACTCCCCTCCAAGGTGTGGGTGTGTCACTGAGCTCGTTTTGGAGGAGCTTCAATGTGACCCCTGTGCCCCAAACACCCACTGAGGGCTCGTGACCATCAGCTGAACTGAGTGGATCCTTGAGTCCAGCTTTCTCCGAAAGGGATCCCTCTGGGATGTGCCTTGATACACAGTCATAAGCACGGAATCTGACATCCAAGAATTCGCTTCAGGAATGCACTTCTGATCTGAGCTAAAACATGAACCTGGATGCACCCCTGCTGTGCAACACTCATGGCATCACTCATGGTAAGAGATCCCTTGTGGCCACCAAATTTCAGGCAGGATTTGTTTCTTTTGTGGGCTGGATGATTAATTCTATTTTTAGTTGCTACTTTGTACAAATCCAAGCAGAGAAAGAGGATGCCTGTGTGTGACTGAAGGCAAAATTTAGTTCCATGTCAAAACAAGGACGCGGAAAGAGGATTATATCTACTAGAAGGAAGAAATACAGCATATGATACTGAATCCCTTAGGGAGACTGGATTCTGAGATGAAGTTCACAGTAATCTCATCATAATTAAAACAAAATGAAATTTATGATATCTCATTTCCCCGCCATTTTATTATTTAGGTGTCATTGTCAAAGACTGCAGAAATCTAGGAAGAGACAGCCTCTGCCCCAAGGAGTTTCCAGTCTAACTCAGGAAGAAGTAAACACTGAATAGCTCAGGAAAGAAAGTAAAGCCCTCGGCAATGAATAAATACCTTTATGTTTTCACAAAGGTCATTCTCAGCAAAAGTGAGACAAAGCAGGGAATGGAGAACCTGTCTTTACTGCTGTGGCACAGGAGAGAGCAGAACAGAAAAGTAAAGAGATGAATGCAGAGGTGGACGGAGGGTTGAAGAGGGGTCTTTAAGAAAAGAGAAAGGATAGATTTAAAAAACAGTGCAAAGGTGTAAGTGACCACTGTCACCTCCAAGAGCAAAAGATTTTCATCCAAAGAAGCAAAGGAAGCGCAGGCAACAAGTAGAAGTGACATGTACTAAATGAAGGCTGTGGATAAATGTGAGGGCATTAGTTTGGGCACACTTTGTCACAAAGGGCAGATATATGTTTTTCCTTTTTTACTGACATACAACTACAAAAACCCCTGACAATATCATACAAAATTACATGAAGAAAGATGTAACGCTTTTTAAAAGAGTGAAGATATAGGTGAGGAAATCAACCAGCTAAATAATTCCAAAGGAGTGCTAGGATGTCACCCTTTCATTTCAGATATGAATATAGTTACATAACATAATTTAGCGAGTGATTTAATAAGCTCTTATCATGAATGCTATTCATCTGCTAGATGCAACTCGGGTTTTCCATTCATATTTTACAAAAGCTCTAACACAACTGATTTTTTTTTCTTTGTTTCACCTACTACATCTTCAGAGTGCAATTACACCTTTTGAACTAAGCAGCAAATATCTTTCCTCCTTAGCAAGCACCTGCCCAGATTTCCTTGCAGCACTGACTCTTTGTCAAGGCTGAGGACTAGAAGTCTGGGCTGATAATGTGATTCCCTTGGAAACGAAGTATATAGAAAAATGAAGAAAACAAATTCTCTTTATTTCTCTCCAAGGAGGACTCGTGAAAAAGGTTGTGGCTTGCTTTAGAGTGTGTGATCTTCCTCTTGCTAACCAGGAGCAAAACCCCTTAGGAGAAACCCATGACATTTGTTCTTCCCAACCGCACCCCCAATATTTTCAGAAGTCAAGCAAACTGTCTCATAGTTATTTAACATGTGAGAATGGTCATGTCATTATTCTACCTTACTTGAACTGCCAGATTGTGCCCAATAAGTAAAGGGTGGTATCACTGCAGGAGTTCTTAGGCTAAAAAACTGTCTACAAAATTTTTATCTGATCTAAATCGTATTTATTGCACAAGAAAACACAGTTTGAGTTTGTCTTGCAAAAAGGGAAAGCAAATATGGCGTAAGACCACAACTACACGTTGAAATTTTCTGTTTTAAGCTTCTTTCCTGTCAAACATTAAAAACTCTAACATTATTTTTAGATTGTTTTCATGGCATGTTAGTGACCATGCAGTCCATTATATTTTATGGGGGTAAATGACAGAGTGTATGTATCTGCTGCCTTTTACGATCAGAAAAGAGAGAAAATCAGAAATTCTATTACTATAAAGACACAGGACTAAGCTGAAAGTGGAAGAGCCACAACAGATAATAAACCAGGGGGCAGGGACTATAGGTCATGTCTGGACAGGACTGACACTTCTTTTTTCACCAGCACAGTCTGTTCTGAGAGCCTGGGTGGGGAAGGAAGAAAGATCATCTGGGAGCGTGGTAGATGGATTTTAGAGCTCTCTGTCATTCTTTCATTCTTGGCTCTCTTCAGTCTCCTACTCTTGTCATCCTCTGGTTTACTTCTTATTGCATGGAAAGAGTGGTTTTAAACCAATAAACAAGTGCAAGTCTGGAAAAGATGCCTGTTTGTTTTTTTGCTGGTTTTTTTGTTTGTTTGTTTTTTGGTTTGTTTTTTTTCTGGCAGCTGCAGAGGAGAGCTCAGCTGCTGCTCCCTTCGAACAAAACTGACACCCCCTCATTTGGATGATACAGACAGTTCAGCGACCAGAGAAGAGCTCCCTTACTCTGTAAGTTAATATTAGGCAATGAAACTGCATATGCCATTAAAGTTCAAAGAAACTGATTACTGCTTTGATGTGTTGCCAAATTATTAGAATAATGACACTATTTTTTTCAAGTGTATCGGTGTGTATTCTCAATTCTCTTTTTTAACCCCATGATTTAATAACTGGTGGACTTCAGAAAGAAATGTATTATTTTTATTCAAAGGCTGGCTGGGTACTGTTTCAGGAGGACTTCTTTTATATATAACATACAGGATATTAGCCCCCTAACAGAGACAAAATGAAAAAATCTCTTTATTTTCCCCCTCTGGTGTTATTCTCCTTTAGACTTGAAAAGTAAACATTTAAAAATGCATGCTGTTAGTGGGCTGTGTAGTACTACACTGCTCTGTCCAAGTGAACACTGTGATAAATTATGTCAGTCTGGTCATACTTACAATCATCTTCCACTTCCTCATACCAAAGCATGTGAGCAGACATGAAATCTCTCCACAAAATAGAGGAAAAAGAAAACAACAGCAAAATATTTCTTGGCAAAGTGTATTCCAACTTTGCTGCTGCAGTAGCTTTTGCTGAATTAGGCTTGTCCTTGCATCATGCCGGATGTGTTCCCTGCAGAGGAGAGGGCAGCAATGGCCCGGGTGGGATGCCGCTCGGGGCTGGCTGCCGGCGGGGTCTGCGGCGTCCCGGGCAGGGAGAGGCAGGGATCCTCACTTCCACCCAGCCGGCATGGTAACTAATGCCAGTGCTCTTTGGAGGCCCCTAAATGTTTCAAATTCCAGGACCTGCGCAGAAGCAATGCTCTGTGCTTCCCTCAAAACAAAGTTGATTTCCCATAATAGGACAGCCCATGCACTCGACATATAAGGCTCTGCTTCCAGGGTGGCATGTGCAATGGGTTTAAATCATGTGTTGCGGCTTCCCAAGGAACATTTAGGCTACAAAGCGGGGTGAAGAAAAGGAAAATTTTACCGTTTCGTTTGCACAGTTCCCCTGAGACCACGATGAAACAGATTTGTTCCCTTCCCAGCAAATGACCCCCAGCCCATCCTCAGACAGGATCCTCCCTTTTTGGGAGAGGAGCCGTAACCCTCCCTGGCTTTTGGGATTTCAACCTCACTCCCAAGCAGAGGAAAAAATAAACAAACCCAAAAATAGTGTTGCCACCAAACTAAGTGTGTAAGTGCTAACACAAGTTGTGATAAGTCAGTAGCTGCTTAAAAAAAAAAAAAGAAAAAGAAAAAAGAAAAACCATTGACTTACAATTGACCTTTCCACTCCCAACAAAACCATGCAGCACTGCTGTTATACACAGCCCAGAAGCAGAGGAGGGAGCGTACACAAGCTGTTTGTCACTTTCTCTTCCTAACAGTGGGAACATCCCTTCACTTCCAAATCCCAAAGCTCCTGGACCCAAACAGGTGGGACCTGGGCTGACACTCTCCCCCTCTATTCAGTACCAAGTCTCTTTAGCTTACACAGGAAGGAAAAACATGTTACCACACAATACTTAGGAACAGGACTGAGGCATCTTCCACCCAAACCCATATTTTATAAAGTTTCTTTCTACAATACATACTTTGAACAGTATGTATGGCCTTTAGAGGCAGGCCATATTAAATAATGGTTTCATTTGAAAAGTAATTTGAAAAAATACTTTTACACAGTTCATTTTTTTTTTTTAAATCTATCCCTAAAAGCTTGAAAAGTGCCATTTTTCAATCTTAAAGCTTAATGTGTCTAGTCGTTGTGATTACAAGTTTATAAGTAAATTTCTGGACTATGCAGAAAAACAAACACAAACATGAAATGTGTAATATAACCCTACAGCCACTGGCATTTTCTATACCAACAGTCAAATTAATATGCTGAAGAACCTGGATGTACAGTACATCCAACAGACTCCCAAGGATTAATTTGCAGCCCACAGGAACTGCAAATCATGAACCGATGTAGAAAATAATCCGAAGCAGAGCAGAGCACACTGTGACAGCAGCAGCATTTTGATTATTTGAGGGAAAAGAAGACTGAGAAAATTCAGGAAAGGAACTGCTTATTGTGCAAAATTTCTGTTTTAAAATACCTAAGGTCATCCCTAATAGCAGATGCTGTCAATAACTGAGGCCCAGCAATGTACTTACAGTCTACGTGTGAAAGGTATCTTGAAGGTAGGTGTCTGATGCTAGAACTGCAATCCTCCTGGCTTCTACTCATTTCAAGGTGACAAACCTTTTCTTCAAAACTTTCCAGGTGCCTACGTCTCTGTTTCTATACCTGAGCAGAGGGCCTTCATCTCCAGAGAGATCTGCAATGTGTTTTACACCTAAATCTAGTCATAATCCACAAAAATTCATGTGGATTATTGATTATCTCTGACAATGGCTTTGAGATCATCACAGAATATTCAGATCAGGCTCTGAAAAAAATGCACTGCTACTCAACACTTTTTTTCTGAAATGTGGCTCACAAAGTGTTTAGTGGTAATATTTACAATAATCTGCAAATTAAACAATCTTCCAGATGCACGAAATCCAGATTTGCTTCCTCTCTTCCTGCTGGGGGTATTCAAAACTCCACTGCCTCAAGAGAACACCTGGGTCATTCACAGGAGGACAAAGACTTTCCGCCTAGAAAAAAATTTCCTTCCTCCTATTGATGCTTCTCCAGTCAGTGGGGAAAGAGTCAGGATTTGTTGGGCCAAGGAGAAATAACAAAAGTGAGTGTTCAAATCCACTGGGTATTTTGGTTGGGTTTGGATTTCTGGGTTTGTTGTTGGTTTTGGTTTTGGGGGGACCGTAAAGAAATTGAAAGGCTCTTGAAAACTTCACAGTATTTTCAGCAGCTGTGAATGCTGTGACTGGCTAACACTGCAAAACATCAAGTCAACTGAAAAGAGGTCTAATATGCATCTTTTAGTCTCTACTAGCCAGCATCATGTGCACTTTTATTTCACAGATAATGTGGAACGGGTTTATCCTTTTGACACACCAGGCTTTCTTATTGATAGGGGTCTTTTTTGTCTGAACCAGCACTGAAAACTGAGCTTTCTTCAACAACAGAGAGCAAGGCACAGCCTCACTTTAGCTTCATGTCAGGTAATTACTGTACACTCAATAAATGCTGGTAGTCAGAGACCACCTGCCTCACTCCTTTCTAGATGCTGCAAGTAGCAGGCTCTGACCTGCAGCAGTTCTGCTCAGTGCTCCGAGACTACAGTGCCTGTGCTGCAAGGTGGGAAAGGAAGAAGCTTCAAAGTCACAAATAATTTGAAAAATGTAGAAAATCTGGAATGATAAAAATGGATTTTTTTTTTCTTAAATTTTTGCTGTCATTTTAGCTTAATATTGCCTTTCTCTTTCACAATCAGTAATGAGCTAAATGAAAGAAAATTGCCATCTTCACAGAAATGGTTCGGGTGACTCCCAGCCACCCATTAACAAATGCTTTGTACAGAGGTTGTTTATTTCCCTTCTTGAGAAGTCCTTTCAAAGCCCAAGTATTGATAAAGTTGAAAATATCTCCTTTTGGATGGCATGAGCGTGACAGTAATGCAGAACTGGAGAAAATGCCGAAGAGGTCAACAGCTCTCTGAAAACAAGGCCCAACAATAAACAGCCTGTTCAGGCACCATCTAGGGGACTGGGTTCAGCATATGTCAGCATGACTATAGAAAAGAAATGCATTTCAACATCCAAATTTGGCAGCCACATTTATTGTCTCAGTAAGCTAAACCAGAGAGAAGTTAGGACTTGAGGATAATAGGCAAAGCTAAGGTTGGGCATAGGAACCAAGTCCTCAGTTCTCTAACTCTTCCTCTCCTATACCATAATAAAGGGCTGCACTGAAATTCAGGACTCCTCTGTTGGAGGAAATACAAAGACACAACTGGAAAATTATGTTTTTGACATAATTGATATGGGAGAAGAGGTCCCAAATTCAACATAAATAAATCAAATAACTTCACATTAACAACCTCCACAGAGTAACAAATCTTCCATCTCACTGTAATTTACTATGATAAAAGCACCTAACAAACCCCCAACAAAGCAAAGCACACCATATTGTCATTTGTATCATCTCTCTCCTTTCCTGTTAACAGATAAAACAAGAAAACAACAAATAGGTAGAGTGCCGCACAGAACTGATTTACAAACCTCTTATGACTTTTTAAACATCCCAGTGGCACATGTTGTTTGCCAATACAACTCAACATCAGGCAGAATGCTTACAGCATAAACCTACAGATGATAGTTTGATTATAATTTCAGAAAGCATTTCAACCTTTATTCCACCCTGTCTTTAACTCCCTGCCAATGCTGACCTAAAAAAAAAATAAAGGCAATCCAAGCCTGTCACTCAGTTCAGCCATTAAGCTCATAACAAGATGTCTCTGTGCTCCTGCCAGTATTTGCAGATCTATCACGTCTATCTGTGTGGGAAGAAGTGCTGAGCTCCAGGGACTATTGGGCTGATGTGAAGGGAGAACTGGGATGGGATTCTTTTAAGCACTAATATGCAGCGTGGGGTTTTGCCCTGATAGTATATTGGCTCTGAGCCCTCTTATTATTCATCTCCTGTTATGAAAAAAACCCAACCACAAACCACTTGCATGTCAGCAACAGAGGAAAAACAAATATTCGACAGCTTTATCGCAACAGAAGTAAAAAGGCAACTTCTGATTTTCCTGTGAAATAGGCAAGGAAAAAAAAAAAAGAAAACCTTTCAATGAAGAACATTTTTCTTTTGTTTCTTAGACTATTTTTACTTCAAAAATGAACCTATTGTAGAAATTTTTAGTACAGTTTACAGGAGGGCTAATTTTTCTCTATATGTTTATTTGATCTGCAGGCCATAAAATAAAAGAGGAGGGGGAAAAAAAGCCCACCAAAAAAAATAAAACTTGCTCTTAATTCTGAAGGAAGTAGTAGGTTTTGGCTTCCAAAGTGGAGTATATAAATCTAAGTTTATAGTCAGAAAATCAGTAGTCAATACAATGATTAAGACAAAGACCTCTCATATGCAAGGTATGTTAAACCAATTCACTGTATTTCTGTATCATGAAAGCCTTCTGTTTGAAAACATGCTCTAGCATACAAACCAGCACATTGGTTCATTCCTGTGTTTGTACTATCCCCAGGAAAGCTATCTCCTTCATGTCATGGTCACTGTGAAACAGAGATTACTCTTTTTTGGAGAGCATCTAGCAAAGAGAAGGACTCAGCTCACTTCTTGCTAATTCAACATAAAAAAGTAACTCTCAGAAAACAAGCAGTAATCACTATCCATTTGTAAAGCTTCAGCTAAAGAACAACCAATCTTTTTTACCTAGTGGAACTCTCTTTGGTGTGAAGTCCCAAATAGATTTAGCAGGAAAGCAAGTCAATGCTTTGTAGATCTTTATTCTCAAACCCTGTCAGTTCTCCAACTTTCAGAAACTTTCACCTCAGCAAAAATGAAATGAGTCTTTGCTGGAGTCAATTGGACCAGACTACTCAGGAGATATACTGAGCCATCAAAAGGAAAGTGTAAAAAAGGATAGCAAATTATATAAAAACTAATATTAAGAGTACAAAGAAGAGAAGAGGAAGAAGATTTTAATTACTGATATATGCATGGTAAGAACCAAAGTAATAAAGAGGAATTAGAATTACTCATTTACACTTATAAAATATCTGGTCTTGATCACTCCAGAGAGGCTGATACGACCAGAGGGGAGAACATCTTATTAACTAATATTCCTTTCTCTAGATTTAGGCATGAAACTCAGTCCAATCACCATAACCATCCCACATAACCTATAGAGAGGATCCTTCTCCAGAGAGTGTCTGAGTATCTAAAACAGGCTCTTGCTCCAGACTGCCCTTGGTGGGGCAGGGGATGTCTTTCTCTGGCTTTCTGTTCTGTTGGTCCACCCTTTGCTTTGTGTCGAGACCACGACAGGCCAGGGTCAGACTGTCCCTGTCCTCCCTGTCGTCTCAATATCCACAGGAAGAAAATCTGGGCCCACAGACCAGGAGTGAGACACATCACATGAGATCCCTCAGTTCAACAGAAAACTCATTGGTGCAGTCATTGTCTCAGAGTGAGTCCAAAACACATGTGAAATTTACCCAACTCTGAAAGCCACTGCACCTCACCCAAGGGAAGTCTGTATTCAGCATCATCAGCATCACAGAGGAGCTCATCCCAGACTCCACAACACTTAAATGAAACTGATAACAACGTGGTAACTTGCATCACATCTAAATGGTGAAATATTAACCAATTTTTATGCACTCACACGCATTCACATGCAAGTATGTCATGGAGAGACCAAGTGCACTCACAGGCAAGTACTGGCGATGGTAATGTATGCGTGTGCATATTTATTGCATCTTTTAAGAGGACCCAATTTCACAAAGTTGAAGACAATTATAAAACCTCATCAGTGAGGAGAAAGAAGTTAAACAAAGAAATGTGAATGATAATTGGAAGGTGTTTGAAAATGCTGTTTAGGCCTATAATGTCATTACTAAGAAGTTTCTCTGGTTGAAAACAAACAACCGCAAACAAAAACAAATTTAGTCTAGAAGAGAAGCAGGTATTTAAAAAACAAAAGCAAACACAGTATGTAAGGAGCAGAGGAAAAATGCCAAGCTGATTGCAAAGAATATCAATAAGGAACTAAGAGGTAATTATGAATCAGAGTCAACAATCCATACGTACGATACAGAGAATTCACCTAGGTCTGCAGGCAAGCTGCATCAGCTCTGCCAAAGACAACTCAAGGTCACTTTGCATAGTAAACGTGCTAGCTGCTCACATAAACACAGTTCTCTTTAGGGAAACACAACTTGAATGCCAGCCGCCCACACAGTATCCCAGTCACCCCATCGTGTAATCCCTTGGCTTTATTCTGCTCCAGTCAACATTTCAGCTGTGTCCAGTTTTGACACAACACTTTATGAAAGCCACAGATAAACTGGAGAGCACTTAGCATCACAAATATCCAAACAGGCAGTTTTCTTTGTCTAGAAAGTCTGAGGGAACACTATGTGTTTAGTCTGGAAAGAAAAGGCAAAGGAGTACAGAGCTGCTGCCTTTTAGCATCTAAAGATCACAACACTTCGTTATCTTTCATGGATGCCAAAGAAAGGGACATAATTTGGGTAAAATCAACTTACATTTGATATTTGAGAAATTGTGGGAGTACCAAATTACTTACATATATAAAAACATACAAACAGAGGTCATCAAACCCTTTTAAGATGAAACTTCTAAGGAAAAGTTCAACAAATTCTTCAAAGGTAACAAAGTATATTTGATCTAGCTCAACCCTTGCAGCAGAAGAAATCTAATGCCTTTCACCTCTGTATTTCTGTAACTCTCTGAAACAAGAATTACAGACCAGTTCCTATGACCAGTCATATACAGTTATAGTTTGTATTCATCTCATAAAAAATAATCGTTTTGTGAAAAGAGAGCAGCCCAATGGATACAGGAGTATACACTGACAATCTGGAGACCTAAATTCTATTAGCAGTTCTGCCAGTCACTCACTATTCAACTTCTGCTTTTTTATTTTTTTCTTTCCCACACTGCAAACAAACACGTACAAGCTAAAGAAGTGCTAAGCATTAGCCTGATTAATGATTGTTTAAGATAGGTGACAAACTGCTTAGAGTATAGGACTATTAAGGGTCTGTGTTTTAATTACATTGATTTCACCCTAAGTCTCCCTGGATGACAATTGCTCACAGCCTTAGTTACAGTGGCAAAAGACTGTCACATTAAATCTGTGAAGACTGGGCTATTATGACAGCAAATTATGATGACAAAATTCTGTTAGTTCAAGTCTAATGAGACATTACTGCACACAGTAGGATGAATGTTAAATTATTTCTGTGCGGGTCTATATGCAGGTTAGTACATCAAGATGATGGCAAACTGAAGTTAATGCAAGTCTGTAGAGCTGACATTACAACTGTCAAGATGATTGCAAAATGATGCCACTGCAAGCGAACTATGATTAAAAAATAGGATGCTAAACACAAAAATGTGTTAAGAGAATGTAAAAATAAACCTACAGAAAATAAAATCAAAGAATATTTTACTTAAAGCAAAAACCATACTGGATACCACTAGTGCTGCAAATCAATTCCTTGCCAAACTGGCCAATGTTGATCAGGAGGGCACAAAGCCAGGATGAGACTGCCTTACAACTCACTGCCAATAAATTCTGAGTAATGGTATCAGCAGGACATTTTTTCATTTAAAAAGAGGTAATTGACTCTGTAGAAATATAAATAATTTTTGAAAACGTGCTCAAGATTATTGTTCTATGGCAGAATCTGGTTTGGTCATGAAATTGCTTCCTAAATTTAATCCTATTGATGTTTTTCTTTTTTGTATTCTGGCAGGTTTAGTAATACATGTCTAGAACCAGATTATTCATAGGCCCAAAAGAAACTAGTCCAGTTTCAGGTAAATTCAAATACATAGGATCCACAGCATTATAAGATTGAGGGGATTAGACATTTAATAATATGCAAAGTGTTCATAATATTTTAATGTGATTAGATCAGTAACACCAAAGATCTGGTAGTATATTTCCTTAGTGCAATGTTTAATTACTGCTTCTAACATATGAGGGGGGAAAAAATCTAACTCAAAACCTGAAAAAATATTTTTTTCTGCATTTGAAACCTTTCTTTCTCACTGTAATTTTTCTACCTACTGCTAAATATAAGAGGTACACTTCAGTTTGACAACGGCAAGTACTTTGTGTATTTTCAAAAGACTGGCATATCTATCTCTCTGTCTGACTCTCTATCTGCAATGTTTTCCATCTCCTTATTACCCAAAGTATTGATACTCAGTTTCTGATGAATTACACTCGTGAACTTAAGTGCTTTGGTTAAATAACAGGCTCTGTCCAGTAGTTTAGGTAGTGCCTGACCTTTAGATGGAAAGCATGCAATAATTTTCTCCCATCTAGTAGAGAATAAAATGAAAAATTTCATTTTCTTGAAAATGTGCAAGTTTTTATTGGGCAAATTACACATTCAGCAAAATAACAGAAGGGCAAAATCTCACTAAAAATAAATAAATCTTAAAAAGGTAATTTATTTCAGAGATAAGTAGAGAGTGGCTCGTGCATTTTCCAGAATTTTCAAAATAGCTCCATAGCTAATAACTTAGTAATAAATAAATTCTGAGATACAGAAAGCGAGATCAAAATGATGGATTCAGAGCTCCAAGTCACTCAGATTACAGACTGAAATTTGTAAGAGTCATTATCACTGCATACATTACATCAAAATTCATGTAGCTTTCCTGGAGACACACACACCCCCCACCTGAAGCCATGGATTTTTAGAAGACTGGGAAATCAGTACAGCCAGCTACTCACTAATTTGTCTGTTGGCATGGAACTTCTGCCAACTGAAGTTACCTGTGAATCTGAACCAAACACAGGAGAGAAAACACAGACTGAAAGCTGTAAAGGATGAACCACACAGTGCTCCCTCACTCTGCCTGCTGATTTTAAACTTAGTAAATATATACACTCTGATGGCATTGATATAAGAACTGTAAAATTCACTGAATTCAGTGGTGTCCTATAACGGAAAAAGAATAGATGATGAGAAATATTACTAATATATTTTTTAATCATTAATGATAAACAAAAGAAATCAAAGGCACCTAATTACTATAATGATATAGAGGAGGTCCAACTGAGGAATTTTGAAACCTAAAAGGTCTCATCTCTATAGAATGATTTTAAGTCCTAATTGTTTTAAAAGACTTAATTCTTTCAGTTCACCTTGAATTACAGGTTGGCTGTTTGGGGTTTTTGTAGCCTGTTAGTTGCTTATGTATACAAATGCGTACCACATTAGACTTGTGGAGTGACAAAATTCCAAGGGGGTTGTGAGTTGTGTGTAAAAAAATGCTTCGTTTAAAAACACTTAATGTAAGTTTAAAAATGTAATGCAGACCAGAACTGGAGCAGCTTTGTCACTAATATGGAGAACAGAAACTTTTGCAGTCTTTTCTGTTACAGATCCACTAACATACAGCCTGAGTGCCTACTTGCATATGAGCAAAATGCACCTCAAACTATTTTTATGCAATAAATCTTGGCTTATGAATGTTACATAACTAAAACTAAATGATTTATTAACATTGGAGAAAGTGGGCTAAATTTAAAATTCTCTAAAGTTAATCAATCCATGGTAAGTAAAGCAACATGTCCTATATGGAGGACTACAGCAACACAGGGATTTGGAGAACAAAGTGTTGGTCACAACCTCCATACACTTTATGAGAGATGCAGATGACTAAATTTATTCAATATTATTTTAGGTGCTTCATGGTAATTTGTCTGGCCCATACTCACTTCTGAAAGGACAGGTCTTCTATAGACTTTGTGTGAGAACCACCAGCCCCAGCCAGAACTTCCAGTCACTGTCAAACATTTTAAATGGCCTGTGTATAAATAGCTACCAATGCAGCACAAGTATGACTTCTTTCTTTTTCAAAAGCAGAAACATTATTTCAGATTAAAGTGCTCTCTCACTCCTCAATCATTCCAATTACTTATTTTCCCTGTTTGACAAATATATTCATATAAAAGGTCTCATAAAGATATGCTTGACCAGAATATAGATGCATCAAAGACTACCAATACAATTGAAAGAAATATTTTTAAGCCAAAATGTACAAATAGACTTAAAATGATTTACTGTTGAAACGTGTTTCAAGTACAAAATTCATCAAAACCGCAATAAGTACTTCAGCTACTGTGCAAAGCTGTTTCAACATCAGATGGATAAAAACTGCCAAATGCAATGCCTGTTTTTTAAAAACCTCTTCTGGAACTAAAAACCAGTTTATCTAATCATGGCACTAGTCTAATTTTCAGAAATTGCAATAAGAATAGAATTAACAGACACAGATATGAATTAGTGGGAAAATGTAGTTCACAGCGGGAAACCACAGTTCATGTGTCTGGTAGAGTTCTTTCAAGGAGTTAGTGAGCACACAGACAAGAGAAACCTAGTTTATACAAATTAAAGAATTCTCAGTACTGCCTCATTAAAGACCTTAAAGAAACAAATATGTCATGGAATAAGAGGCCCAATTTGTCTCATGAACAAACAAATTGTTACAACACAAAAAAAGCTTTGCGCCAAAAGCTTTCTCAAATGTGTATGTTACCAGACATGTATCGCAGATCAGTGCCTGGACTGGTCAACACATAAGGCACTCTGATTATCATCACATGGATCTAAAAAAGAAGGCAACTTTCAAGTTTCCTAATAGTACAAAGGTATTCCAGGAAATAAAAATGAAAGTTGGCTCCAGAGAGATGCAGAAGAGTCTCAGAGTGTCAACTGGGCAATAAAAAAGACATATGAAATTCAATATTGAGAATATGTGGAGAAAAAGAAATCTCAAATTTACGTACTCAGCATGGGCTCAGAACTAGTTATTACCACTCAGGAAAGACATCTTGAAGTTATAAAAGGTCTATGAAAATATCAACTCCATCTTCGAAGCTGTCAAAAAGCAAATCAAATGCTGGCCATTACTATGACAGAAACAGAGAGCACCATACAAAATATCATTATGGTATTATTTAAAGTCGTCAGGTGTTCATACTTTGAATACTGTGGGCTGTTCTACTTCCCCTATCACTAAAAAGCTATAGCAGGAATAGTAAGGACAACAGAAATGATTGAAAGCTAGGCAGAAATGGCTTCCATATAAAGAATGACTAAAGAAGAATCTTGAAGGTAAGGTGAGGGGAGGGTGACTGAGCATGGAAGTTAGGTCCTCTGAACCTGACAAAGAGGAAGAGATTGCCCAGGGGATGCACACTAGCCAAAGGAGCACAGCCTTATGTATTGAGAGTCTAATCATCTAAAGCATGCCAGAAAGGCGGTGAGGCCCAAATAGGTGGGTACCAGTCCAGGAAGATGTCCTGGCACCATCACTGACAGTTCTCCAAAATCATCTGCTCAGTGTGCAGAGTGGACAAAGAGCACTGGGCCTTCCCCACATGTGCTGGGAGCAAATCATAAGGGTTGGCTTTGCTGGAGCAGAAGCCTGTGGTGTGCCCATACCTGAAGGGCTGTGTGCAGTGCTGGTCACCAGGAGGATGCAGTGGGGTTAGAAAAGAGCAGCTGGAAACAAGCAAGGGGCTGTAGGTCCTGCCTTGTCAGCAGACTCAAAGAGCTGGGATGCTTTGGGTTCTAGAGGAGAAGACTCAAGGTAGGACTGATAGGACTGAGGCTTGAAAAGCATGAAGGGGGTGAACAAGCTGCTTAAGTTATTTACCAAATCTTCTAGTACAACAGCTAGAGGTATGTGATGCCCAGTTGTTTTAAAAGACAAAAAGGAAGTATTTCTTCAGCCACTGGGGTATCAACTTCTGGATTTTGCTGCACAAGGAGGTTATTGAGGGAGATGTTTTTTTCACCTGGTTTTAAACAGAGGTAGATAAATTCAAGGACAACAGGTCTGTAAAGAGATGCTAAAAAGGGATGGGGCCAGAATGTAACCTCTAGCATTTTGAATACTGTAATTGCAGATGGTGGGGGAAGATGAGAAAATGGACCTCAGAAAGTGTCCAGGCTTATGTGGTCTCCTTGATTATCATCTCCTACTGCCATTTTCTGGAAAAATAGCCCTGGGCTCAATGCACCATTCTTCTGACCAAGCACGACGTTTTGTATGAACTTAAGTTACATGGAAAAAGTAGACTGCAGCTGAACATAACTGAGGTGTACTAAATCATGACTCTTTAGAGAAGATGAACAGAGAACAATTTTTCAGTGTCTCTCTTAGCACAAGAGCTGGATACAAGAGAGGAAAAAAAAAAAAAGAGAAAATCAGCAGGTGGCTGGTTCATAACAAGTAAAAAGAAGTACCTCTTCACACTGCATGTAGCTAAGTGATAGGACTCTGACAATGGATGTTGTGAATGCCATGTCAAGGGTTCATGCCACTCAGGACCCTGGGAGCTCAACCTTCACCCCAGTGTGTTCCCTGGCATCAGCAGAAACAGTGTGGAAATCAGGTCTCCTTGAACCCTCGTCTCAGGCGCTCACTCATTTCCTTAAGGAAAACAAATAACTGGACACATCACCTACCTGTGACCCCCTTCAAGGGTGAAACAACACTCCACAGACAACATTACACCAGCTCTTTTCACCCCCACAGATGCAATCGTTTCTTTATTTCCTCTGTCTCAGTGCCTCTCAGGCAAAATGCTGCTGGTAAGTTTTGATGGAAACAGTGCAACACAGGTTAAATCACTGGTATTATTCTCATCTCTTGTAGTTACAACCACCTCTGAATTTAATAGTGCTGCATGTTTTAGTACAGCAGTGCTTGCATGACAAAATATTAAAAGGCTTCCCACCTTTTTACCATATACCCTGCTTTCAAGGGTTTATACTTTAGCTGGGAAAATGCTCACAGCTGAAGATCAGCATTCAAAGTCTCAGTGTGGAGGCAGCATTTCATTTCAGTTGTGAGAGGGAAAACAGTATGTCATTTTTATAACTATCAATAGAAGGCTTCTGCAGGGCTTTTACTTTTTGGATTTTTTTTTTTCCTGTTATAAGACATTTTACTGTTTCAAGTTAAGCAACTGGATGTATTAATAAGTGACAACCACTGATGGCAGCATGAACAAGAAAAGGTGACTGTCTCAAAAAAAAAAAAAAAGCTACAAAATTAGTGTACCTTTTCCACAGTTGTACATGAAACACAAAGACACAGTTCTGTAGAGCATAACAATGAAGTCATCACTACAGGATGCAGCATTGACAAAACTGTAATAGATGTTAAATACTAGCTTCATACCTTTACATTCAGGAGAAAAGAGTGATAGTAACAGCAGGGACATGTAAAACAGAGGAATTCTTAGTTTATCATTTCTAAAATCTTGCAAGGAATCAAAAAACTGTTCTGCACTTTAGAGAATTCATGGCTTAAAAAGACGATATCAGCCTTTGCTTGCCAATTCTCAAGTTGTATTGGTTGTTTCCATTGATATTACTTCCAAAATATTTGCTAATTATGTTGACATTATATCAAAATATCTTGTTTATTAACATAACATTTTAATTTCTTCACCTATCTTCCTAGCTGCAAACATACAGAGAACTGGATTTGTCTGCAGTCCCAAAACATGCATCACATACATATACATCTGTGGAATTCAATTCATGGCATGGGAGAATAAGAGGTTAATTCATTTCCAATATCTATCACCACAGGAACTGAAATAATAAAATATTCCACTTTATTTAAGATTGCGTGCCATTCCCTTCTCTCAAGAGCTTCATTAGAAACAGACAGAATACGAGAAAGCAGAGGAAATAACCATTCGTTAGAAATAACCATCCCTACCTATTAAAAAAAAATCATATTGAATGGAAAACGCAATAAATACTTGTGGGTATGTATATATATACATATACAATATATGCGTACACATAAATGATAATATGTACACACATGCAAACATACACAGCTATAGTATTGTTTTAGAGTAGATATATAGATGTAGAATGTGGAAGGAAAGGGCAAATATCCAAGACTCGTTGCAATATGAAGTTTTAGAGAAATAGGATAATTGTTACAGTTGGTGCTAGAATGGGCTTGTAGGCACCTTAGTTTAAAGGAATCTGGAAATAAGGAAAAGCTTAAGACCACTGAAGTCTTCCATGTAGCCACAGTACACAAAAATACTCCAGTGCTTATTCCACTAAGGGGTAAACATGTCTCCTTCCTGGCTGACAAACTGCACAAACCAATGCAGAGCTTCTTAATGCACAGCCATCAGCCCAGTCACGACTGGTGATGGATAATGCAAGTCATGAACCACCATGTGTACTCCTCGTGGTGACAGTTCTTAATTTCATTTCTAGGGAAACTCCTCACCTATCAATCTTTGAATTGTCTTTGTCTAATCCTTGTTCAGGAAATATGTCTTGACATAATCAACTTTATCAATTATTGCACAAAAGCTAATCTCTTGCTACAGAAGAAAACATTGAGAAGGCGTAATAGTATTACTATGAGAATACTTCACCTGTCCCCTAAATCACTGCTATACTATTAAGCCTCAGAGCTCAGTATAGTTCAGAAAATTTCACTGATAGGCTCCTCCAGGGCATTACTACAAGATTACTCCCATGATTTGATGACAGGATATGTTATAAACATACACAATTGCTTGAAAGATATTAATTGCAATGTATGCTCTTCTGCTAAGCTCTTCTTGCCTGCAGCAATATCAAAATTAAATCCCTTCAATGCTGTTTTCATATGCATGGATATCATTAGAATATTCTCATGGCAGCCTGCATTGAAAGCTATGTACTCATCTTCCAAGTGAATACCGTGGTCTGTTCCAGTTATCTAGGTGGTTGCCTACACGGGGGAATTTCTGCAAAGTAAGGCTGTGTTTGAATTTACTGCTCAGTAATTACTTCAGACAACTCTGCATGTGCACCACTTAGTGCGAGGAAGCTCTTCTGCCTTAACTCAGGAAATGGTGTTATCTTACACAGGAGCACTTTGGGGGCTGAATTAAAAATGTCAGATGAGGGCTAAGCTATTTTCTCATTGCAGAAATCACACTAGCGTTTTGTGTGCCTTCCTCCACTTGTGGATATATCCTTATAGATTCTCTCTCTTTCTATGTCCTTAAACTGCTTTTTCCTTCAGCCTCACCTCTACTATGTAAAAATAAATAGCCTGCCATTGTAAGGTAAAGATTTATTGGCTCCACCAGAAATATCCTAAGTCTCAAGTTCAAGAGAGGCTGAGGTTGTGATGCATGAAACTTGGTTTCGCTTGCCTGACCCATTCTGCAAAAAGTCTATCCTAACAATTTCTTTTCATAACAAAATTCTTAGAAAACAGCTGTAAGCCTTCAGTGTGTTAAAGGCATCGTTTAAAAATATTTCCCTCAAAAAGTAAAACATTGCCAAAAATACATCCTCTTATGTACAAATAGCATCCGTTCATTCAAATGCAGTTTAATAACTTCCATGTATCCTTGAGACAAACATGACATGAGATTTCAGAACTGTGAAATAAAATAGTTTTGGGTTAGTTTCTAACAAAGGTTCCTCTATTTCAGCATGTTTTCTTTTATTAACTGAGAATTTAAAAATTCCTCCAAGCTCCAGAGTGAATAAAAAAACAAAGGAATTTTTATTATATATGTCTCTTTGATAGGAGGTGGAGGTATTGAAAAAAGGGGGACCCCTTTGCTTCCCTCCCCTCACCCCGTGCATATACACACCCCATGCTAATACACACACACAGAAAGCAATAACAGTTTTCAAATATCACAGAGATCCTGGAGAGTCAACATTAATGGAACTTAAAAAAGCATGTAAAAAGACAACAGAGAAAACCAAAACCATTAACAAGCATGCCCAGGGGCTGAGAGGATAATAATAAGAGACTCTGTGCTCAGTTATGCTGTCAGAAATGCTCTCCTTAGACAGGGGTGATTTAATCCCGCAGGGAGTGACTGCAGCGGAGGTGGAGGTGTGCATGCCCAGCTGCCCACCAGCCTCATTCCACATCCAGGCTCACTCTCCATAATAATAAAGACTTCTAGAAGACTTTGGAGCCTTTGTGAAGGCAGAATGGGGAATAAATGCTGCACGGTGGGTGTTGGGAGCTGGGTCTTAAGAGGAACATTCCTCTGGGGGGGCCCTCCAGGGTCCAAGCCCCTTGTTATATGCATTTATGTAAACCCAACATGTTACTGTGTGTAAAAGGAACCATTTTTGGCCCAAGAGCATGGGTGCAGGGTGATCCCCACAGTCCCAGGGTTATAAGCCCCTCAGAGCAGTAGCCCTTCTCATCAGACTCATGCAGCTTGGGCAAAACCAATTTTAAGGGTAATAATGAGCCACCAGCCAGCATATTTATAAAACCATGCTACTTGGAACAAATTCAGGTGGGACAAAGGCCTACAGAATAAGGTGTAGAGCGTGGCAGCACACATGCCAAAGTGACCCCACACACTGCATCCTGGAGCAAAGAGGAAGGAACCACTAACAGCAACCTCAGCCTCCTTGCAGCAAAGGACCTGAAGGTGAGGGGAGGGCATAATGACTCCCTGAATTCACCCTCTCCAGGCTGAAACCTTCCACCTAGGGTTGCAGAGGGGCAACAGGAAAGTGAGCTCACATCAGAGAAAAGGGTGCACACTAGAAAGTCAGTCTATAATTAATAACTATTTATGACCATAAAGTATCCATAGCATTGTAACTGAGCGGAGGATTCTTTAATTAGACTGATGAAATTTTAATTAGACTGAGAAAACAGTGTAGATTTGCCCAGCAGCTCTGCTCCTTCCACCCACAGAAATATTTTGAGTGTATCAAACTGGTGAAGTATCAGTCTGCAACTTGGGTGCAACAAAGCTGTAATGGACTTATTACAAACCAAATTAGTCAGAAATTCTGTAGACAAATCTGAAACAAGATCACTTAAGAATAATTCATCATAAAAAGGAAAAAAAAAAAAAATCCGGGCTCCAAAGTGTGAATGATTTGAGACAATGTTTTTTCACAAAGATTGAAATGGTTCCTCTTAGGAACAGAACCTTGAATTTTATCGTGTGTCTAGGCACACTTACGACATTGTGCAGAGAGATCTAAATTGCCACCAAAAATATGGACAGGACCAGTATCAAAGAAAACCAGTGACTTCCTCACTGTCTAGAACAGAGCTCCAACGATTTTGCTGGTATTCTGAAAAAATGCTAGGTGGGTAAAATAAGTTAACTCCAGAAAACTGTAAGGGCAAGCTGCAGGAATAGGGATTCAACTGGAGGGAAAGATGATTGGGCATTAATACCTACTGAGCATCCTGCCCATAAATGGGAGAGACTTGTCAGGGACACACCAAAACTTAAACCAGTAACATCTGGACAAGAATATGCAAGATGATCCTTAAAACAAAAGGGAGCCAATACAAAGCAACAGTAAAAGAAACAAGATTCTCTGAAAAAATAATGTTCCCCTGATTCCTCTTAATTATGCAATAAAGAAGAGAGGGCTCACTTTCATTATCTAACCAAATGCAAACTGGGAAACAAAAGTCATTTTTCCCCCCCAAACCACTGAGAGCCATGTATTGTAAATATCCTTCTTCTTCTTCCAATCACATAACTGGAAGGTTATTTGCATTTTTTATAAAGTACCTCGTGTGCATTACAGTAATTGGGGAGAGATTTATCTGGAGAGGAGGAAGCACACTGGAGGCTCCACTACCAGATGATGAACCTCTGTCATGTGCTGTGGCTCAGGTGTCCCTGTTGGGTCAGAGCTGCACTTTTGCCATGTAATGAAGCACCTTAAGACTAATTCAAAGCCCTGAACTTAATTAGTGGTAAAGTGAAGCAACTAACTTGCAGTGAATAAATTGTCAGCTTTGCTTCTATCTATTCATAAACCTTCTATGATTAGCAAAAATAATTCTTGCAATTATTCAAATTTAATTCACCATATTATTAAAATAATATTTAGTCTACAGCTCATTCACCAGGAGCACGAATGTTATAAATGAGTTTATTAATTTTGAATATCTGAGTAGATCACATGGTTCAAGGTGTAAAGCTCAGAATCAGAGTGTCCGGGAAATTACCTGCAGCACTGAGTTTTACATTAACTTCCCTGCTTATACTCTGAACACTGAATAAATGTTGGATAAATTAATTGTCATTGGTCCACTTAATCGCTAAGCACTTTTGGAAGAGAAGTATAACCAAGGGAAAAGTATTGCATGCAAGGGTTTGCAAGGGAAAGACAAATACAGGCAAAAAGTTATGAATGGAAAACACTTGCATTTTTCACAAGTTCAAATACAGAGACTTTTGGACTGAAGCTGTTAGCAAGCTCCCAGTTAGTAACATACCTGTTCATAGGAAGAGAGCTCAGCAGAGGATGCTTCCCTCAAAAATGTAAGAATGCTGATAAATCTGAGTTGGCATCTAATAATAACCCAGCCCACCCAGTGCAACTCCTGCATGGGTACATTCATAGCACAGGAAGTACCTAAAAGAGCTTGCTGTCCTGCTTGTGCTGCCCTTAACCCCTTCCTGAACCTCTGTTCTTAAAATTTTTTCCTCTTTCCTGTGAAGAATTTATTTCAAAAGATTGACTGAAGTTGTGGTATCCCCCCACCCCAGCCTGCTGCCCCTCTCAGCTCCAGCAGTGGGTGAGTGAAGAAATCTGAGTGCTAATGAAAAGGACATTTTGGATTATGGAATAAACCCTTCACTCAAAGATGCAGGGAGACTGTTTACCACAGCCTCTAGTGACAAGGGGCAATGCTTTTAAACTGAAAAGGGGTAGGTAAGTTTAGACTGGACAAGAGGAAGAAATTTCTCACAATAAGAGTGGTGAGGCACTGGAACAGTGGAGAAGTCGTGGATGCTCCATCCATGGAAGTGTTCGAGGCCAGGTTGGATGGAGATTTTATGTAGTAAAAGATGTCCCTGCCTATGGATGATTTTTAAAAGCCCCTTCCAACCCAAACCATTCTGTGATTTGTTAAAAAAGCACTGAGATGAGAGAGAAAGAGTAGATGTATGAAACAATTTACATACTAAAGAGGGGAAAAAAGCAGACTGGGAGTGTTTATGCTGAGGGGTCAAAAATGTTGCTTGCAAGCAACTAAGCAGGACTCCTGTGGCAGAAGGGAGGGAGATATGTCCTGTTCACCACATCAAAGCCCCAGCCCCCTGGGGATGCCAATGGCCTGAACCACCCTTCTGCAGCAGATGTCCTCTGAAAAACCTGCATGCATGGGGTGCTCACACAGCTTGAACTTGGCCACCAGGACTGTGGGACTCAGCAAAAACCCACTATATGGCAAGAGTGCTTTAAGCTCAGCCACAGATGTTGAGAAAAATCAATGAAGAGCACAGAGTAGTGAACAGGGTTTATCAGCTGAAACAGTGGAAATCGGGAATTATTGACCAGCAGATCTGTAACAAGGGGAATTTGGGGCTTGTTGTCTTTGTGATGTTTTTACCTGAGAAAGCAAAGCAAAGATGTCATTTAAGGCACAAAAGAGTACCTCTAGCTTAGTCCTTTATCACCAGGAGGCTGGAGAGTGCTCCAGCCCAGCCCTGGAGCAGCTCCCAGCTCAGTGCACTCCAGGACACGCCTCTTTGAGCACAGGTAGGGCACACACTGGGGATCTCCCCATCTCATGATGGTGCCTACTGCCCACAGAGATTGCTTTGAAATAAAAGATTTTCTACAGATAATTGTCAAACAAACAGCATTGTACAACAAACAAAAAAACTTCTGGTCTGATTTGGTAAGCGGTGTCTGTAGTCTTTGTTAATTCCTACCAATTTTTATGCCATATATTTATATGTGGTAGAGACCATTTGAAGTATTTTTCTAGCTCAGAACTAACCAATGGAAACACCGTAAGATTTCATGAAAGAGATTTCCCCTAGATGGAAATTGAAATTTTTTTTTACAAAAGCATGAGCACACTAGGGCATTTTCTCTTTTAAAAATCCAGACTGTAGGCAGAGCACGTATGAGATTATATAACGAGAAGTGAGATGCATAAATGTCTTCTTGTTTATAAATGGAAACTGTACATTTCCCCTCTGTCCCAAGTATAGAGCAGGTCAGAAGAATGAAAAGGTGCTTGTGTTAAGATGGACTCAATCTAGGGGACAGGCTCTTTTGTTTGACGGGACAGGCACACAGATAGGGTGTCTCCAAAACCTTTGCAACACCTTTTGGCACCAATATGTTACCATCACTTTAATAATCTATTATGATCAATCCACCCCAAAATTCAATGTCTAGCTGAAGCTTTATCACCACCACTCTGTGAAAATTCCCCACAATTTGAACAAGATTTCAGCACAGTTAGCACATGTCAAAGTTCAGATTTCTGTGAGTTCAAGTCAAGCTCTTTTCCAGTCAGCCAGCTACACATATTGAACAATATCTAACTATTTATCTTCAAATGTATAATGAAAATACTGTTTCTGCTAATATAATTATGCAGGAGGGCTGTTCAGTTGCCTGTGCAAAATGAGCTGATGGTTGTGATTTAATTTACAGTGGACAAGAGACAATACTGTAAGAAACCCTAATTGTTCCTTTTTACTGGTGGAACCTGAATAGAAATGAAAAGTAATGTGCCCTACACTTCTGTGGTTCAGGAAATAATCCACAAGAAAAAAAATATCAAAAAAGGGAAAGAGAAAGGAGGGTGTTAACTATAGATGAATAATACACAGACATGTCCACAGTGATCTGAATAATTCAGCACACAAAATTAAAGCATGTTTCACATCTGCCACCATAAAAGATAAAGCTATCTAGTCCGTTTTAAAAGTATAATGATTACAGGAGAACACTTGTGATTCACACTCAGGTCTAGTTTGAGTGCCAACCCTGTGCTACCCACAAAAGAACATCTCAGATCTCTGGGCTGAAAGAGCTCCAGCTGCAAAGTTTTAATTAACTTGAAACAAGCAGCAAACTTTTAAAAGTGCCACCTGTTACCAATAAATCCCAGTGGTGCTGAGCAATGTGTAAGGACTCCTGCATTCCTGGGACACCTTCACCAAAATGCCCACAGTGAGATGCACAAAAGTGCCCACAGTGGTGGCCTCTGCAGCTGCTTACCCAGAAGAACAGCCCTGGCCTCACCCCCTCCCTCCACCCCATCCTAGTGCGCTGCCAAGGCTTCTGCATGTGCATTTGGGATGCCATCCTAAAAAGCATCCAGGCTCCCTGACTTTCTATGTGCAAAGTTGCACAGTCTGAGATTACAACTGGTTTCAAATGCACTGATTTTCCAACAAATGCTTCTTTTCCAAGTGGAGAATGACCGGTAGATAAACACCAAATGGTTCCAGTAAGTCCATATGCCTTTCAAACTTTCACCAGGATGCAATGAGAGAGAAAATAGAGTAAGCAGGAAATTCTTTCCTACTGCATGGATGATATGTGACAGCTAGGGCTTTACTATACCACTGCACCTTATGTACTCCACCTGATGTAAAACTGGGTCCACTTCTTTTGGGGGAGCCAAGGAGGGCATGTGGGGACGTTCAGCTGCTGCTGCAAGGCAGCACTTTGATCCCAGTCACAGGGAAACAGCCCTCATTTCCACTACTGAGAGGTGCCAGCCAGCCCGTGGCACCGGCAGGAACCCACCTGCTGTGGGCCAGGCACTGCCTCTGTGCCAGCCACCCACGAGCCAGCTGGGGAGAAATGGCTCAGCACCCCGCTCTGGACGAGCACCAGAAGTGTTTCCTGGAATCTCTGAAACATTTCTCTGAAACAGTACAGTTACACACGTCACTGCCTTGGTATTTTATGTTAAGAGACGTATGGCAAACAATACTGTTTAATTGAGTTATTGTTTTCAAAAATGCGGCAAGGTGCATATTTCCTTCATAGGGAAGTATTGCTGATAGCTAGTTTTTAAATGTAAATTCTCTAAAGCCTTGATTGGCCTTTTGGGAAAAACAACTCAGATTTCTTCTAAATAAACCTCCATTGTTTTCATTTTAGAAAGTTACTTATATTGGGGGGGTGGAGGGGGAAGGAGAAACCACCAAACTCCCCCTTTAATCAGAATATGGAAGACACTGTGTTTTTCATCAGTGAACAACCAAATCCTTTCTTCTTTGGTACTCTGGAGTATTAACAGGTGGCCATAGCCCCTAGCTGCATGAAACTACCATATGCTACAGAGATCAAAATTAATAAACTAACAGTACAATGTGCCAGTTTATTGTGCTTGCATTTAATTTTAATTTTCTTCTTAGGGATTTTATTACTAAAAAGACACGTTTGGTGATTTTTATCTTTAATATCAATAGCTCGGTTTCGAATTGCTTGTTTTAGCCTCATGCCAGGTAAACAGATGTACAGAAATATATTTCTGACACTACATTTCAAAATACCACTTCACTTGTACTCCTCTATGACTCTCTATGGTAAAATGTTAGCAGTTCCATATACTTTAAATGCTTTAACAGTGGAAAAGTTAGCAAATTTCCTCTGACATATGATTATGTGACCAATAACGCATGATCTGAATATCATTTAACTGTACAAATTCAGTTCTTGTTAAATTCTAATCAGCCAGAACAAAGCAGCACATACAACCGTCTGCTCCCTTCTCCACTTGGCACCTTTAATGGTTCTTTTTAAAAATTCTCTTTTTTTCCTCCCTAAAAACAGTTAATAATTGTCAGAGAAACCCACTGATGCAAACACTAGATGAATGTGGGAATCACAAAGCATATCTTCATGGGGAGTAAACGAGCAGAGGTGCCTCCAAATATAAATGGGCAACGCTTATCGTACTCTTCAGTGAGTCTCAGTGCTGGCTCCTGAATTGAAGCATATGCCAAAAACTACACAAAATTCGGTGTCCAAGACCAGGAGGAAAACATTGTCCATATTGTAAACCACATGCATGACAATTATGGCCTTGAATTACTAGCCTTCTATTCATGTGAGTAATCAGTACTCCACTGAGTAGTTTCACTGCCTCGCAGCCACTGCTTGTATACAGATGCACTGCAGAAGGGTTTTGTCCTACTGAGTGGGGTGACTGCCAAGACTTACAGGGTCCAGCACAAGTTTTATGCTGAAGTTACACCAGCTCTGACCCTGTGTCAAATTTAGGGTCTTGACCCCTCTATTTAGAGCATTTCCCAAGAGCATCCCTAGCTGTCCTCTCTCCTGACATTTCTGAGAGGACCTGTGCTTTGCTGTCTAACCTCCTTCAGCTGCTCATGGGCTATGCTGCTTTTAGCAAGAAGTTTTGAAAATATTGTACACATCCTTTTGACCTGCATCTTGCAATTTTATTGCCTCACCCTCAGGGCTGGTGCATATTGGTGGTGGGAAGAGCAGCTCGTTCTGGGTTAGGGAGAGGTTACACAGGACAGCATGGTAGCGGCAGGCAGAGGTAGTGGCAGGGAGAGCTAAGGTTTATCACGTGGCTCCAGGGCCATTCCCTCATTGTACAGCACTGAAACAATGGAAGAAAATAACAGAATTCACTGATTTTTTTTTTTTCCAACCTTACTCCTACAACCTCCCAACCACCAAGAAAAACAGAGTCCTTTTTGACAAGCTCCTTCCCCAAATCCTATTTCAGTTTTTCTCCCCATTCTCAAAGGCTAGGACAGAAGGAGCAGAGGCAGTGGTATTAACCCTTCCCGAAAGCACTAGCTCAAACCCCACTGAAATTGATGGAAAAACTTCCAGTGATTTTAACAGACTCAGATCACAGCCCTCAGCAGACATGAGCTGTCTCCAGCACACCATCCTGGAGGAAAAAGACAGAGAGGCAGACCTGCCTTCTGCTTCCCACTCAGGTAGGGTTGGTGTCAGATGAGTCAAAACTGCTCAGTTGCTGGGACCCCACGACACGCTGGCAACTTCAAAGAGACAAGAGAAAACAAAGGAAAAAAGCTCACATACTAATCTGGTTTGCCAATATGCATGGACCTCACTGAATTTTGTGATTCATGCCTCCAAACACAGGAGTTGTTTTATTTTTTCCCCTGAAAGAGATTGTTTTGATGTTTTCTAAATAAAGCATCTTCATGTTTAATTTCCAAATGACACTTCAAAGCAGATGAATTATATCACTGGAAAGCTTTTCCATAAAGAGCTTTTCAAAGGATGCCAATTCTTGATTTTTGCTGGAAGAGAAAAAAAAATGACCTGTTTTCATTTATTTTTTTTTTTAAATTGCATGATGCAGCCAGCATATAATTTTGAGTAAATTATTTATACAGATGTCATCCCAGATAATTGGTTAAAATGATGGAAAGACATCCTTTTACCTGTGATACACAGAAACATTTGAGATACCACTAAAATAAGAACCTAATCCTCTAATCATTACTCAGGAAAAAGTCTATGAAAATCAAACACAAGTTTTACCCTGGAAAAGGCAGAAGGATGAGACTATAAACAATATATGGTTTTTCTTCAGTCAAGCTACTCTTTTAATTTTTATGCCTTGCTTTAATTTTGCTTTATTCTTAGTTCCATGCTAGCTTAGTGTAAGATGTATTATCATTGATATACACCAGAATGCTCTTACGAATTTATAAGATCATAATTCCACTAATCTAAACATTTCTTATTTAGAATGAAGTTAATGCTCAGTCTGTAAAGTAATACAGGTACTAATGGTTAATATAATCCTAATAACCAAAATACAATAAAGAAACCCAAACCAAAATTATATGTTGCAAAGAAAGCATCTTCCAATACCTCAGCCTTGCAGATCTATTTCAATTAACATTTAAGGAAATCTGAGACATCATAAAATAAATGTAAGTACTAAGTTTCCAAGAAACATAAACTGAACTGTAATTCCATTGCACGCAAACATATTCAATCTTCTAAAAGAGCTGAACTGTGGTTTCCAGTATTGGCAGAAGGCCCTCTTATAATAACATTACACGTATACTGTAGTTCCCTTGATGTCTTTCATATTTTTTCATAAACAAAATTACAGTGACAGTGCAGTTCATTACAGGAGGTTTCATTAAAGAACTGGTTTATTTTAAGAGAACACCAGCAGAGAACTGTCTTCAGGGATGGAGCTGAGTAAAAAGTCTGATTATGCCTCCACAAAAATCAGGCAGAAATTATGCAGGATTCTGACACTGTAACACAGGAAAATCCTCTTAACAGACACAGGGAACAAACTGTTCCACTGTGACAATGCATTAATAAGCAGGTGCAGCCCTGTCAAGTTGCTGCAAGATGACAAGTTCGGCACTCATGAGACTTGTTCTTTCCCAGGGCATGCAGTGCCCCAGCTCAAGCCCCATGTGCTGGAGCAGGGAGCCCAAGGGGGAGCACGGAATGCTTTGCAATGGAAAGGACCTTACAGATCATCTAATTCCAAATGCCCTGCCATGGGCAGGGATGCCATTCACTAGACCAGGTTGCTCAAAGCCCCATCCAGCCTGGCCTTGAACACTTCCAGGGAAGGGGCATCCACAGCTTCTCTGTCAACTTGTTCAATGCCTTACCACACTCAGCAAAGAATTTCTTCCTCATATCTAATCTAAACCTACTCTCTTTCCATTTAACGCCATTCCCCTTTGTCCTATCACTACATGCTCTTGTAAAAAGTCCCTCTCCATCTCTCTCATAGGCCCACTTTAGGCACTGGAAGGGGACTCAAGTTCTCCCGGGAGCTTTCTCTTCTCCAGGCTGAACAACCCCAACCCTCTGCATTGGAGACCCCAACTGTCTCCATTGCAGAGGGGCTCCAGTCCTGTGACCATCTCCATGATCTTGCTCTGGACTCCAACAGGTCCATGTCCTTCTTATGGTTGGGGGCCTCAGAGCTGGACACAGTGCTCCAAGGGGGGGTCTCATGAGAAGAAAACAGAGGGGGAGGAGTTGTGTCAAGGTTTTGCAACTGGGAAACAGGATTTTTTTCCCTTGCTACAGCCAAGTATCGTGGTTGGTGAAAACCCCCATCCATCTTCTTTTGCTATTAGGGCTGCACCTCACACTGCAAAGAGCAGTAAAGTGGGATCTCTCAAAAGTTTCTTTTATTTCTCTTTCCCTTGCCAGCAAGACCAGCTCCCAAAAAAATAGCACTGCTTTTTGAGTGACTGGCTATTTTTGTTCTTTTTTTTTTTTTTTTCCCTTCAGTTTGCTGCTCTTCTTTCACAAAAAATAATCTCCAGTTTGGGATTAATCAACTAAAAGGTCACCTCACTGCTCAGCGTTTTCAAAAACTTAATCCAAGTAAATGTGATATGGTAGTTTTTTTAACTGTGTTTCTCAGTCGAATCAGATACGCTGTCTCCTATTGTTACTGCAATTTACCTCCCTAGTATATGCTGCTAAGACAAGACACAATCAACACCATCTATGACTTCAGGCAATGGGTTGATGGAAGAGTAATTTCTCATTTTATTTTGTTGTTGACACTATTTTCACTCTGCTCTCTGGCATGACAGCTTTGAGGTATCTGTGATAAAGATATGCAGTCAAGAGCAGTACTGGTTCAAAAATACTCTCCCCCTAGAAAAATTGGTTCCAGGATTCCAAAAATCCTATTTTCAATCTTCCTCCAGAAGGCAAACGTAATTGTTCTTTTCAATCCAGGCCCTGACAAAGTACTCAAAGTCACACACAAAAAAAGGCATTTCCCTGCTATTATTTCCTCTAAAGAGAGGGGCAGTGGTTGAGTACAGCGACCTATCTTCTTGTACGCTGAAGTCCAGACACTGTGGGCTATGTCTGTAACCCAGGCTGCAGCACAAAGCATCAAGCTATTACCTCTGACTTACGACCACAACACTTTTTAAATGTGAGGTCTTTCCAGGCTGTTATGTTTTCTTTTAACAACTTCCATCAAAAAGAATAGAGAGGGGCCATACGATAGATTTTCATCACTCCATGAGGTTGTCAGACTGTTTTCCTTTAATGACAGTATGAATACATATCTCACTATCTTTTCTGAAACATGTTTAATGCATGATATATTAAGAGCTGTAGAAAACAAAATATTAAAATTCTAACATGAAAAATAATAGCATTATGGCTCATTACATTCTCTGTTGCAGCCATCTGAACTGTGAGTAACTTACTGTCATCCTGTCATCAAATTTTGTAACATCTGTGATCATGCTGTACATGATGTCATTTATTTCTCAGAGGATAAAGTTTTCAAGTTCTGAAATAGACGATAACTGTTTGCTACTGGTCACCTGAGAAATAAACTCAAATCTAGATGTGTGGAATCAAAAGAAACCAAAGAAAATCAAGTCAAAAGTGGAAAACTACCTAATCAAAGCCTTACATATATAGTGGGATTTCTATTTCCAATTACAGTAGCAAATCATTTCCTCAAAATACTTGTCTATTCATATCATCTTTTAAAAAAAAAAAAGGGTGTATTTTTTCTTCAGTCCAGACAGTTCTGGTTTTTAGCATTTTTAACATGGCTTTGAAAACACTGGTGTCATCATAATCCTACAAAGAACATCTTCAGAGAAGATCAGAACTTTTCTTTCAGTCTTGCTTTTTCTCTACTGCTACCTTTGCCAACCCATCGATTAAGAGAAGTTCACATGTTGCTGGCGGTTTACCACAGACACAGCCTTTTCTTAAAAATGTTCACTGAAAACACCTGTTAGGTATTACAATGATCAAGGCACAATCTGTCAGAAAAGCACAAGTTCACATTCAAAGGACATGCAAAAATACCTGGAAATGCCATGGGCCTTCAATGCCTCTGCAAATCATAATAATTTACATCTCCTACTTATTAAACATTTTCTGGTTTAAAAAACTTTATTGCCTCTGACCACTCCTACAAAAGCAGCAAAATGGCATGTATTTTAGACATGCTGATGTTGAGACAGGCCTTCCCATTAAATTAAAATTCTGTAATAAAAATTCCCACGTTTGCCATGATGACTCGCAGAAAACAAGCCAGCACTTTGGTATCTGCACCGGTGCTGCCATTTATTTTGAATCACTGTTTTATTTTTCAGAAGTAAAATGAACTTAGACCCCTAATGGAACTGCCAGAAGTCTGCCATCTTCTCCAGTCCAAGGGGCTTATAAAATGAGCAAGAGGGACTTTTTATATGGGCAGATGGTGAAAGGACAAGGGGCAATGGTTTTAAAGTGAAAGAGGGTGGCAGGTTTAGATTAGGTGTTAAGAAGAACTTCTTTACTCAGAGGGTGGTGAAGCACTGGCACAGGCTGCCCAGAGAAGCTGTGGATGCCTCATCCCTGGAAATGTTCAGACCAGACTGGATGGAGCCCTGAGCAACCTGATCTAGTGATTTGTATCCCTACCCAGGGCAGAGTTGTTGGAACGAGATGATCTTTAAGGTCCCTTCCAACCCAAGTCATGCTATGATTCTAAGATTCTGCAGATAACTACTAGCTTTTGGGGTCCACAAAATAAACCAAAACACAAAACTCTTCTTAAAATAGCAAGTTTTGTATCTAATGCTTTTTCTAGTTCCTACAGTGGATACAACAATGAACATCAGCAGCACCATGCTTATATTGGTTTTGCACTAATTTTTTCCATCTGTTGAATTTGTCTGTGGAGGGTGGGCAATTTGCAGGTAATCCCATGGGCATTTGATGAGGACACGTGGCCAGGGTTTCCAGTGGACAACCTTAGGCAGGCCACAGAAGTCCATAATGGCCAGGCAAAGGCAATGGCTCAGGAACATCCTGCACGTTTGGGCTTCCAGGTTGCCAGTCCTGGCCCCTTTCTTCACTGTCCTCTCTGCCAGCTCCCTGCCTCAGACGCAGGCAGGTAGGATGTACCTTGGTATCTCCGGCAAATGCAACAGGAGTCATTTAGTAGGCCAAAGCTTTGTAATTTAGCCCTTTTCATGCACTCTTTGGGCTTTCCTGGGAGTGGGAAAAGGGAAGTGAGCTACCTCAGGCACAACAACACTTTCAACTCTTTTTTTTTTTTTTTTTTAATGACTGATAAGCAGTATCTACTCTTAAAACATCATGACCTTTGAAAACAGTTAAAATTAAATTCCAAGTTGAGGTTTTTTTAAGTCATTCTTTCCCTGAAACCAACAAATGTTTCAGGTCTGGAGGGCAAACACACAGCACCAGTACGTTTCTGACTCATTAGTTTGCTTTTCTCCATAGGATTTAGATTGACATCTATTGGCCTGACTTGTGACACAACAGCCCCGTTCTTCAAATGTCAGCTCCATCGTCCCTGCTTTGTAAAGCTTCCCCTGGTATAGCAGCTTCAGGCTCATTGTTTTAAAGCAAAATAGTCCACTTTAGCTTCTAAGGCAGAGCCTATGGATGTGAAAGTAATGTTCACATTATTTTCCACTTTTTATTCATAACATAAAAAAGATCAAAGCCAAAGATTAGAGTGTTAATCCTTAAAGAAAATGAAAAACAGAGAGCACTAAACATCAATTCATTCAGGCCAAAGAATTACTAGCATGGGCAACAAAACCACATTTATTTATAGCAAGTTATTCAGAACATATTTTTAATGCAAGTGAAATTAAATGAAATTTCCCTGTGCTTAGATGTGTACAGATTGTATCCATGTACAGATTATATCCATGTACACAGGTCTATGTCTCGATTCAACTGCCTTTTCTTCCATTTCCCACCCCCCCCCCCCCAAAATTCCTGTATGGAACTGCAAAGATTAGAGCCCCAGGCTATTGTAATTACAAGAACTTACATATCCCTTCAATCACAGGATAATAGATAGCTATCTCAACATGACTTTTGGGTAAAATCATGAACACAGGGATTTAAAGTTTGCCGTAGATTTTTTGGGTGCTTTTGGCTATAAAAGGCAAATAAACAGTTCCCAAGACTGCCAGAGGTTTGGAAGAGACTAATTTAATTATTCAAGGCTTAACATTTCGGAAGAAGTTGTAGATAGATCAACAGTTTATTTATTAGAATAGTCCAATAGGCATAGAAAACATTCATATAGTTTGCCTTTTTCAGACAGTATAAAATGTACATCTCAAAAAGGTTTACTACTACTAAAACTAATGGTTCCCTTTCCTAAAGCTCAGGGACTTTCAAGTTTTATTTGGGTCATGTGAAAGGAGCAAAAGGAAATTCAGAAGATTATACAGAAACAGAGATCTTCCTTCTTAGCCACTAGCAAATTAGTGGCAAACAGGTTTTCTGGATTTGTTTCATCTCTGGAGGAAGCAAAAGTAATACTTCTATGACCTGACAAGGTTCCATTAGATTCTGAATTCATCTAAAAAAAAAAAAAAAAAAAAAAAAAAGGTGCCCAAAAAAACCCCCACAAAACAAAACCAAACAACCAACCCCAAAAAATACCCAACCTTTAAATGTTAAGGTAAACAAAACAATACATTTTTAGTTGACACTATTATACAGCTTCTTATGGATGAAGAACTTTTTTCACTCCTTTCTTTTTGCACACACTGGTCACATACTTGCAGTAACATGAGCTTCAGGTAAGATCAGGTTCATAAAATAAAAATTGCCTCAAAACACATGAACTTTATCCTATAACTGCAACCAGTTTAATCCTCTAACTGTTGCCAGAAACCAAAGTTTTTTTATTGCTGCATTTTACTCCCTTCATGGGTATCCATTGTGCCATGTTGTCAAAGGCTGAAGTGTTGTACTAAAAATCCTATAGCCCTTCTAATTAAGGTGCCTCGATAGGGCTTTTACAACCTCTGAGCAGAACAGGGCAGCTCAAGTTCAAGAACTTCAGACCTCACTAATTCTAGAATCAGAAATATCCCAGAACAGGCTGACCTCATCAATACAACTGATTTAATCAATTTGTCACAAACCAGGGAGTACAGCTACAAGAACTGGTTGGTTGTCCAAATTAAATTAATTGATTGCTTTCAGATGCAGGTAACATGTTGCAAACTGTTGTCTTTGTGCTCTTAAAATTTTAGAGTCCAAGTTATGTTCCAGTTCCTGCTGTTCATGGTTTAAATTTTTTGTCAGTTTAAATACAGGAAATCAGGTTTCATCTCATTTTTCCATAAAATACAAGTGGAAGCTCCTACTGTTTCTTGAAATAAATTTATAAAGCCCAGAGATGATTTTTTAAAAAAAAGCCAAGCATGTAGCCATGCAAAGTGAGAGTGTCATGCCTAGACCTACACGTGCCACCTATAAAACTGTAAGAAGCAGCAGCAGGCTGAGCTCTCCTCCTCACTAACACAGGGCCTGAACTCGAGGAAGCTTACGTCCAAGTTGGTTAGAGCATGGTGCTAATACCAGATTTGATCCCTGCACAGGCCATTCACTTAAGAGTTGGACTCAGTGATCCTTATGAGTCCCTTCCAACTCAGAATATTCTGTGTGATTCTGTGAATCAAGTCAACAACCCCAGATAAAACCAGGACCCAAACAACTCCAGTCAGATCTGTCAGATGTGAAACCCTTTCAGCAGTGACTTTCTTGGCCATCCAAAGTTATTTCACAACAGGCTGCTTGTTCTGTACATCTGCACAGCTCAGCATTTTAAGCCAACACCTCAAACATCTGAAAACCACCATGCTAGGTGTCACCTTGCCTTTGCCCCTGACTGACACCAACCACATTTGCCCAGGTGCCAGGGAGAGCCATGGGGCAGCTGGGTCTTCCTAGGGGGATGGACAGGGGGATCTCAAGACTGACCTCTTGTCCCCAGCTTGCACCTTCTGAGGACCTTGGAAGAGGTGTCAGTTTTCTCCCAGCTTCATTTTGTCTGAAAATCTTATTTACATGAGCCTTAACAAGTGTTTAAAACCCATGACACTTATAAAAACAAAACACTGATAGATGTTTTCAAGTAGTAGTGCAGAACCAGAGGCTTTCTTTTTTTTCCTCCCAATAATACTATGGTTGTTTCATATGTAAAAATGTACTTTAAGACAAGGCTTTTGTTTGCTTGCTTTTTGTTGTTATTTAATCTTCCTCCTACATCTGTTGGGTCTCACCACCTTTGATGAAAACAAAGACATCCTAACATAGGCATAACCACCAGAATAACACAACTAGCAGTGCAAACCGTAACTCCTTTTATCAAAGATGTATTAACGAAGGGATTTGGTTTATTTACCTGTCATTAGCAAGAAACATGTTTCTGCTTTTCTACCCAAGTATTACCATATGATATTTTCTATCCCTAAGGTCAAAGTCAACTGTGTTGAACTGGTGGTGAGTGGTGGGAGAGTGAGGAACAGGGAGCATACAGGGACACATGGGAGGCTCTGGATGGATCTCAGGAAGAGCATCCCTGGGAGCTTCCCCACAAGGCTGCAGGCTCCTGGGGTGCAAGCCCCCGTAGCACCCAGCCCTGGGCAGCCACTGACGCCTCCTCCGTGAGACCCAAAATACCCCAGTTACCCTTCTGGGCTATGATCTTGCCACCACATGCTACCCACGACTTCACTGCTCAAAGTGAAGTAACCTTGAGTTGTCAAGCCATCGTGCTCACGCTAAACCCTGAGGTATCCTCCTCTCTGAAGACACAAGTGAGATTGATTGCACTTGTGATTTGTTCAGTTCCACAACTATCTTACCATTAATATCCCTCTCTCATCCATTTGCAACACCTGATAAGCACACAAAATTGATTATAATGTCCAATTCATCAGGTAAAATCTTCTGGGATGGTTGGGTTGGTTTTGTTGTTTGTTTTGTTGTGGGTTTTTTTTCCCTTTCAGACTGCATAGGGAAGGGGGGAAACAAAAAAGAAAAAAAACAGCCACAAATGGGGTTTCAAAAATTAATTAGCCTAATAAGAGGCAGAAAAATGTCTATCCTCATCAGGGTTGCCTTGAACCAGTGTAAGAAATTAAGTGGTTTCCTTACTGCAGGTTCTAATTTATGTATCCAAAAGCGCTATATCTCAGAGTAGATTAAGATAGCTACATGTTTCAGCTTTAAGTGCTCATCAAGCCAAGAGATAACAGAACTGATGAATGGGACATTTCAGACCCTTAGAGAAATGAGCACTATTACGTAAAAAGTGTGATTTGAATTTTTCTTTTGGCTTAAGCTGTGCCTTCCTAACAGAATTTATAAATAGAAATAGAACTTTAAAAATCAAGAACTGCCAGAGTGTTTTTTTCTTCATCATCTGATCACTGAAGTATAGGACTTACACAAATCCATATACTTGCATTGAAATAATCTGTGTGCTGTATCCTCTCCTCCCCAAATCAATTTATTACTAAATAGCAAAGAGTAAATGAAGTTATTATTTCAATTTGACAACAGCGAGTCTCATGGTCATTACCCTATAAAAACTGAGAGAAACCAAATTCCTTTAACTGTTAAGAAGCTTGAACATAAAATAACTGCACTCGAAAGGATGGGTATGATATGCCATTAGTTTTTTTAATAAAGCAGTGTCCATAGACTCACTAGACTTATAGAAATCAATTACTGATGAATCAATCTTTTTTCCCCTGCCAAGATGTCAGAGCAGACAGGGCCACTATAATTGCAAAAGCAGACAGCAGTGGCCCTGTTATGGCAAAGTCTGTATCAGACATTAGAAAATATAAGTCTTCATTCAGCCTTGTATCAAATTCTGCAGAACAGTTGTCGACAATGCTGTTTAAAAGCACTTCCTGAATATCTAAAAGGCATGAGGGAATAAAAAGCAAGTCTGCCTAAAGTTTTGGAATTACAGAAAATGACCACTGAAAACATGAAAGCTGGTCATGCATTTTTTTTCTCTGCAAAATACTGTACTGCATGGGACAGCCCTGATGGACAGGTGATATACAGTAAGGTGGCACCAGGCTTGTCCTTCTCCCTGCACTGCCCAGCTCCACCTGTATAATCCTATTCTTTGGTTCACCTGTGCCTGCACAGGGACTAGAGGGCCCCACACTGGTCCAGTTGCTGCCCAGGGTGAAAAGCAGTGAGGGAGGAGAATGTGAGATCCTCTCATTGTGCCTGATGGCTGGCTCGGGTTACAGGGACAAAAGCCTGCTCCCCTCACTGTGCTATTACACAGCAAATTGTTTTACTACTAGTCTGTAAAATACTGCTCTAATTTAGGCATTGCCCAGTCACAAGCAAGGTGGCTGCACCTGTGTTTCTATGGTAAGAAACCTACTGAGCCCCCTCTTCTCCCTTTACTCAGCACTCATTACACTGATGTCTGGGGCCTTGGGGTGGGTTGGCTCTGGCTGGATGCCAGGTACCCACCAAAGCTGCTCTGTCATTGCTCCCCTCAGTGGGACAGGGGAGGGGAAATAATTAAAGGCTCATGAGCTCAAAAAAGGACAGGGAGAGATCACTCACCAGTTACTGTCACAGGAAAAACAGACTCCACGTGGGGAAATTAGTTTAATTTCTCACTAATTAAATCCAAGTAGAATAATGAGAAATAAAGCCAAATCTTAGAACGCCATTCCCCCCTCCCCTCTGCCCCGTCTTCCCAGTCTTAACTTCACTCCCAAGTGTTCTACCTTCTTGTTTGAGACCGAAATGTTAAAGGTTAATGACTCAAACAACTCACCATTTGCAAAGGTCTATTGGGGCTTTCCTGACGCCAGGTGCATACCCACTAGGATGACTACAGAGGGATCTTTGTTTAGCAACAAGCTGTTTTGTGAGCCAGATAAGGGAAAAGGCTGATAAGAAGCAGATTCCAGGGAGTGGGATAATGCTTTTTAACATGCCAGTGTCCTCCTTCCCCAGAAGGCCCAGGTGTAAACCCCACCCCCAGGGGAGGTACCTGGGCATTCCCACCCGAACCTGAACATATATTAACCTATTAAACTTTTTGTTTTGAGGGCTCCCCCCAACAGACCAAAATTAAAATCATCACTGCAACCAATGGACATTGAAATCAAGTCTCACTGCTGGATCCACGGGTGGTGATATCTTTCCTCACCACTATCTACTCTCATCCTTTCTTTCATTTCCTTTCTTTTCCTTATGTATTTCCTTAGGCAATATTTTTATACTTTTATATTGCTATATTTCTGTAGACAATAATGAAAATGGCTACAATAGCTCCTTTCCATTGCAACCAAATTGTTCTAAACTAAACAAATAAACTTTCCATATACATACATATATATAGATATATATATACACATAGCAGTCACTCAGTGTCATTTCACTGTAACGCACCCCAGGGAATCTATTAAAAAGAGCCTCACTTATTCTCCTAACATAACACTCCTCCTCACCAGCAGTGCAGGGGGGTGGGGAACGAGGGTTGCAGTCAGTTCATCACACCTTATCTCTGCTGCTTCTTCCTCCTCAGTGGGAGGAGTCCTCACACCCTTCCCTTGCACCAACGAGGGGTCCCTCCCACAGGAGACAGTCCTCCCTGAACTCCTCTAATGTGACTTCTTCCCACGGCCTGCACTTCTTCACAAACTGCTCCAGCACAGGTCCCTCCCACAGGACTCAGTCCTTCAGGAACAGACTCTTTCAGCATGGGTCACAAGTCCTGCCAGACAACCTGATCTAGCAGGGGCTCCTCCCTGTGTGGTCCCACAGGACCTGCCAGGAGCCTGCTTCAGCACGGGATTCCCAAGGGGTCACAGCCTCCTTGGGGCATATTCCATGGGCCACAGGTAGAGATACCTGTTCCACCATAGACCTCCATGGGCTGCAGGGGCACAGCATGGCTCACCACGGTCTACACCAGGGCCTGCAGGGGAATCTCAGCTTTGCCACCTGGAGGACATCCTCCCCCTCCTTATGCACTCACCTTATTGTCTGCAGGGCTGTTGCTCTCACATACCCCCAACTGGTCTCTTCTCTCTTTGCAATTGTTTCACCACAGTAACTTTTTCCCCCTCCTAACAAAGTTATTCCCAAGGCTCAGCCACTGTCCCTGGTGGGCTCAGCCTTGGTCAATGGCAGGTCCATCTTGGAGCTCACTGGCATTGGCTTTTTGGACACAGGGCAGCTTTCCACAGAAGCCACCCCTGTAGCTCCCCTGCCACCAAAACTCTGCCACACAAACCTAAACTCAAGAGACAAGGAGAAACCTGGAACGAATCCAGTGGAGCTGCAGGATGGCCAGGCCAGGAGCAGCAGCCCTATGAGGAACTGCTTGGGGATCCAGACTTGATTAGCTCAGGGAAGGGACCAAAACCAGCAAGAGACACGTTCAAAATGGGAAAGTAAACAGAGCCATGTCCATCCTGTGAGGTCTGAACTGACTCTCATTACTATGCTGAAACACATGTGGCAGGCACACTAGGAATAACTACTGCATAATCACTCACAAACTCAATTATTAATCTCTCAAATCCTATTTCAGCTTGAAATGTATGGAAATTATCTGCTATTTTAAGCATGCTTGTCATAGGCAATTATAACAGTCTTTCAAGGCCAGTGTTTTCAGAGGTTATGAGAGGTTCCCAGGTACAACTTGCAGAAGAAAATGTGTGCTACAACTATTTCTCTGGATGACTTATAACTAGCTTGGTTTGTACAATCTATTCTGCAAAGAAATAGTTTTAAACAACCCATTTGTGTACTCCAGATAGAAAAGATAAACACTTCTTCCAAATATATAAGTAATCTTACAGGTACAAAATTATCTGATTTCAGATAAACCACAGGAGCAGTGTTGTATGCGTGCAGTTATCCAGAATGCTGGCTAAGCTTTACTTGAAGTTTTAGCTCTCATTGCCAAGATGAAAAAGGTATTTCAGAAAAAAATCCAAACAAACCAAAAGCAAATCAAAAAAACAAAATAAAACCAACCAAAGCAACCCAAACAAAACCACACATCCAAAAACATCAAAAAAACCAACCAGCCAACCAACCAACCAACCAAAACCTCAACACACAACCCTCCCTCCAAGAATAAATGAAAAAGCCCATACCACCCAAACCTTTCCTTCACAAATCCTTAGTACTTCCATGGTCAAAAATACTGCAAGCTTAGTCTTATGTGATACCTGGCCACTTGGAATTTCAGGTCTGCCAGAAGTGAAAAATGTTTCAAGACCTCAAGAGCTAAACTTGATTTCAGTTCTAAAAATAAGGAATTGGCCCAGGTTCAGAATAGATGCAATAAAGATCCTTATCAAGTCTGCTCAGCACTAAAATGAACTAGTATGAAAGCTTTAGTTTACTATCATATTTGTCTGAAAAGCACTCAATAAATTTGCCTGGAATTCTGCCAGAGATGGTACAGAATTTCTGAATGACAGATTGAAGGTGATTCTTCATTATACAAACTTTTTAGGACCATAAATACAACCGGAAACCTAAGTCTTCAAACTAATAAACTCAATAACTTAGTGCTTCAAGAGCTGCCAGATTTTATGATCAAAAGCAAATTATTTTCTTGCACTCAGTTTATTTCAGCTTAATTAAAATACGTTAAATAGTTAGAAGCAATGATAGGGAATTATTTCCCTGGAAGACACTTGGGCTTTAAGTTTGAATCCTTCTCCACATAAATAGCTACGTATATGAAAAATTCCACTCAACCTAGAAGGGATGTTTCCAAGATCTGTTCTCAGGGTGCAGGACATCAGCACTCCAGCAGCTACAAACAGGAAAAGGCAATATGCTATTCAGCCTTAGTGGAACTAACTAAAAGGATAAATAAAGCCAGGAGCAGTGCCTTAGACAGGAACACAAGCCAAATTAAGTCTCTCATGATAACTCAATGAAAATTTAATACTTCATTCTTACCATTTCACTGAAAGTAATTCTCCTCTGTTTAGGAATTAGTCAGAAATTGCAGCAAAACAAATGCAGTACCCACAGCATATAAACTTACCATAAAAAGAATATCCAACAGTCAATAATGCACAAATAAATCTTTTTAATTAAATTTCTTCTTAGAGAGCTCAGTGTGAGTACTGATGTGGTTTTGCTGAAAACTTTATTTTTCAAATATTTATTGTTAGCCCATGCATTTTAAATATCACTTTTAAAGCGTCTGCCCTAAACTGGCTTTTATTTTAAATGTTTTGCTTTTAATTCTCTTTTTTATTGCTTGCTCTCCAGACAATATAACACCTTCCTCAAAACATTTATAAAATACTCAATTGAAAGCTGGGAGAAAAACTAATAGAACAAAAGACTCAAAAGTTTTTATACTTTTAGATTCACTTTTAAACACTGCCTGTTCCAACCAGCTTTGGAGATATTTACTTACAAAAAGCAGCAAAACCAGTTTACAAGTCTTTTATCCATCAGTGAATATTTCACATTTATGCAAAAGTAAATAAACCTCTATTGCCTTTTTGAGATACACTAGTTGTTTCAGTCATCCAAATTCCTCCTGTCTCAAAATCAATTTTAGGTACTTCACAAAACCTTCTATTTAGTGGTTAGGTGGGTTAGGGTTTTTTTCATTTAGACAAACTGAATTCTCAAAATAGTTGCTTGGCAAAATATTCTTTCAGTTTAGCTATAGCTTCAGAAATAATAGTTTCTTTATTCTGGGAAGGCTTGAGGCAGCATTCTAGGAATATGAAAATTAGGTGCACATATTGGAAGCTTGTTCATTTTGACTGCATTTACAAGTCTTTTCTTCCTTCCCTGCAATTACAGTAATCTGGTGCGACACTCTTACCAGATATTTATTCAAAGCACAGTAAATTAGCTCAGTTTTCACAGAAGTCAAGTCTAAACTTTCAATCTCACTTACGGTAGATGGAAAGAAGAAGATTCAGTAAACTGCCTTTGTTCTGAAATTCGGTACTTCTGCTGTGAACGCCACTGGACGAAAAGGTGGTGATGTCACTGCTGCAGCCCTCAGCTTCATCCTCCCCTTCTCAGCTTTGCCTTCACCTTCACAAACCCAGCCCTAATCACCTAGTGAGAAACTGCATGTGTTTACACAGGGGGAATGATGCTGTTGTCTCAGACAGATTTATATGCAGGTCAAGTAATAACTACACACATGGCTCCTTCTGAGACTCAGGGCTGTCTGTTGTCTTACAGCACAGGTAGAATCTTCACATGTTCTTTAGAACTGATGCTTAAAATGATACTACACTGGTTGTGTTCCTTTAAACCACAGTAATTCTGCAGGGAAGTAAAGGCTGGGTCAATACTCCTTGAAATGGCTAAGAATGCCAGTGATTCAGGTTGGAAGGGACCACTTCAAAGCAGCATCAACTGCAGCACATTGCACGGGGCCAAGGAAGGGGATCCCACAACCTCTCTAGTCCTGTGCCTCACTGTCTGGACACCCTCACAATGAAAAGCATTTTCTTAATCCCCCATGTGGATCTCCTGCATTTTGGCTCATCTCAGTTGCCTCTCCTCCTTTTGTTGTATAACTCTGGGAAGAGTTTGTCCCAGACTGTTCTACACCAACCCATCAGGCACAGCAATGGGATGTCCCCCAATGCCTCTCAGCAGTTTCTCATCCATCTTTTAATCCAGATCATGTTTCATTGATCTCTCTGGATGGAAACTATGGAAGACAAGGTCACAAGTAGGCAACATCACCTGCTCTCCCCTTACACAGCCAGCCAAGCAATCAGAGAAGGCAACCCAGAAGGTCAAGCTCATCTTGCCCATGGTAACTCCATGCTGGCTGTTCACAATCACCTTCTTGATCTTTATGTATTTGGACATGGTTTCTAGGAGGATCTGCTGTATAACCTTCCCTAGATTCCTCCTCCTTGTCCTTCTCGAGGCTGGGAGCAATGTTTGCCTCTTTCCTGTCACTGTGAACCTCTTTAAAGATGACAGAGAGTAGCCTCACAGTGACCTCTGTCAGCCTCTCCCCCAGCACTCTCTGGTGCAGCCTGCCTGGTCCACTGGACTTCCATATGTCCAGCTAGCCTAAAAGCTATCAGTCTTGATCTTTCTCTGCTCTAGGTGACTCTTCCCTTCCCTTAACATTGCCACTTGGCTTAGAGGCTGAGGTAAGGGCAGAATTTACCAAGAAAAACCAGAAAGACACAGAAAAAGCTGAGATAACCAATCAGTCAGCACATCCCCTCCTCCTTTGTGGAGTGGGCTCCCATTTTTCTTAGCTGTTCTTTGGCTGAAAAGTATGTACAGAAACTTTTACTTCTGGCCCTTGTGTCCTTCCCCCTTTCAGCTCCAGCTAAGCTGTGGCTTTCCTACACCCCTTCTCCATCCATGCAAGCTTGGACAATCCATTTGTGTTCCTGCCGAGTAGCCCACCCCTGACACCCACTTTGGTGCACTTAGTTTTATGTGTGAGCTCTGCTTGTGTTGAACTCCTGCCACACGTGCTTGATTTCCTGCAGTTTGGAAAGGACTGTCCTTGTGCTCTGAGCCCCTTTGCCCCCCAGGGCAGCCTCTAATGCGATCCTGCCAAGCTGAAATCTGCTTTCCTAGATCTTTTAACTATTTACTGGATTTTACAGAATTTTTTACATTAAACTACTGCAGTACTAATTTAACAAAAACGTTTATCACAAAAAACAAAACCTTTATAAATAGATTAACTGCACTACCCAAGTGTTTCTGGTACACATAATACACTGCCTTGTCTTTCTCAGAACCTCACAGAAACCAAGAAACTGTATTTGTTAGTCACTTGGTAAAGTCTCCAGCAATGAGTGCAAAAGGACAGATCTGTGGAAAATAAACAAAGGAGAAAAAATAGCATTATCCTAAGGCTGCTGTTTTTGTACCAACAGTGTAGACATGTCAGTTTATTCTGAACCTTTGACCAGTTGATTTCATATAAAATCAATTATATGAGACTGTTCCAAAGTCATTAGTGAGGCTAGGTCCTAAAGTCAGGATGAAATACAAGTTTGACCGGGAAAAAAATCCAGATCTTTAAGTCATTCTAAGACTTACAAACTAGTCGATATTTTTATTGGTTTTTCTTTGACCAATCTTCAGTGACTGGTATCCAATTACAAAATTTTGTCTCTACAAACATTAAAACCTGCAAATAAGCATTTTTTTTTTTTTTAATATTTGACTGGAAGTACAGAAGGAAAATAAATCAATTTACATACTGATGTTGTCCCTTACGGTGTAATTTTTACATGCATCAGGCAGACACAGTTTATACTAAATATAGTCACAGAAATTAGTATTTCATAAAGGACACAAAAGAGATCAGAAGATTGGTCACCACTTTCTAGTTAGCCATCTGCTTTTAAAGATAAACCTGTGCTTGGAATCCCTTCTGGACAGAGGCAAAGGTGGCAAACAAAGGACTCCCAGAGAGTCAGGAGCATGATGGGGACACAGTAGCACTGAATGCTGGGGCAATTCTGTTGTTATCAATATCACCTGTTGTTACTATTATTAAGGAAAATAACTTGCATGTCTGGAAGCAAAGTGGGAAAAGTTTTTCTGGGTAATTTAATTCATTATTTTTGTTCCAAAGTTCTATACCTACAGATAGAACCACACTACATAAACTGATGATGCACTGAATCTTACTGTCTCTGAAAATTAAAGTTCATTTTCCAGTACTTCCTGCATCTGCTGTAATGGGAAGTTCTGGAGGGTTCAGTGTTGAATCTTTCAGATAGATTTTACTGGGCTTACTTTGACTTGTACAGAGCTACAGTTGGAGCCCTGTAATCTTCCTATCACACCCAGCTGGAAGCTGCCTGATACATCAATCTAATGCAGTCGGAGCCCGCTGCTTACAGCCCTTCCCTATATCCATCTATCAGTTGTATGTCCAGATCAATGAGAAAGTGATTACTCTGCTGGAAAAGAAAAAAGTGATAAAATAATTGTAATAAGCCTCTGATGACTAAAACTCACTGATCTACTCTAATGGAAATGCCAGGTTTACAACAGAACTTCAGTACATAACAAAATGCTGCGGATGGCACATAATATCTTGCTAAGCATCGTGGATACAGCTGATACCTAAAAAGAGAAACTATACAGCATTATCTAATTTCTAAAGAAATATCCAGAGGAAAGGAGACATAAGAAACAGGAAACTCTTGCTCTTTCAATAAAAAAGTCATCTCATTGAAAGAGTCTACCATTAACTAATGTTTAAATTAATGTCTTTAATATCCAATATTATTAATTTTTTTAATAGTAGATTGAAACTTAATATCTAATTTCACTCAATGTAACCTGAAAGCACTCTTAAAAATAATTAAACTGAAGAAGAATAAAATATTTCTGATAATCTGCACATCTGAGCAAATAGCTGCATGAGTCACAGGGGAAAATGACAGAGGCATAAAAGATCAGGATGGAAATTGAGCCAAAACTGAGAGCAGCTTCAAAACCAGAGGACAGAGGAAGGATTACAAGGAGAGCCAAGGCACAGGATATGCATGAAGGAACAGTTTGCTTTTCTGTCCACAAGCCTAGAGCAAGCATGTAGCGAAAAATGATTTACAGACGTGGTAACTAAAAGGTTAATGACAATCTGTAACAGGTTAATCACCCAGAACACAGTAACAGGTTAATCTCATAAAGCATTGTAGAATTAGCCAAATAAGGAATGAAAGTTATATTTATGCCTACTCATCCTAGGGTTTCTATGGAGTCAGTTTATTTTGCACTTCCTGGGTATTAAACTGTTTGTTAATGTGCGTGTTTTCCTTGTGTTGCCCTGCAGGGCTTGTATAAATACTGCATTCATTAGCTCACATGTACTCTCCTGTCGTGACTTATTCATTACAGAACTGAACAATATCAGCCAATTTATGAATTACTTCAATACTTTCTGTAGTGCAAAAAGCTCAAAACACAGACCTGTCAGGTGTCAGGTATTGTCATTGTCAGGTATTTTGGGTATAGGAAGACAAAAACTAGCAGTTTCTCTGACTCACTTCTGTAAGTTTGTGTTAGTTGTGTATGTTCTATCCAGTACCTGTGAATTAATTGTTTTAAATGCTGCTGTTTCTTTAAGTCACTTCATCTGAATCCTTTGATTGTTGAGAAAATCCCATTTTCTCAACACAGACAGAGTATTTGAGTGGCACAATTTTTTTTCCTCTACTTACAAATGAGCTTTTGTGTGCACCAGACCAATTTCTATTCTTGTTTTTAATGCCACCTTTTCCCTTCATGCTGTTTAAAAGGGTAAACAAGGTTACAGAATTACTTAATCATCACACCTAATTGCCCATCCATCCCTTGCCTTTATGTTGGAAAATTCATTAACTATTCTGTATACTGAGTCAGAGGCATCAATGCAAGGCTTTGCCTTCTGTCTGCATGTGGGCTCCTGGTGATAAGGTCTGAGTTTGTTTGCTTTAGAAACAAAGTCTACACCAAGATGAAACAGAAAACGCATGTGTAGCTTAGGTGCTCATGCTGTGTGGCCACAGCACAGCACAGTCCCTTTATCACACAGTACCTGCCTTTGCAGTGTGACAGTACAGGTGCCACCAGTGCTGTGGGCTTCATGTGCTGTTACAACTTGCATGACAAATGGTCTCTTAAACATCCTCATGTTCTTCCTGTCTGTAATTCAGTCAAAAAATTCCAAAAAGGAATTTCAGAAAAGAGCAGTAGGTTTATACTATAAACATGGGTTCTCAGGAAGAGGGGGACCTGTGTCATCTGTCATATTAAAGTCAACTTGAGCACAGCAAATGACATGCACCCTTTTGACAGAGCTACCCATAACGGCTTAGACAATAAGACTTTGATTCTGTGTTGCTGAAGGATTCAGAAGTGTTCATTAAAGGGCAGAGAGGTGTTCACAGAGCATCAGAGCCTCGAGCGTCTTCTAAATAGAACTAATCAAACAGTTGGGTTTCAGATAAAAGAACATCCAAATGAGTGGCGGCTGGATGTTTGTGTTCTCAGCTACTAATGCAAAAAAGGTTTATTTCTGAACATCTTTGACACACAGAAACAAAAAATGTATTATTTATAATGATGCTCATGTGGCAAGAAAATAAAAATTGGGGGGAAAAAAATCTCTTGGTTAATATTTAAGCATCCGGATACAGCTGGAAAAAGGCAACAAATTCTGAATAAGCAAATCATCACAAATTACACATGTATTAGGTATGTAGGATGCTTATATTTGGAACATTCAGGATAGAGGAGGGAGAATACTATTGGAACAGAAGTAAACAACAGCACATCACATGACGCCTTCTGTAATTGCATATAAAAGTGAGACTGTAGTCTATATTCCTTTATGAAAACTATTCTGCTGCCTGTAAATTAGTAGTATCTGCAGGATCTACATAATTCATGATTTGATAAATATTTTACTACTTTTCTGCTTATATTAACAACTCTTACACAGTTAAAGTGAAGCTGTATAGTTTTCCATGCATTTTGACCCTACTGTAACTTAAAAAAAAGTCCTTCTGGGCAGGCCCTGTGCCCTGCATGTCCTCTGAAGGCAGACCTCCAATGAGTGGCAGTGACTTGGGCTCAGATGCAGCATCCTCAGCCACATGCTCAGTGACAGTGACTCGTTGACTTGGGGGGTTAGGTGACAAGCGAGGTGTTTTTACATAATAAATGGGACCAAGTAAGTTGTTTCATATATTGGAGGCTAAGAGAGCTCCCAGTTAGCTTATATTTTTCAGTCACAAGCTGTCTATTGGTGCCAAAACTGCTTAAACTCTTCAGCATCACAGATATCTTAAAATACTTACTTTGATCCTGGCCACAGGACACTGCATTAGCAAAACGAAATCCTGCTCAAGCCTAAAGTCCTCTTCTATGCAAACAACTACAAACATTCAGGGGAAATGAATACCCCGTCTCAATGCCAGCAGAGGACAACCTCAACTTACAAAGGCAGGAAAAATAAAATTAAGTTTCTACAATTCCACTTCACACCAGTTCCTGCTCACCCTCATCAGACTCTATGGTTTTCCTAAATACAAACTTCATGTGTAATTATTTACAAAAGACAAGCTACATACACACATATATATGTAGAATGTGCGTGTGTGATAGATAGACAGACAGATGGATAAAAGAAAAGCATGACATGACATTACCCCAACTCTTCCAATAATAACCTCTTGTGCCCCTCCATGCATAAACAGCAATGGTTCAAAATCTGTAACACATGTCAGTTTTTAGGTCACTGGACAACAGCCCACATAGAGCAGAAGGGATTGAAAATTAATGCCGCTGCTGGAGAGAAAAAAAATATGACTAAAGCCAAGAAATGATAATGCTATAAAGACACATAATAGCCTATTAAACAACATTTCTTACCAGATATACTTATTTATTCATTTTTGACGGAACATTTCAATTTCCTCAAATGCACAACACGCAAAAAGAAAATTAAATAGCTTCTTATTTGAAAAAAAAACCAAACAACAACAACAACAAAACAACAAAACCAAACAAACCCTGTTTCTATGGTGTTTTTTTGAAGGCAGCATTCACTTACATGCTAAGTAAAACTAATGCTAGCTTGTACCAAAATCATTATCACTCATTCCCTGTTGCAGGGGAGGGGCATTTATATTCATGAAAACCAAGAAGTACCAGCCTTAGCTGATAGAGCATAGATGTTACATGCAATAGTTGCGAATTGTTGTTTTGGGGATGGATTTTTTTCTTCTTGTCTCAAACAGCTATTGAAAGATTATGCCTGGAAAATAACCAGCTGTTACTAGAATCAATGTTTATTTTCATTCTGGGTTTTTTGTTGGGGTTTTTTTGGGTAGGGTTACTCATCATGCCTAGAATAACTTTCAACCTTTAGTTAAATTCCTCTCTGCTCATGAGCTTCTAAATAGTTCTTTGAAAACAGAGGCACTAAATGATATGCCTGTCTTTTAACTGCTTATCTTGCAATTACCTACTAAAACATTTTGTTTACCCCACATAGGAACAGTGTTTGTGTGAACACACATACCCATTTTCCCCAATGATGTTCTCACAGCCACATCATCTGCTCTCCATCTTTTTCTGTTGGTTTTTCCCCTCTTATGAAGTACTGAGATTTTGAGAGACACAAAATAATAGGGTGAGTGATTTTATAGGAGTTTAGAAGCTAAGGGGATACTGCTCTGGGAAAACCATTTGACCTGGCTCATCCTGTCCCACGGAGTTTGCTGTCAGGCAGCAGCAGTGCTCCTGCTGCTGCTCCCAGGGTTTGAAAAAGGGAGTGAGCTCCTGGAGCTGGTCCTGGTGGCACCTCCTGCTCCTGACCATTTTTCCAATGGACGTACCAAAGCCAGGTAGGATCCATCCCTCCCTCTGTTAGCACACCTATGTCTTTTCTGTGCTGCTGTGGCAGTACTGCCCCTCTTCCCTCCTGGGTGGTCTGAGCACCACTGCAGGAGGATCCTTCTTGATCCCAGCCCTGTTTTTCCACATGTGATGATCTCTTTTAACACGTGGCCACCAGGCTGAGAGGAATCATGACAAAGACTCCCCGGAGGCAAGTTGTTAGCACAGATTCTCCCTCCTAGGCACAGCATAGCTCACACACCAAAATACCAGTCAGCAAAAAGGAGGTACTGCAGCCCCCTACTCTCTGCCCTCTGGGCACTGCAATGGGTGCAGTAGCCGAAGAGACAAGGTAAATGCAAGGCTTCAGCACTGCCACAGTCCCCTGCAGCCTAGAGAGAGAAGATGGTGGCAAAGGGCAGAAATCAGGCAGTTGCTGCTTGCAGGCCGAGTATTAAACTAAAATCAACCTCTCATTGCTAGCGCTTTTAGAGCAGTGTTCATGATCTCTGCAGGGTGCCATTTTCTTCTCTTCTTTGATGTGAGAAAGGTGGTGCATTAGAAAGAGGAATGAAAGGGGCAGGTTTGGAATCATTAAGTAAACTCACTGTCTCTTAAAAAGGAAATGTCCTTGAATTTATTCAGTTGCTCATCTCCTCTGAACAAGTTAAAGCAAAGTATCTAGGAAGAGAAAGAAGTCTTGTGTGTTTCAGCCTCACTTCACTTTCAGATATACAGTATTTCAGTAGCCTGCAGCTTTGACTGACTGCAGTAAGAAGTATAGTTTAATTAACCATTACAGCTTTTACAGGGTGTAATTGGCCTCACAGCTAGTTCATTAAAGCCACAGCAGAATCACTGTGACAGTCCAGCCATGAGCAAGTACATACAGAGCATTAGCAGTTCAGCTTCCCACACATTAAGTTGGTGAATGTTTTCTGTACAGAGGAGATGAAATGGTGCCAGCCAGACCCTGTCAAGTTTGTACCCAGAAAAATATTCTAAAGGAGAGATGACCAGGAGCAAATAGACAGTCTCCAACCTCATTACTCCCTATGCAGCTCAACATATGTCAGGTGTTTGCACTAGGCAAACTGACATTTTAGCGCACTGTTGGTCTACCCTGGAAATCTGATATTTATAATGTAATAATTCTGTATCTGGCTGCTGGAGCAGGTGCAGTTAAAGAAAGATGAGTTATTAAAGAGAAAGTCTCCATTTGGTGGCATTTTGTAGGTGGAAGTCTTTTGAGACACTCCTATTACCTGAAGTGTTCACTATATAGTTTTACTCTACTGGGACTTTGCGGTAATCTGAAACGAGATACTTTTCCCTCCGCCTTACAAGTGCTTGCAATTTACAGACTTTACTAAGGTGTAGGCTTCTGTGTGGACCTCAATATTCCCAGAAGCAGATTTTCCAGTAGCACATTCTGCTTATGGCTGGAAAAATAACCCTTGGCTGCAGCCACGTCTCTACCACTCTCACCTTCCTCTTAGCTGTATTTTTAGCCTTTCTTCACCCACCCTCACCTCTCCATCTTCTGTCTTCTTTGGGCCATTTTCTCTATATTAGGAGAAATTTCCAGATCTTCTTCTTCAACAAGAACTAGTTTTTAGGAGTGACCTTCACAGGCCTTTGCAGTCAGTGAACCTGTCTTTGAATTAATACACTTTTTCCTTAGCACTGACAGGCAGAGCTCAAGGAAATTCACTTTCTTGAGGTATATCAGCACGGTCTTCCCAAGGCAAACACAAACCCCTGTTGCCTGCTCTCCAGGCACATGCAAAGTTGCTCTGCCAATAGCTTCAGCCAAATGCAACTTGTATGGCCCTGGTGAGTAGCTAAGCTACTAAAGTCACTTAAAAAAAAATCAAAACCCAACTGTTAAAACTAAGCTACTAAGCCCAGTAAGGTCTATTCATCCCAGTGTTAGCATGCCCAGGTTTTAGTGCATCTGGAGCTTGGTCAGAGTAAACAAATCTGCACTCAGGGTACTGACAAAGGGAGACTGTATCTGCCTGCAAAAGACAACACAGGAAGAAGCTGATGTTATTGCTAACAACCATGCTGAAGCTCAACAGGGCCCTCAAAAGGCTATGGGGAACCAGGAGACTTGAAGGCACATAACAGGTTTTTTCTAAGTTCCTCCCAAACAATGTTTGTCTTCAGCACTGTCTTCAGCAGCAGAGGCTTATGTCCAGAGAAATTTCTGACCTTTAACAAAGGCTGCTACATAACAACACTCCTATCCTTTCTCCAAAAATAAAATAATGCAAAAAAACCCACTTGATTAGTCTTGCTAAAAGTGAATAACCTGTCAGCTTCAATATCACGCAATACCTGCACTAATAGGATTTAAATAGCTTGTAGGAACTTGATGAGCAGTTTCTGTGCTAATGTGGCCCAACTCTGCACTGAGTTTCACAGCTGAAACCTTGCTGAGGTGACACCCTCATTACCAAGAACATAATCTGGACAAGTATTTTTAAAACAGAAGGACTTCCCACACACATACTGCAAGAGAAACACAAGGAGCTCTGTTAACACTTTCAAACATCTTGAATGCTTAAACAATTTTTGAGCACATTTTGACCATTGTATCAGAGTATCTTAGTGAATTATGATATTGCGCAGAGAAAAGGCATGAAAATTATTTGGATAATTGAGAGCATGAATAAAAAATGATTGCTGAATTGGATGCTATACAGCTTATATCTAGAATAAAGCCTCTGTTGTGTAGGTTTTAAAAACTCCATGAGCCTAACTTCCTCAGCACAAGAATTTCTTCTAAAAAAATAGCATGCACTTAACTCAAATCTCAGGGCACACAGCAAATTTTCATGCACTCAGGAGTTTTGCTGAATCAAGATTCAACATGAGCTCTGAGCAGCAGCAACTCAACTTTGGTCTCCAAAGTCTGTTCAAGGCAGCATCCAACATCAAAACAAATTCTAGGAGAAGGAAAACAAATAATAGTGCAATCTAGAGCAAACTCCATTAGTCCCTAAGTTCTCAGAAATCAGTGAAATGATTTGCCAGTCTTCTTCTTAAATTAAGTACTCAATCATTAGAATAAGCACTAGTCAACATAGTTGTATATTACAGTAACAGTAAGGGGGGCTTTAAACTGTTAATAAAATATTTGTTAATTACTAATAAAACTCTGTTAATACATTTACCTACTTGAAATATGTATTCTAGGATGATAAAATAAGCTCAAAGATTCATGAATCAGGTCCATGTTCAAAACAGACTAACCACACACCTCCCATCTTTCACTTACCATTGGGATGTGAGAGAAACAATGAGCTGAAAGAAAAATGTGGCCATCAGTAGTGAATGAACTCATGCAGAGCTTTAGATCATCTTCTGAAGCTGAAGGAAACTATTTCAAATAGCCATTCTTCTACAATGAGTTGTAGCAGTAAGTAATTAAAAAAGCAATGTGCAGTACATGGAATGATGAAAAATACCAACATAACAGACTTGTCAGAGTTGTCTGTGTGTTCATGAATAAAGTTCAAAAGCATAAAGCATTGGTTATACCCCAAAAGGTGGAGAAAGCCTTCAGCTGATATGCAGACAGACACTGGAAGAGGCTGGGAACACAACTGGAATGTTAATCTAAGACACAAACCTCAAGCATAACTTTTTGAAAAGAACATTTGCTTATCCTTTTTTAAATTTTAACCTTCATTAAGGAATAGGGTAATTCAGATTTTTTGTCATCATAAACCCTTCCCTTCTCTCCTCAAAAGAAAATACAGCCATTGAAAGGAGTTGTTTCTAATCACTTCAATCAATTACAGGCCACAGTTTCTTGATGAAAAATTATTTTCAAGTACTAGTTACGAAAGACTGTCTCAAATACAAGGTCTTTAATTTTATTATAATTAGAAGTATTGGTATGCCACCACAGGACCAAGTTCAAGAGCAGCAGAGTAGTGTACTTATGCACAGCTGAAGAGGAGGTGTAAGGCACTACTCACTGTGTAGCTAACACAGAGTGAATGCAAAAGGAGGAGAAGCAATCCACTGTAAATGCGTGGAAACCAGGCAAACACATTTATATAAAGTGAAGGCAATTGGGAAATGTACTCATGGAGAGATCACAGAAAAATGTCAGCCAAGGACATGCAGAAATCACAGTCTTCAACCAACACATCAGCTGACAAAGTCAATGACTGGATGAAGCCAAGCAAAGTCAAGCTAAAAATTAAGACTGAGAAGTTTTGTAGTGACAGGTAGCACAGTGCGCTAGCTGACTAAGCTGAAAGACTGGGGCAAGCTTTCAGCTAAGGAAGGCGTGTTTGTTTAGAAGGGTGGTTAACCAGTGCAGCCACACTGCCAAGAGCAGCAATGCACACTGCAGTGGTTGGGATCTGCCCCGTGTCTTTCTGACAGCTATGCTTTAGCCAAACAGAAGTTACTGGGATCAACAAAGTGGTACCCATGTGAAGGGTAGTGATCCGGTTTTTACATGTCAGAATGGTCCTCCCTGGTCTTAAATTCTCTGCCTCACACAGAAAGAGGCTGAGCAAGCTCAGGAAAAGAACACAATGCTGCTGTGAGCCCCCCCCTTGCACTTATAATTCAGATCTCTGTGCCTCAACTCAGATGGAAAGTGAAGAGTGTATTACAGAACACAAATTTAGCACCAGAGATTGTCTGCAAATGTTGGTGCCTGGATGCTGCTGACTTGAGGCAAAGAGTCCAGAACTTACTGAAATTACTGAAGGCCTCCCTTGAAGGGGAACCTGTGAAAAGGGTTTTATTTAGTTAAGCAAATGAATAAACATCACTGTGAAACTTCTCTTCATGTACACAGGACATCACTGGAAACTAACAGAGAGCAGATATTTGTCAGCAGTACTTTGTGGCACAGAGAACCCAGACCAGCAAATATTTAGTAATAGTTCTGACTTCTCTACCATCATATCATTTTACTTGCACCACAATTTAGGGAGAAGATAACAGTATTTTTTCTTCACAAATTATATACATCCAGCCTGGCTTTTTGACAGTCAACCACAGCTTAGAAAAGTCTGATCTTCACCCCTAGAAGAACTGTTTACCTTTTTTCTAAAACAGAGCATGTTGTGCAATACCAATGCAACTCAATTATTTAGACAGGCAGACCTGCAATACATGGCCTTTGTGAAAGATCTAATTCATACTTAAGAAAAAATACATGTTCTACAGCTCAAGCCAGTCTCTTTCTCTTTTTCACCATATGTCAAAGATTTTTACCTATTTTCAGGATTAAAAGTATAGCCTTTTGCCACAAAATATTATAAAGAAATAACTACCCATGCTACAAAGACAACAAGAGGTTCTCAGGACATTTAGACTCAACAAACATTACAGAGGCCTGTTGTGAGCTATGTATAGCTAGAAAAATCAAATTTCATCTGCCACTCTGTCAGGCTGCATTCCAAAGTCATTTTAGCATTGCAGTGAATACCAAGATATTTATCTTTCTTGGCTAGGTTAATCTTGTGTTCCATAATTATCATGACTGCCATAAACGCATTCAGTTCTGTTCCTGCATTTGTGACTGTTGCCAATCTGAGGAGAAACTGAGCTGAAAGGGAGTCACTTTTATTTACTTTCAACTTACAGGCGACTGCAGAAATTAAGAAGTATATTGCACTGGAAATTGTGTTTCTTTCTAGACCTGTTGACTATAGCTTTCCAGTTAATTTTTTACCCTCAAAGCAAATTGAAATCATTACAAGGCTTTACTGTTTAAAGTATTCTAGAGAGGAAATGGCTAGAGAGTACTATGAATATAGTTGGTTGGCAATATATGTCTGTGAATCTGTGGTGTGCACACACACACACACAAGTTTTGATGAGTTTTCCAGAGCACTTTCTTGGGATTACACACGTACATCCCATTTCCTTTGATCATGTGACAAGTCCTTAGGATGCAGCATGTTTCAGGAGTCTGCGGGCCTGCCAACTTCACCACCCTCCTGTGCAACACAGCTAAACAGTTTCCAGTTCCAGATTTAGCTCCTTTGGAGTTGGCATGACTCTCTTCACTGCACACTCTAGTTGTGCCCTAAAGCAGTGGAAAACATGGTCAACCAGGGATCTTTCCTGCTAGATGTACTGCTATTTCTTTTTCAGATTATTAGCACCATTCCTACTAACATCTGCTCTCCTGCTGCTTTGAGTAGGAGAAGACAAATAGCACCTTTGTCCCTGCTTTCAATGACAACAACCGTGCAGAATCCAATGCTCAGAAATACTGGGAAGAGAGACAAAACAGGGAAAAGACATCACTATGCTTCAGGACCCTGTGTACTTGTCAAAGGTCAATCAAGATTAATCCTTGAACTGTTCCTTGTCAAAACCCAGAGTATGACATGTAGAGCTCTAAGAAAAGATTCAAAGTTTTGGTTTTTTTAGAGGGTTGAGCATAGTCTTTATTTTGGAGGATGCAAAAGTTGGAACAAAAGACAGACTGCAAAACCCCCTAGGTTTTCAGTGCCTTAAGCTGGTAGGAACTTGGCAACTCTTGCTGCATCACTTTAGAAGAGTGCAGGTGAAGAGAACAGGGTTTATCTAAACAGCAGAGATGAGCTACATTAATGCAACCCAAGCATAGGCAAAAGCTGAGCAAATTAATAAGGCCAGTTTGTACTCACAGGGTCAAAAAAGGGATATGGAGCAGTCACAAGAAGGAGAAGAATCTCCAGATCTTTCCCCTCTCCATCTTTAACTCAATATTCCAGAAGGACACAAGAAGATACAAAACCAGAGAGAAATTCTGTTTCTCAGGCTTTCTTCTACAATCATCAGCTTACTAAACTTCCTTGTGATGTTTCAATGTCTGGAACAGGGACAATAAAGTACCTACCCATCCATATATTGTTACACTCAAAATTCATCCATTATTGCAAATCACCAAGAGTCCTTCAGAGATGAGATTTTGACATAATATGAAATACAATTATCTCAATAGAAGAGGGAATACCTGTGCATATAGATAGGTTTAAACATATAAATATTTCTTTATTTCAGTTTCCCCAGACTCCCAAAATCTCCATAAAAGTCTACATGTCCCTGGAAGTGTTTAAGGCCAGGTCATATTGGACTTTGAGCAACCTAACCTAGTGGAACGTGTCTGTCCATGGTAGGGCAGTTGGAGCCAGGTGATCATTAAGATCCTTTCCAATCCAAAGCATTCTATGTTTCTATAAAAGAGAAGTTCCTACTCTTCTAGCAAATTTAGACAAGCTTCACAGAACTTCAACAAACAGTGAAGAGACTATATGGGAGGCTGTAAATCCATGCTCCTATGAAGAGATTAAGACAGTCTGACTTGCAGGATTCTGGGGCCCCAAGCTTCATTAACATAAGTAACAGCAGATTAAGCTGGGACAATATGCCACAATGACCCACAAGTTCCCCAGCTGTACTAAAAATATCTATACAGAAGTAGACAGGTATCTTCAACACGGGGGAAAAAACCCAACGCACTAGGGCTTAGGGAACCTAAATCCAAGGAAACCTGCTTTCTCTTTTTAACTGCTCTTTGTAACTTGAGAATTCATAATCAAATTACTTCTATGTGCGACAAGATGCAGGAAAACTCAAAATAAAGCCAATTGTTACTGGAGGGCCAAAGAGTATGTTGAGGTAAAGCTGTCTTTGCTGGAGAGAGTCCTCCTGGAGGGGTAATTCTAGCCAGGTTCCAGCAACTGCAGTGAGGGCTGATGAGCAGGAGAAGGTGGTTCAGTATGCAGCAGAAATTACACAAACCTGAAATAAATCCAAGAGCTATGAAATGACTAATTTTCAATGATTATACTAATAAAGTGGGTGGGCCATAGAGACTGGTCAGGTTTCCAAATTGGTAAATTCACACAGCTATCAAGCATGGCTGGGAGGTGACCGAGACCACGTCCACTGGTTATTTTTCAGTTTAAGCGTATCTGACAGAAGAGTCAATGTGATACACACAGTTCAAAGTGGCAGCAACATACCTGCCCTGTTTGTTTTGCACAGTTTGAATCTAATCTTTCACAACTTCAGGCAGGATGACAGAGGCATGCAAAACAGGCTGATGTGATGCATGAAATAGGTATGTCACTTTAGCTTTTATCTGAGAGCTTCAACTGCCAAACAATTTCTTTTACATCTCTGGAGAACGACACGCGTTAAATTTAATGTAAGAATTAACTACTGGCACCTTCAATCTTGAATATTACCTAAAGGCATCATAAAATACAGTGCATAAAACAAATAAAAAAAGGAGTCAAAGTGCATGGAAAACATAACAGATAGTAAATATTAAAAATAAGAGGTGAAAAAAAATAACATGAAAGACAAGAAGAAAAGAAATACATCACTTTAAAAAATGTTAAGCATTAATAAAATTAAAACCTAAGATAATTTTACCAAAATAAATAAAACTGATTTTAATTTAGTAGTTTTATAAAGACCATGGGACCATTAAATAAATATATTAGACAAGACCTAGAAAGAAAGTGTTCCTAAGGTTAAGAATGGTTCTCCTTTCTCGAGGAACTGCTTTTCAGATTCCCTGGATATATTCTTGTTCTTGTATTTCTGCAGAACTCACACAGGAAGAAACATACTTTCCCTGTCATAACCACTATAACTATAATGATTCAGAGGGAAAAGCCAAATATTCCATCACTAATATCAATAAATCTTTGAGACAGAGGATGTAGTAAGTGAGCTTAAGAGTTTTAACACTAAGTTAGGTCACAGCTACGCAAGGTTACAGCTGGGGATGAACCTTCAGATGGGGGCTCTCCCCCTATAAACCCCAATCTCTTTTATGATCCCAAACACACCTGAACAGAGAACAGAGGTTCCCAGTGATGTACCATGTGACCTTCACACCCCAGGCATGAGACGCAAGGCTGCTTCATATAATGCTCTGTAATGTTTTCAGCAATCATATGCACTTGTTTCAGTGTGGTGCAGCATACCCCTGCCTGAGAATCACTGTCTGTCAATATTCTTTCTCTGTTCAACTCCCCACATATAGTAATGCAGTGTTTCCCAACACTATAAAGTCTGAATTCCGAGGACTGTTTCCCTGGAGGACATGTAATGCTCAGTGTTCAGAAACAGAATAAAATACTTCAGTAGGTAAAAAGGAAACAATTAATTCTCTTAATTATTTTATTCAAGGTTTTTCTCCCTCTTCTTATCCGCTCTCCAGAGGGGGAAAAGCTCAATTACTCTCACGCTGTTTACTTTCCAGGGTTAACAACATTTACTTTAATATTAAACTTCAGACTTGATCTTAATGACTGTAAATAGGATTACAAACGAGCAAATCTTTGAGGGCTCAAATCTTCATTTTTCCTCTCTGAGCTGAACGCGTGCACTATGAGAGCACATTCTGTGAATCTCTTGAAATGATTGGAGAAAAACAGACATTTTCTAAATATACACAAAATGTGTTCTTTGTTGTGTTCTTTAGATCCTCTCCTTCTGTATTCTTAAGGGACTTGTTGTTTTTCAACCAGTGATTACAAAAAAGAAATAAAAGCCCTTTATTTTTAGGTGTGTCTACCGCACCCTTACTTCTACTGCCAGGAAAAAATATCTCACTGCTTCAGACCTGTTCTGGCTTAATCAAGGTCCTTAAAGCCCTACTCTATTCTTGAAATAATAATAGTATCAATATTAGCAACCAAAGTGTTCAACACCCCAACCTGGCAGGCAATACAGGATCAAAAAACCTGAAAGAACAAGCCAAAGTTTAGGAAACTACAATAAAGGGCTAATGTCATTAATGAAATTAATCCTGTTTCATGTATAGATGAGCTTTCTCTTACTGAATTTTTAAGTTTTGTAATAATTCACTACATATCTCCCACGTTGTTCTTGAAGAACAGAGCTCATTACTTACTGAAAGGATTTGGACTATTCCAGACTACTTGCAAGCATAATCAGCAAGACAAATTACTTACAGGTGCAAAGCAACATGCTAGAATGTACAAAGGAACATCACAGATCTAATCTAAAAATGCATCTGCAATGAAGATGAACATTTTATTCCAGTAATAGGTTGGGGTAATTTCATTTCTTTGGTTTTAAGGGGAGAAAGCACTGCCAGACTTCCATAAATATGCTTTCACTGACCTCCAGAAGTAACAGATGAATGCATGAACTTTGTCCTTTCTAACTAGTTTGCTACATCCTCCCCAACTCCATTTTTACTGAAGAAAGGATATCCACAAAAAGCCAGATTTCCATGGGTGTCTCCACTCATTCATCTTGATGTCTTAACCCCACTCTCTAACTTTTACAAAAACAAGCCAGAAATGGCATCCACCTCATAAATTTTGACAAGACGTGGGCCTAAACCCCTAGTGACCTGCTGTAAAGCCAAAAGATCAACAAATAAATAAAAATAAGTAACAAAAACTGTCTTGTTCCCAACAAAAGATTTGTAGCTCCTTAAATTTTCCAAGTTCTTTACATTTCCATTGAGTTAGACTTCCTCTCAAAAGTCTACAACCTCAATGGTTAAAATAAGGCTTTTCCCATTTTTCAGTGAAATTTTGGAAGAGGAACTCCAGCACTTTTCCATACAGAAAGGAGCCTGGTGCTGTCAGATTTTCAACATCTGAAGCTCAGAGAGCCAACAGTGGGAAACAAAAATGTAATTCTAAGTTACAGCATTAAAATCAGTAATGAATAAGATAAAGTGGTGCCAAGGCAATGCTCCCTGCACTTTTTTATTTTAAGGTTAAACAAATTTGTCTTAAGATGTTACTGACACAAGGCTGCAAAGCGGCTCCTGAACATAACATACCTCTGAACAGACTCCGTTCCACCTCCACTCACTCTTCAGGCTTACAACCTTCCTTTTACACACAACACTTTTACTGAACAACCCCATTGGTTCAAACTTGCATCATGTTGGCAATGGTGGAAAAGGAATAAACCACTCCAGAATACAGCCTGTTACTGTACACAGCTTCCAGCATCCTGCAAGTGGCAGCCTGCTCTTCTTCTCCATCTGATGGCAGCGACATATGACACTTCTTGACACTTTCTCAACTTGAAGACACAATGTATTTTTCCTTCACTGATTATCTCATAATGATGAAACAACTTAAATGCCGTAATAGCTTCTTTTTTCCCCCCCAAACTTCACTAAGAACAACAGATAACACCTGTACAACCAATGTGTTGTGAAATGCCACGGACACCCATTTGAGTAGCACATTTTTTAAGGGCAAAACCTATATTTTTTGTGATTATTTTTATGGCATATCTTTTTAATAAAGTTTTCCCCTCTTTTTTTGTAATGCTTTTTAATGGATAGCCTCTCACAGACACAGCACCATATATCTTTCACTTTGAAGTAGTTAAAAGCAAGGAAACAGCCTTGGAATTGGCTAAACTCACCTTTTGATCATATGTTATGAGGACAACCAAGGAAAAATTCTGATACGTACAATCCCTCTCTAGTACACAAAAACATTAGCAAAACAAAGCACTCTTGTTGTTACTCAAATATAGTTCCTCATGCTCCTAATCTTATCTCAAGTGTACACAACCTGTAGTAGTTTTAAACTAGTAATAATGCACTCTGCAAGATGTTTTTTAATTGGTCTTTTTAGGGTAAATTCAGGATAAGTACCTCTGGAATGACTCATTGCTTCAAACAGAGAGAGGTTTAATTTTGCAAACTTTCCTATTTTAGCAAGTATCAGCTGTGGTCCACACCCATCAATTCTAATATCAGTTATCTCTAAAATTGACCAAACCCGAATTTGGAAAGATCAGGAGAAATAATCCTGTCTAATCTCACTGTGGTGGGTTGACCATGGCCAGCAGCCAGACACCCACCGAGCCTCAACAGGACGGGGGGAGAAAATAGGATGCAGATTCTTAGGTTAATATAAAGACAAAGAGATGACTTACCAGTTACTGTCACAGGCAAAACAGACTCATCTTGGGGAAAATTAATTTAAATTATGGCAAATTAATGTAGATTTGGATAGCACAAAACAAAGACAAAATGACTGAAATTGCCTGTTCCACCTGCCCCTCCCTTCCGCAAGCTCTACTTCACTCCCAACTCCTTCCCTGTCACTCCCACTATGCAGGACACAGGGAAATGAGCAATGGGGATTCTTCTCAGTTCATAACAACTCCTCTCTGCTGCTCCACCTTCTTCACACTTTTCCCCTGACCGAGTCTGGGTCCACAGGCAGCAGCTTCCTTTACAGCACATCCACCCACTCTGACATGATATCCTCCATGGGCTGCCTTGTGGATATCTGCTCCAACATGGTCTTCTCCAAGGACTGCAGAGGAATCTGCTCCAGCACCTGGAGCGCCTCTTCCTCTCCTTCTCTGACCTTGGTCTTCCCTCTGTCATTTCATACTGTGTTCTGTTGTTGTGCTTTTCCCTTTCTTAAACTGGCTTTTCCTGAGGCACCACCATCTTGGCTGTGGGGCTGGGCTGTGCCCTGCAGCGGATCCACTGGAGCTGGCTGGAAGCAGAGGTGTCAGGCAGAGGAGAGCCCTTGGCCTTTTCTCACTGACACCACCCCTGCAGCCCTTCCCCTGGAGCCCAGCAACCTCACCACGCATACCAAATACAGCCCTTTAGGGAAGAGGCCTCCGCACCCTCAAAACCTCTCCACTGTTCTCGCTCTGCCTCTCCGTCCAGGGGAGTGCTAATGTGGGTGAGGTTAATTCTTCCCAGTCCCAGGTCTGTGCTGGGGCCACACAGAACTGCTTTTCCCATCCTGTCAATGCAACTTTGTCCAGCACTACCAATATGTGTTTATTTTTCTTTTAAACTAACTTGAGAGAGCTGGGACTTAATAAAATCCCAGAGAACAAAACAAAACTGACTATTTCAGCACTGATACACCTCTCCTCAATAGTTTCATTGTGTTTTCTTGTATTTCTACAATTCCTGGGGCAAGGTGTTAAACCAGAAAACTATGCTGCAACACAAGCCAAATACCTCAGGTTTTCTCTCCTGGATTATAATAATGCTTACAACTGTTCTGAGATGGTTGTTCACTCATCTCCTGATCTGCCAGATACCAACAAGTTGCACGAAGCAACAGCAGAGTAAGTTAGTCCTCTGAACTGACACCTCTAGAGTTCCCACATCTAATTGAGCAGCTCGTATTTTCTGTCTTTCAATGCAGATGTTTCTTCTCGCTCTCTTTCAGTTTCAGTGTTTCTACTGAGTACAGACTGTGGAAGATTCCCCTCTCTGGCTCACACGCAAACTGCAACAACTAATACAGTATCTCCGGGTTTCCATGGTGGCTCAGAATCATCAGTGGGTGGTCCATCTCTGTGCAATACAATTGTCATTCAGTGCAAAATCCTCAAGTTGTGTGTCAGTAACAAGAATGCCACAAAATGCACTTCCACTGCTGTTTAGGGTAGGTTACAGCTTCACAGCTGGCCAAGGTTTGCAGCCATCATTCTGTGTCTGGTGTTCACGATACAAAGCAGACCTTTCACGTTAATTACATATGGTTCCCTAGAGCAAAGAGGTCACTTTTCTCTACTCTTTCTCACATGCCACATACACTGATGCCACAAAATAAATAATAAATCATTCACATTAAATAATAATAAATTAGATAGTGGTCTGCTCCCTAGGCTTAGTCGGATTTATGAAACTGTGTATGTGTAATACATGTAGCCTGACAGAGCTGCTTGGGCTGCTGCTTATTCAACGGGTCAGCCAGGTCACACACAATCTCATATTAAATACCAGTTTCACTAAGGACTCATTAAGGAAAAATTCATTTGCTTGTTGCCAGAGGAATAACCCTAATTGGTGCTCTTCAGCAGCATACCATTTCCCTCCAGTTACGGGACCTTTATTATCTGCACTAACAACTGGCTAGTGCCGATGATTCAATGTCAGATTTAGGCTCACACAGTTTAACAAACAGTGCCTGTAAGAAAAATGTGGGATTAGATATTGTGATAGACAATGAGATATTACTACTTAAAGCATTTTTAACTTGCTAAAAGAACTTAACAGAAGAAGAGGTTCTGTAAAGAAAGCAAATCATATTTGACCTTTCACATTCTAAGGGCATATGATGGTGCTGGTTTTACTTCATGCCTGGAGCCAAGGTATGCCAAGAATTTTAAATTTCTGCCTCCTCATTACATTCTTAAATTAGTAGCCTGAATGTCTCCTCATACCCCTAACTGTCTTAGGATTTGTTTGATCTTGGTTCAGGTCACATCACAACTGACTGCTTACCTAATCCTCCTTATTTCTGAAGTTTTGAAATATAACAAAACCTGGCAATAATTACTTGCTGTGATTTACCAACATCTGTAACATGCTTTTTGTTTTAGACTTCTGAGGAAATTTCTGAAGAGATACATGCATGCAAAGATTTAATCACAGGATCAACTGTACTGGCAATTCATTTTACTGTTTTTTAAATGTTTTGCTAAGCATTAAATTAATTCATAAGATAAAAATCCCTTGCACTTTTCAGTAGTCCAAACCAAGGCCACTAAGAAATGAGAAGTCAGTAATTTTGCTAGTAGTTTGCGAGTCATCACAGACATTGAATCATAAATATAATAAAGTTCTTAATTAACATCAAACTTCACTCACTAAATATTTCAATGGCACTAAAACTATTTCACCAAATTATCCATCTTAAAAGATTCTTTCCATTATTGCTCAGAAAACTATAGATATAACATTTTCCATGTACATGCAGTTGTGTAACGCCTTTACTTTTCTGGCTTGTTATCAAATCTGACTCAGTTACAATTAAGGGCCTGCAATCATTAATGAAGACAACAGGTTGCATATGATGAAGGATGCACTGACAAAGACATCAGTGTTTTCAGTCTTTACCAACAGTGAATGAAAAGCAACAAAGTGAAAAGTCTGTTTTTTTGCCAAACCGTTCATTTAAACAAATCATTGAAATTCCATCTTGCCCTTTGAAAAAGTGGTCTTTGTACCTAGGGATATTCATTAAATACCATTTGGGACAACTCATATCAAATTACAGGGGAATTCCCATTATAGATGGTATTTTGTCGTAAGAGAAAATAAAGATGTGTTAAATATGAGCATACTGTGGGAATATATAAATTATTTTTGCCATAAAAAAAATAAAAAAGGAAGTTTTTCCAAGTATCTGTGCTTTATTTCTTGCAAAAGCAAATGTGACCCGCATAATGGGTATAAAATAATAACAGGCTGCTCATAAAAAGAAAGTCTACAGAAAACAGCACGTGGTGGTTTTATTTAGTGTTGCTTTTAAGCTTCAAGGAAACAGATCAATATATGTGATCAGAAGTAAATGTTAAAAGAAGTTGACCCCATACAAGAAATCCTTCATGTTCTTTATTCTTAAGCATCTGAAGGACACAAAAAGATGTGAAAGTGAAAACTAGATATATGTTAAGAAAACACAAGCTTCAAGTAGTTTAATTTTTGCTCAAATTTTCCTTTAACTTTCTCTGATCTCACTTCTTCACGAGTTGTAGCAAGTCATGGACAGGTGGAAAGAGAACGGAAGAAAAAGAAATGAAAAAAAAAAAATAAGAGTCTTTTTCAGCATTGGCCAAAACCAAAAGTATGTCTTTGACCATTTCAGAATCTTGAGTTTCAGTATCATCAGGCAATTCAGAGTACTGGTTGTGCTGTGTGCTGTATCTTCAGGGACATGTAAATGAAAGAGATGCCTTGTAAAGAATGGTGTTGCAATGTAAAACACTAAGCTGGGTAACTTGAGGATACTAATGAAAAAAAACTGTGCGACTAATCTTGATTTACTTTTCTGTTTTTTCCCTCTTTTAAGACTAAGATCCACTCTAAAGATAACAAAAGCCAAAGAAACTGCAGTGCAGATGGACATTCCTGATTTTTGTAAGCAGGTGCATCTTGCATCCTTATTCGGAGGCACAGATGCTCAGACCATAAATAAAAAGTGTAAAAAAAAAGATGCAAGCAAAACTATTATTACTTCCATTCTTCCATTTCTAGTAGAGTCGTGATTTCCCTTCTTTCACCTCTCCATTTCAGCTCCCCCTCTTCCATGATTGTATCACTGGGTCTATCACATCCAGGACATTTCTGCAAGGACTTCACAACTACTGCACTCCTAACCTCAGTGCTCTAGTGGATCTCTTGGACATTTTGGAGCTAGTGGCACAGAGCATAGAAGATGCAAGACTAGACATACTTTGCAGTTTGAGTTGAAAGGTTGTCTATTTAAAAGTCATCTATTCTAACCTCCTTGCAACACCTTCAACTAAATCAGTTTGCTTAGAGCGTCCAAATCAACCTTGAATGCTCCCAGGGATCGAACATCCATCATCTTTCTGGAAAACCTGTTCCCATGTTTTATCATGCTCATTGTAAAAAAACTTCTTTCTTATATTTAATCTAAATGTTCCCTCCTTTAGTTTAAAACCATTCCCTCTTGTCCTGTCATTTACACAGTAAAATGTTTCTCTCCACCACTCCTGTAAGTTCTATATGGCCTCCCCAGTGTCTTCCCCTCTCCAGGCTGAACAACCCCAGCTCTCTCAGCATGGCATTGTAAGAGAGGTGCTCCAACCCTCTGATCATCTTCATGGCCCTCCTCTGGACCTGCTCCAACAAGTCCATGTCTTTTGTATTTTGGGGGCCCCAGATCTAGACCCAGTACTTCAAATGGGGTCTCATAGGAGCAAAGTAGAGGGGGAGAATCACCTCCCTCACCCTGCTGGCCATGCTGCTTTTCCAGCAGATACAATTGGCTTTCTGGCCTGCAGACACATGTGGCTGGCTCATGTCCAGCCTCTCATCCCCCAGCACCCCCAAGTCCTTCTCGGCAGGGCTCCTCTTGATCTGTTCATCCCTCAGCCTGTTCTGATACCAGGGATTGTCCTGACCCAGGTGCAGGACCTTGCATTTGGCTTTGCTGAACCACACCAGGTTCCCATGGGCCCACTGCCCAAGCTTGTCCACATCCCTCTGGATGGCATTCTGTCCTTCAGTCATATCAACTGCACCACTCGGCTTGTGTTGTCACCAAGGAGATGGGCTGTGACATGCAGTGGAGCAGGAAGCTGAAGGCTTTCTTGTTATTTCCAATTCAAACACAGTAATATTCTGGTCTGATTTTTCCAGTGAGAAGGTGAAGCAAGAAAATATCAGCCCTCAAAAAATTCTCATACTTTTCACTGGATGTCTCTCTGAACAAAGAATAGCAACAGGTAGTGTCCGGATAGTTCAGACAGATCATCTTTCCCCTGTCCTTTTTTCTTTGAGTATTATGCAGAAAGTTAACACTTTTTTTTTCCTGTGAAAAAAACCCAACAACCCCTATCTGGGGTGAAAAGAAAGGATATTCTTTAGTATTTATTTTTTAATATAACCCCCTAAATTTTTAGCAATTTTAATTCTGTTATACGGCAAGAATAAATAAATTAAAAACCCACAGAGTTTGAACTCTGTCTTTTGAAGGACAAAATTATTCCCTTCTATTTGAACAGACTTAATTTAATAGTACATTTTATATAACATATCTTTGTAGAAAGCTTTCTGACCAGATGCTCAGTAATATCCCTTGGACAACTTGGCCCCCATGTGTGCTTTTCCTTATGCTTTTTTTGCAAGGCAATTACCATTCATTCATCAAATGACTGACTCACGGAACACCCAAACCCCCTCCATTCCCCACCTTATGTGCTGTTATCTCTCCTCCTGCCCTCCTCCTCATTCTAGTGGATTTCAAAATGGACGGATTTTAGTCATAGGGAGAAGGAGAAGTAAATCTCCTTCTTCTTCTGGCTCAGCCTCTCACAAGCCTTGCCCAAGATCGTCAGACACTTCCCCCACACTGTGGGTATTTCTCAACTAGAAGTTCAGCCTTGTTCAGGAGGAACCACAAGCTGAGTGAAGCTGCAGGTGACCAGCATCAGAAAGCCAAGAGCTGCCACACTACACATCCTTCTGTCATCAGAAGGCACATTCGGGACACATCAGAATGAGCTCATTCAAAGCAAGAGTCCTGTGCTGCTGCTGGGCAAAAGTGTACAGAAGCAGATATGGGAGAACCAGAACACGTCAAAGACCTTGTTTCAGGTTAAGGCTATCCATTAAAATAGAAAATAAAAAAATGACCTAGCCTCAATAAAATTTTGAATTATTTGTACAACTAATAAACTTTGTCTCCACCATAGCTGATCACTTCCCATGCTTGTTTTGAGCACCAACTGCACAGCTCATAACCAAAAAGGTCTCTTAAGTTTGACAATGCAGCACTGCTTTTTTTGCAAGACTCCTCCAACAAGCAATAAGTCCATGCACAATTTGGTTTTGTGTAGAACAGAACCATTCTAACCCATGTCAGGACTAAAATTTTAAGTTTCTATGAATAACATTCAAAAAGGTCCATCTCCAGTCTTCTAGACTTTGTTAGTCCTAGAGTGTCAGGCAGCTGTCATTTCCCTCTTGTGCAAGCTTTTGTGACTTGAGTATCTCCCTACCCTAATTCCCTTTTACTGCTGTAAGAACAAGACATTGACTGAACTTGCAAGTGCTTCACTCAACAGAGGCTGATGGAAATTATCATTGTTTTGCCAGACTGCTCCAAGCCCATCTCCTCAATCTCTGTGTTTGCCTGTCACTTACCTTGTACTCATCTCATATTTCTTATTTATTTCCTGTTTTTTCCTCTTCAGTCCCTGTACCTAAGTATCAGCACATATCCTGATTTCTGTCACTCCCTTGCTGAATTAATATATGTACCATATCTGAGGTACATATCTGTAAATCTGTGTGGAAGTGAGCATATTCTTTATGTGCTGTCACACTGCCTAGGACTACAGATTTCTTTTCCTTGACTAGGATTAATAACCAGAATCATGTGAAAGAACACATACAACCAGATTCCACCTCAGACAATAAATGACCCTTCACATTTTTCTTAATTATATCTGGCCAGCATGTAAGTGACAACTTTCTGTGCCCTTGCACGCCTTTTAGATCAACCTCCTAAGAAGAGATTTGAAAACATTGGTCCCATATCTAAATATAAAGTGAAAGATGTCAGCTCCACGAATTACTTCAGGAAGACAGAAAGGAAAGAGGATTTAAATGTAAGGATGAGAGAAGATCTGTGTGATTCAGACTAAAGATGTACATATACACAGCTGGATATCTGTGTGTTATCTACAGTGGAAACATCTGCTAGCTCTTTTTGCTGCTTCTCTCTTCTTTTTCTATTTCCATTCTTTTCTTCCCTATGCTCTTTAATGAATGTGGATGCTTTTTCCTTAATATTATTTTTCACATTTGGCTACAAGCTTCTAAGATAATAAAAGGAAAGGGAAATGAAGAAGTGGTTTCCTCTAATCTCACCAGATCTAAGTTTCAACTCAATTCTTAACATTTTAAATTGATATTTTTAATAATAACCATTATATACAGGGGCTTGTTCATTAGACAGGCCTGTATTACTGTAGCTCTATTTATAATCAACAGCTAGCTCCACCTAGTGTCGTCTTAATTCATCAGCAAAAGAGAAAGCTGAAACCAAATACTAGAGATAAAACAGAAACAAACTATAAAATCACTTGTCATCTGGATGATGGCCACAGACAGCATGCAGTTACAATTACTTGCGTCACAAGGAACAGACCATTTTAAGGAACTACTGTATGGTGATTGCCAGCAAGCACTCTTGAGACAAGAGACTCACAGCTTCAGGAGTATAAATATAATACATGCAATATAAAACAGTTTTACTGCTACCCTGAAAAGGAGAATGGCACTTAAGCTGTTTATAGGGGTTATTCTCTCTGTGGTTCCCTTATGATCAACAATAGCAAATTATTGTTAAATTTAACTGAACTTCTATGAAATGGAATAACATTTTATTTCATCGTCACCAAAACTACAGAACTATTTTTGGCTGTACATACCCCACAGCGATCCTCTCCGTTAATAAGTACATTGCCCCTCACAGCAGTTACAAAACAATTTAAACTGCCTCTCAGAGATGATCAAAGCAGGGAAATGCTCAAACTAGCTAACAGTGCATCAGTTTGACTGATCTTTACCTGCAAACTTTCTAAAGGCTGGTTCATTGCTGCGTATCTAGAAACATCTATCTTTCTAAAACTGTTACTGCTTCACTCAGCAATATTTAGTGTTTAATAGCCTGATCTTCTTTTGACAAGACAATATAGAGTACAGCCAACAAAGCAATTTAAACATAAAGTCAGAAAAGTGAATACACAGTCTGAGGAGATTTCTTGATCACTGCCTTGGAAAAAATGATAGACCTAATGAAGAATGAAGTTTACATAAAAGAAAGCATTTTGTAAAGCCAGATAACCCAAATAATTCAACAACATCATAACCTGTGAGCTATTGAGCAGTGTTTGAGTGGTTGTTGAACCTTCAAATAGGAAGGAAAGAGAAGACTTACATTTCAAAAGCAATACTTTTACTTCTTACATCGAGAGTGATCCACTCTGATAGAGCTGATGTCTGTTTTAAACCTGTTCAAATCACCTGTTCGGAGCTGCTTAGCAGTTTCACCCTAGTGGTGATAAAATACATTTCAATATGTGCAGTATACACTTAAGGACTTTTCACTGTGACAGAGAGACAGTATATATGTTGGGGGGGGGGAGGAGGCAGGAAGGGGGGAGAGGTGGAAAGGAGGAAAGAACACATATTAAGACAATACCTACATCCAAGCAAACACATGTACATTTTCTCAAACTCTCTCAAAATAGTCAGTTGAAAGTTATGCTTCTGACCCATCTAGTTTAAAGTATTCACAGCAACATTTAATTATTATATAAAAACCTTGCAGTGCAACAGAACATGGATTTAATAAAATGCACATAAAAATGCTCTCTGATGTTTCAAAAATAAGAGAACACCCCAGTTCTCAACAGTTTAGCAGTTGCTGTCATTTCTCATTAACAGCTTTCAAAATCCTGTCTGAAACAAGCTGATACAGAGAAATTAAGAACAGTAATCAAGTGAGAAATGATAGACCAGCTGGGTAGGCATCAAGTTGGCAAAACGTGAATACAGTTCAATAGCTGAAACAGATGCTGGAGTTGTTGAGAAACCCTGCAGGAGATATTGATGTATTTTCTTTATATAATACTGAAGAACCGGATAAATGTCAAGAGCTAAAAACTGATGGGGAATAAAACCTGTCATAAAAACTAACTGTAAAGCAGAGACTTGCAATAATATCTTTTCATTATACCAAAACATTCAGTACATGCATCTTCATTTCCTTGGGATTCCTCAGTATACCAATAGGTCAATCAGAGCTTGCTAGTGAATATGAGAGAGCTTTTCCCAGTCTTGTTTCACATTTGTTTGTTTCTATCTACCTGAGGCTTCACAGACTTAGAAAACACTTTATTCTTCAGTCTCATCCTAACACGGCACTCTCTTTCAAGCAAGCAATTCCCCGAGCTTGGAGACGAGCAGCAAAGAAAGAGTAACACAAGCATAAATGAAACTGCAAAATCCATTTTGCACGAGGAATGTTGTTCTCAGAGTTTCAAGACCTCAGCAACAAATCCTCTGCCATCAGCGACAGCTCATTCTAGCATATGCTTTGTCATGGTCAGTTTCTAATTACATTCATAATGATGCAATAGCTTTGATAATCCTACCTTCCATGCCAGCTGCTTTTCTTGTCACTCCATCATGCCAATAAGTTGGCTGCCGTAACAAATCAAGATAGTGCAAAACAGCATCTTTCCCCTGCATCTGTCATCTTCCTGAAAGCATTCTATTACTGCCGACTGCTGGGAACCAGAAAGTCTATTTGAATTCCAGCAGCTCCCCTTTCGCATGATTCAAGTTAGGTTAGGTGGGCATGCCTAACATGATTCTCTCCATCATTTATTATGCAGCTGCTACACCGTCGGTGTGGTAACCACTCTGACTTTATCTGATACGTCAGTCTTGCAAACCTCTACCTCCGTGCAAGCCCACGAGCCACAGAAGCATCTTGCATTTAATGAGCATTCTCCCTGCCTAAAGAGAGTGCATCTGCAAATCTGTTTCAAATCCTGCTGCTTGTATTGTCCTCTAAGGCTGATGCGAATATTTGAAGATTTTTTTTTTTTATTCTTGCGTTTTGTCTCTTCAGAAAGCACAGCTCTTCATGCACGCTTGAATTATTCACACTTCAGCTAAACGTTTGCTGATTTGTGTCCAACCAAACAGCACCTTCCCGTTGAAACTCTCAGTTCGAAAGCTACTTCTGAATAACAGTGCTGTGCGTTCAGGCTCTCAACTCTGTTTCATTTTGAACATGGCTTTTATAGCCAGACCTCAACAAATACATTTAGTTCTTTTCATGCAATGAATGGCTGTCTAATGAGGGAGCTGTACATTTTTAAGCAATTTATCTAAGCCTATTTGTAGGTGACACTTGCTTCTTGTGCTTTATACATTTTAGCAGTAAGTGGATAGCTCTGTTAGAGCATCTTGATATTCTTAAAGTGGTAAGAACACCCCCATAAGCTGTTTTATGCCAGCCTGTGGAGGACACTCTCAAATGACAGAGTTTGCCTAACTGCTTCTGAGTATCATGAATTAAAGGGATAGGGTTGTTTTGTTGTCTTTCTATTTATATTTTCTGTTGAGTGGGGGAAAAACAGGCTTGCGTCAGTGATTTCAAAAGAGTATTAATAGAAATTGACATATACACATCAATCATCCTCCAAGTTAAATTAGCTGCGTCTCCTCCCACCACTTCTGCCTGCAGTTTAGAGTCAAGGCATTTCATCTCTAATATGTCTGCTTGCTCATAAGCTGAATAAACATCCCCAACCACACACTGGACAGTTTGAACACCTGAGAGAGAAAAAAGGGACAATTTAACAGGGGCAACTACCTGGCTGACATCGGATAGTTAAGTGGTGAAGGAGAACAAGAACTCTCACTGGAGTAATATCTCCTTCCTCAGCCTTTGCACAATGGCAAAGGAGGACAGAGGAAGGGGGGAAAGGGCAGAGCCCTCCAGGAAAAGCTTTCTCTTGCAGCAGCTGCCAGCGCAGCATCACTCACCAGTTCTCATATTCCCAGCTCAAAAGGCTCACAGGGTTTTACTTTAGCCTCATTTCTCTACTCAGATAACATGTGTGGAACTTTTCTGTGGTTTGCAATCTCCCCCACTCTGACAGTTCCTTCCTCCCCCATAATTTCCTAATTTCAGTTAAGTTCCTGAAGCTCTTGGCTTTGAAAAAGAAGCTTGAAAACATGAACTCATGGGAGCTAGAAGTCACAGAAAGGGAAGGGGTGGGTGGGCAGGGCGAAATAAAAACCCCAAACAGACAAAGAAAGAAACCAAACCAGGAATAAAGGTAAGAGAGTTTCCTGTTTTGTAAAAAAAAAAAATAGAAATAAAGAATCAGGACATCTGATAGCTTCCTCTAGGCCTTCCAGAGGGGTTTGTCAGTGTGTGTGACTGCCAGGCACATCCCTATTTGCCCTCTGTGGAGACCCAGCCCTGGGGGCTACAGGCACGGTCCCTGGGCAAAGGGACAGGCTGGTGCTGGGGTTGCTGTGTGAGAGAGCTCCCAACCCTGCTGGGAGGCATCCGACTCCCTGCTCTCGCTCATATTGAAATGGCACAGCTGACACCTGAATGAGCTAACATGCCATGGCGTGGTTTATATTTGATACTGTATTTATTCCTAGCATGCTGCCAGAAAATGCCTTTTTAGAGATTTCATGTAAATAAAGTAGAATTACTACATCTGTTCCTCCTGTCTGTAGCAGCACATATCAACAAGCCAATTTTGCATTCAAGGCAACAGAGACAGTCCTATCACATAGTTGCAAAGTGCACAACTATAAAGTGGCTATCTGAAAATACTGTCAGCTCCTTTTTGTTCACAGTTCAAGTCATTTCTGAAGAGAAACAAACCAGGCAATAAATGAGGACTGACTTTGAAGTCACCATCGATTCCAAGTACATAAAGGAATACACTTAATATTTCACACTTCTATCTGCATTACGATTTTAAAACCACAGACACAGCAACAAGGAATTTACACGGTATTTCACAAAAGATGAGTTTGTGCTCATAGCTCATACAGTCTGTAGTTGAAGGAAAGACCTAAAGTACCCAAAAACTCAACATAGGCTTAATTTCTAATTCAGTGAATTTTGAGCTGTACAAGACCATAGATGGAAATATCCAGGGGAAAAAAAAAATCACATTAGTGAGACAAATAATAATTAAAAGAGGATGGGGGCATCTGGTGTGGCATAAATATGCTTTAGCAGAATCATGTCCCACCCAGATACCTCATAAGAAGTATAAGGGGTGGGGGGAGGACACAGTCAAACAGAAGGAAAAGAGAGGGAATTATGAAAGGTATTTCCAGAGAAATAAGCATGGCATTACAAGGAGGACTCACTGTGGTTTATCATTCAGTATTAGAGTCCTGCAGCACATCATACAGTGGGAGCAATGTAGTCTAGCCACACATTCCCATTCAGATCAGGTCTATGGGAAATTGCCATTTTTGTCTTGGAAAAAAAGACAATATTTTTTAATTACTTTTTTGGAGGAGAAAGAAACTGCAATATATCAGTTTTTGCATTTCCCCTGTATGCTAGTTGTACAGAAAAACAGCCCAGAGATGAATGGAGAATCTGGGAGGAGAAACCAGTATCAGTCATCCTTTCCACAAACTAATAGGCCAGATTAATAGCTGGCTTTGGTCTCCAGTTTTTTCTGCATTTTTCTGAGAGAACAACAGCCATGGTTTCTGCATATTTTAAGTGGATTCAGCATCTGCATAGATATAATTATAGTAACCCACCCATATGGAATGAATTGCTTTAGAGAGAAAGTTCCATGGGTAGCGCTCCCAGAATCTACAATAACACAAATACATAATTTTTTGTCTTATACAGAACTGTCCTCAGTCTGGAAAAAGCAGAAATAAATGACAAGTGGAAAAACACTCATCAAGTGGTATTCTGCTTTTTACGGTACTGAACTCAGCAGGCAAAGAAACTCCAGTCTATTTGTGTGACAACTCTCTTCCTATTCCATCTACATCTTATGGCAAAGACGTGTATTCATTTTAATTGCTTCACTGCTACTAGAGTGACTAATTGGTGCATTCGGTGTGTTTGAGTTTGATTGTGGTGGTGTGTGCACATTACAGTGATAACTAAGACACCATGTAGAATCTCTTCTTGCTGCCATTTCTTTTTCCTTTCTGTTTTCCTCTTTGGAAGTACCAGTGAATCTGACTAAGCAAGAGTAAATAATGGATCACTGAAGAAAAGGAAGCAAACAGATTGGCCTTGACCTTCAGCTCTACAAGATATTCTACATAATACACTCTCTCTAGTATGAAGAAATGAATGCTGATTTTGCTTCACAAAAATTGTTCATTTGTTTTGCTAATATGTCTCCTGAAGAAAGCCAATTTCTCTTCCCTTTTCCTCTGCCTCCCATTATACTTAGATACTCCATCCCTCTCCCAGGGAACAACTAATTCAATCGATCAATCATGGAAGAAAATACCTTAATGATATACTGTGCATGTTTGGATTAATAAACATCTCCAACAGAAGCACTGAAAAGTTTGGATAACACTGGCAGGAATTATTAATTATTTCTTACTATTAACAATTCTATATTAACTACTTCTCAATTACAGGATTTCTGACATATGATTGTAAAAGTAATCTGTCTATAAAGAGCCACTTTCCCATATAGTTAGATGCATCAGTACTTTCATTTTAATGCCAATATCTGAATAGTTTGGGAGAAGATAACTTCTGGCAATTACAGTAAATGTAGCTTTGACTGCTTGAGATTTTAAAAAATATACTACAGACAAGAGTATAAAAACCTGAAAACAAAAAATGCAAAAAAGTCATATCTCTATAAAGCTCAGTGCAACCCATCTCTCCACACAGATACTTACAACCCCTGGGATTCCAATGGAAAGGTTTAAAGGCCCAGTCACCCAGACAGGATCACAGTCTTGGCCAGAGACATTTTTTAGATGCAGATGACTGAAGCCATCCAGCCAGGCACCTGATAGCCATCCCAGGAGCTGAAACTTTTCACTCACTTGGACCGCAGTTTATGCAGTTATTTTTGTGCAAAAGTCATCTTTATTTTTTTATCTGAATCTCAGGTGTATGAAATTCACCTAAGTTCAGGCATTTGTCATAAGCTGAAAGCTCAGAACATGCTTATGTGAGGCTGTGTTAGGAGGACTTACAACCAACCTTTCAAAGTAAGATTGATCCTGCTTATGGTAAAATAGTTTTGCAAAGTTTTATTACAGATGTGCTTACGACAATAACAAGCCGTGATTTCCTCAGCAACCTCAGGATTTCATATTATAGAACCTGGATAAGAGAGGTATTCTTAAAAAATGCTACAGAAACAGTTCTCTGGGATCATCTCTAATGGCAGATTGCTGTGTAATACAGTCATCTGAACACTGCTGCAAACGAGGATAAAATAATCTCTCAAATGCAGCAACTATTGAGGATTTTTAATGTCAACCTCTGCTTATGTCTGCAGAGAAGCCAACACAGTCTACATTTTGCTCTCACATAGCATATGTATTTCAGTGACACTGAATATAAAATACTAGGTTCTAGCAAGAAAAAAAGAAATCTAGTTAACTCATTCTCCAAATATTTAACACACATCAGGAAGCAGAAAGATACAGAGCTTCCCTGTTTAACTCAGAGAATTAGTGTCCTTGAACTCTTCAACAAATGCTGCTAATCTTCCTCCTTAAGCAAGGCTTGTATGTGCTGTTAGCACAAAACTAAAAAATGACATAAAGTTCATGTTAATTACATAAAACATGCATTTTGTTCTCTTACAGCTCATTTTAAATCAGACTGACTTGAGCTGCACAGTTTCAACCTTCTTCCATTTGTACCTTTTCTTCTTTGGAAAAATACATTGTTCATCAGTACTGGGCTTGAAATAATTACTGACTTAAGCATACTAATTTGTTCATTCTTTATACAACTGCAGTCCATGTAGGAGATGAAAGATTAGGAAAAAAAAAAAAAAAGTTGAATTAACACTAAAACAAAACCACCTACACCTAGTACACACCTTAGAGCCTGCTCTCCATTAAGGTATTCCACATCTCTCTCAATTTTCATCAAATGCAGATGATTGCAACCTAAGCTAAATTAGGCAACTAGTTAAATATGGCAGTCAGTCAAGAAATGTTTTGGAGATTGCATGCTTTGAAATGTTTTCTTTTGGCCATCTCTACTGCTGCTGCAGTTATAATTTGCTTTAATTCTTCATTCATTGTATTGGTTTTCTGATGGATCGTTAACCAGCTGGTAACATGCATATGACACTTATATGTGACAATATTAATTAAAGTTAATCCTAACATACTCCAAATTCCTATAGTACTGCAAACTTATCTTCTTACTGTTTCTTTGCTACGTTTTTCCTAAAGTAATTATCTATGATTTGATGGTTTGAGTTGTATTAATATTAAAAACAGACTTCTGATTAAAATTACTGGTGGGACTGCAACTGCTAACATGTACAAAATCTCCAAAAATGGCAACTAAAAGTTCTTAAGAGGCAACACTTTGTAATGCTTTGCTTTTCAGTGGAGGGCTTAAGTTAAAATCCCAGGCAACTTTTTAATGCAAGCCCATTAAAAACCAGTAACTTTCAGAAAACTCTAGCAATACCCGTAAATAACAAACCAAACACCTTACACAGACAGAATTTATCCAATCCCTTTCAGTGCATTAAAGGTTCCAAAAAAAACCCTAAAAAATATATAGGGGGGCAGAAAGTACATTCCTTAATACTCAGTGAACAATCCTGGCTGTACAGTCTGGGGTTCCTGTTGTCTGTGATTTCTGTGCATGTCAGCAGCTGACTTTGGAGGTGAGCACTTTCTCACCTTCCTGGAATAGGTAGAGTAATCAGGATTCAGAATATTAAAATTTCATAAGATTTTACACTTCCTCTTTCTGTAATAGGAAATAAATCTACACTGCATCATTATTAGATGTTTTAATACTGTTTCTAAATTAAAACAAAAGAAAAGCCATGGGAGTTGCCTTGCAGTTCATAGCAGACTTACTGCCTTAGAAAGGAGAGTTCTCCCTGCAGTATATAGGGCTCTTGCCACAATGCAAATTACTATTGGGATCCACAAAGAAAAGCATCTTCCACCCTTCTTACCCACCCTCATCAGCAAAAATAACATACCTCATAGTTTGTACCCATCATTGAATAATCTGCTTTAACTTTGGAGATTTAACACTGGATGTCTACTATTTTGCTGCAATATACATACAAAGTAGGACAAATTGGATAAAGACAACCTGGTTTCTCTGGAAAATAATGTATACCCAAAAAAATGGTTGTAGTCTTGGTGTTTTTTTTTTGTTTGTTTTTTTTTTTTGTGCATCTACATCTTTGCTTTTATACGGGATTTGAGATAAAAATCTAAATCTGAAACAAAAATTCGGTTCCCCATCCACAACTGTTAGTGCTTGATAACTTTCTTATCTTCAGCATAGAGAGACCTGGAATGTCCATTTTTCACATGAATGTCCTTTTTCATGAAATGTTTGAAAAAGGTACTGTGTATATTTCATTAATTTTTTTAATCCCCAGAGCTGCCAGGGAACCGTGAATTATCTGGGCTGCCCTACAGGCTCTAGTTGGAAGGGCATATAATAGTAATTTAGAAGTTGCTTCAGCAAGAACCTTTTCTCACTCAGCCAGAGCTAAAAGCAGATTTAGGGGAAGGCATGACCCTTAAAGAGTCAGTTCCAGGCAGACAGGAATTGGAGAACCCCATGGCATCAGCCCTCCAAACCTCACACCTGTGGTGGCCTGGAGCCACATGTGAGACCGTGAGCACTTCCCAAGTAGACAGGAATGGCAGAGGAAGAAGTAACACTCTGCATTGTTATGGGGTGATTGATGCATAACTCCCAGATTAGTTGAATTAGTAAAACTGTGGCCTAATTAAACCCTCTCTCTTGCATCTTGTCAAACTTCCAGCATATCTGGGACACCGAATGGCACCAGTGAGCAGGGTGGCAGCTGCCAAGGATCACTTTGCTTGCCAGGCTTCATTTTTAACATTACTTTGCATAATATCAGAGTGCAATCAATTTTGTATTGTTTCAGTACAATAGCTGAGAGTTTGATTATATCAACAGACTATATAACATAGCTCAAAGTTTCGTTAAAACAATTACAAAAGGTGAGTTCTTAAACCAGGTATTGCATATGGAGACAAGGTGTTGTGGGAATACATGTTCTCTGAGCAGTTAATATTTCTTTTTTCAAGTATTTATAATTCACGGCACATCCTACTAAGCTTATAACATGGTATTACATTGCTTGATTCACACTGATTTACATTATTAACTCACTTTATGCAAAAAATGCAGAATTTAACAACCTCATTATCACAAAAAATAATTATCTTGCAAATTTCCTAGGAAACCTGACTTCAGTTGGTTGAAACAGAAAGCCAGTTTCAATAAAAGTGGCAGACACCTGCAACAACTCTCAGTTCAATGGGGTGGTGTGTAACACGTGGATGATGTTGCATGCAGCATCCTTCTAGGTCATCTTGGACTTACCAGATCTGACCAAAGCACAATAAGTTTTACAAAAAGACAAGCAAAATGGTATAATAGAAAGCAAACACAGAGACTGCATAAAGAAAGGTTCACCATGCATATGGTACCCTACCTCCTTCATGTAGCTCAAAATTGTTAGCAATAGCAGTGGCACCCGGGAAGTTTTAGTGCCTTCCTCTCATCTAGATACTCAGCAATTCCTCATCCCTGTCCTTCAGAAAACAGCAAGTACTCAAATTTGGTCCATAACCAAATCAAACCTGTCCAGAATGCCAAGGCTGTCATTGTGCCTGTATGTTTGGGATGGACATCACAGAGGACTTACTGTTAGATTTATCCTTTTAGTCTAATTCACACCTTTTGCATGGCTTTACACTTTTAGTTTTAAACTCTATGTGAAACTTTTTTTTATTTTGCATAGTTACCTGAAGACATTTTAGGTTGAATTACAAAAAACCTTGGAAAAGAATGATAGTATTTTAACACCATGGTGAAGACTGCTTTCCTGTCAAGGAGTATTCCCTGGCCGTTCCCATAGGGCCCCACTCATGTCTTCCCTCAAGAGGAACAACAAAATCCCAGAAAAGATGCTCCCACGATACGGGCAAAAAGCTCCTTCACAAACATTTCATGTCTATCCCTGTCTGACTTTAGCACACACAGTTGGAGTTGCTGCCATCAATATATTCCTGAAACTGTCTCCCTGTTTGTCAATACTTCCCAATTCAACAGACTTGAGTAAAAGCGTCATTCTTCTGCTTCTCTGGCTGGCAAAATGGGGCCACATTATTAGACAGAAAAAATCTTTTGAAAATCACCAAGAAACAGCCATATGAACACTTCTGTTAGACACAGAACTAGCTCTTGACTTCCCAGAATGGTTTTGGCCATGAACCTAAATTAGCATCCATTCAAGAGAGAAAATGGGGTGGGAAAGGGGGGGAAGGAATGCCACAGGGCAACTCCCTTCCCCATCTCAAGTAGTAAAAGGAGCTAAGAAATGCTCTGAAGCCTAATTCATGCATATTGTTTTATAGATCAACCCTTGAGCCATATTGAACAATATCAAAGCTGCAGGTGCTCTTTACATCTTCACAAATTCCTTCTAGAATCTTTTCCAAAGACGAGTGTTCCAACTGAGGTCTACATGTGCCTATTATACCAGAAAGAAAAAAATAAAAAATCACTTCATTAGTGTTGTATGGCTAAGGCACAACCAGAATTAAATCAAATGCAGAAAAAGACTTATGAAAAAAATAAGTCTTTAATGATCTAGCTTCATTTTGTTCACAGTTTATCACTTTATGAAAAATACTGTTCAACTGCATGTATTATGTGTATACATCAGAAGTTCTCTTAATTTTTAAGCTCACTGTGGACTCAGAGTGACTCATTTGCTGCAACTATTGGAATACTTGATCTTTAAAAAGTGTGTGATGTGAATGGGAAGATATGACAAGATATAGTTTCTTTTTGCTCTATGGGACAAGTGTAGCACAGTCACTAGGAGAACTTTACAAAAAGCCCTAAGGCTCCGAGTGTCTGTGTGAAAGGACTTGCAATTTACGGTGAAGCAATAGATAAAGAGAATCATGAAAACATTAAGGGATTTCTTTTTTTTCCTTTTTTTTTTTTTTTCTGGGACACTTGTATGCTTTGCCTGCGGCATCATTCTGAAAAACGTTAGGCAGCTGTAAGATTTATTGGCTGGGACCAGAGTTTAAATGCAATTTCTCTCTCATCACATTCACACAAAGATATTGCATCTTTCTGTACCTTCCTAGCTAAGAATGGCATATTTAATTGCTTCTGTGCCAGGTTCTGGCTGGGGGTTTTGGGAACTTGCTTCTATCACTGTGTCAAGTAACACAACAGCACTGTGTACAGTTTCACTCCCAGTGTGCATACTGAAGTGTGGAAACTTAAAATTTGTTTACCAGAAGCACTGATGTGAGCAAAATTTGATTGCTTGAATGTTCTCAGAAAGCAAAACAGAAGTTAGACGGTGCCCTACAGCAACTCTGGGTTTAAAATCAAGAAAACAAATCGAATAATTAGGGAAAAATCTAACTCAGGTCAAAATTGTGATTCTAAATGATTTTAAATTAAATTCAGTAAATAGCATCAATTATGTCCTAGAATGACATTTTATTAAACCATAGCTGGATAGGACAAGGGGTAGTGGTTTTAAACTAAGAGTGAGAAAATTCAGACTAGATGTAAGGAAGAATTATTTTTCTTTTATGGTAAGGGTAGTGAAACACTAAAATAGGTTACACAGAGAGGTGGTGGATGCCCCATCCCTAGAAATATTCAAGGTCAGGTTGGATGAGGCTCTGAGCAACCTGATCCAGTGGATGATGTCTCTACTCGTTGCATGGGGGTTGGACTAAATGACCTTTAAAGGTCCCTTCCAACCCAAACTATTCTATGATACTTTAATTAAAATATTAATTATTAATAACATACTATTATAATACTAAATAATTACATACATATATATATTTATCTACATGTTATTCTGTGATAAAATGTCAAGATTTATAATATGGACATATTTCTCCTTACCCTTTGGAGCCTTCAACTTCAGTACTGACTAGAACCTGGTTCATACTAGATGTTGGATGAGCAGACTAAGATTCTAACTTAATGCAATCACTGGCAACCCAGGACACAGACTCACACTTCTGTTCTTAGCTGACCGTCATGACGAAAAAAGCACAGATTTAGATGTCTCTATCAAAAGCTCTGGCAGCAGCCTTTTGACATGTTGACTAATAAAATACAAACATTAAAAAGCTAAGAACTATTATCAAGTTATTAGCCACTGCCCAGGCTATTGGGTATGTTCAGTGTACCACCTGAAAGAGGACTGGAGACTTTCTGGAGTATAGAAGAGAAAGGGGAGGAGAATAAAAATCAATCTTAAGCCACAAAAGCTCTACCTAACAGGTTTATTAAAATGTGCCTCTTCCTTCAAGCACTGTTCCAAGCTTCCTCACAAATACTAGACAGCATCCAAGAACTTAAAATTCTACCAAGTAACCAAGGTCAATCACTGTTTGCAATACTTCCTGTTGATCAATACCTGAGGCACCTTGCCCTCTTCCCTAAATTTAGTGCCATCCACCTGGAGAGTGTGTAGGCTAATGACTGACCAGGCAGAAGCAATGACATTTATAGGTTTCTTCCTCCATTTCTCACATCTGACTGACAACAATTAAAATATGTCTTTAAAAACCCATCACTATATCTCCAAAAAAAGTTGACTACCAGAAAATACATAATAGGAGGAAGTAATTTATGAATATTACCTTTAATCTTCCATTCTTTCTAATACTGCTCAGACTGGAGAAGAGGAGACTGAGGGGAGACCTCACTGCAGTTACAACTTCCCTGTGAGGGGAAGAGGAGGGGCAGGCGCTGATCTCTGTGGTGACAGTGACAGTACTCAAGGGAATGGCCTGAAGTTGTGTCAGGGGAGGTCTAGTTTGGATATTAGAATAAGATTCCTCACCCTGAGGGTGGTTGGGCACTGAACAGGCTCCCCAGGGCAGTGGGCACAGCATCAAGCCTGGCAGAGTTCAAGAAGCATTTGGACAACGCTCTCAGGCACGTGGGATGACTCTTGGGGATGGTCCTGTGCAGGGTTAAGGGTTGGACTTGATGATACTTGTGGGTCCCTTCCAACCGGGAGTATGCTGTGATCCTGTCTTTCCTGACAAAATAAATCAAAGTAACATCTACAAATTCTGGCACAACATTGAAGCAAGATAATATTAAATGTATTTTTTCATATGAACTTGTATTATGCCAATAACTGTCCCCTGAAAAGGGTATTTAGGATATTATTTCCTTGTTTGCTAATGAGATGCTATCTCCATATATTCTGATCTGAAAATACATGTCAGTAGTTATTACTGCTCCTGCTGTTCATGCCTTGAAAATAGCCAGCCTGTTGTGCTGCACATCATCATCAAAGGAGTCCTGTGCTTGGGACATCTTTGCATTTATTCAGAAACCACAGCTGAACACTTGCTTGTTTTAGCCTTAACCTGCATCTTTCCTCCTCTCATGCCAGAAGAGCACATTTGCAGTGAGAACATCGCACCCTACACACAGAGCTGCCTCCTTAGCAATGCTAATGAATCACTTGCCACCCAGCTCAAGGCTACCTTTCTTTTCCCAGTGACACCTTCATGCTCTCAGTGCTCTGACTAGTCCTGATGAAAGGGAGGCTTAAATGAAATATGGATTTTCTTTCAGAGGTTTTCTGAACAATAACTTCACATATTAATAGGACTTTGGGTTTGAAATTGCAATCAGAAAAAAAGAAAAATGCTCTAAAGTAGGGAGCTACACAACTTGTACTCCTATTTTAAGGACTGGAATGCAATATGGTTCTGTTTAACTCTGCAGGGGTGAACATGAAATAATAACAATTATATTATATTTTAATAATCATAATGCAATAAGAGAATGAGTAATACACTTTCATTTCTACAACCCTGAGTAGCCAACACATGAAATGCACCTCCTCACTGGCCATGTCCTGGTGACTTTACACAAGAGGTGAAGGAGAAAAAAGGCTTGATGGTGCCATGTTGTGCTCTGTGACCTGGCTATCTGAAGAGCAATAATGTCTCTAGCTGCAGTCACAGCAGTTCAGGCAGGAAAAAAAATAATTAGAGGGGGGGAAAGGACACAGGCCTGGACTAGTTCCCTTTTATAATTTCTGGCTGGCACAACTACAAACAAGTATTATGTCCCTGTGATATGAAAACACCTTTTTACATGATCTTAAGCAGTTATGGAGTTATAGGAATGCCATCACCTTCAAATCAACTGCAGTGAAGAACTGCACACAAGGACCACTGATGAAATTGTGCCCAAAACATTGCCACAGGGAAAGCTCAGAACTAGGCTGAGATTAAGCACTGAAGATTCACTAAAACAGCCCCCAAAACAAACCAAAGGAAAAAACCAAAACAAAACAAAACTAAAAAAACCCCAAACAAACAAACAAAAAACCAACAACAACAAAAGCAAAACAAAACAAAACAAAACAAAAACCAAAACAACAAAAAACCCACCACACTTAAAAGGCAATGGCTGAAAGCAAAATCAGGTATTTTGTTTTTAGTAGATTACTCAACAGAAGAAATCAGAGCCAGTTTTCTGAGCTAGAAGCCAAATTCTCTAGAGAACATCCTGAAGGATTCCCGTGTTTCAATAAAGATTTTTTCTTTTTTTTTTTTTCCTGGAAAAATACCACAGAATCAATTTCACAGTTGTGGCACTAGGGGGACCAAAAGAAATGACCAGGCACTTTTAAAAGAAAACACTGAAAACATCAAAAACATCTTCTTTTTACTGAACCAGTAATGACATAATAATGGATGATCATTAGCCTGTGATTCCAGAGAATAAAGATCATTCCCTCCTTATACCTCTTCCCTCTCCCACAAACTACATCATAATTGCATCAAAAATTATGGGCTCTGAAACTAGAGTGCAAAGTTATTGAAACATTAATTTATTAATTTGTCATGGGGAAAATCTAATTGATATTAGGAAAAAGAAGATTTTAGCAAGAGGTATTAAATTAGGAGAAAAACAAAAACAAGATCAAGGAGACAAATCAAGATTGACTAAGGGAAGCTGTTCCTAGGGTTTATACAGTCTTGATTTTTATATCTCTGGGTGATCAGACATGCTCATACCTTTACAAGAAAAACAATTCCATTTTACCAGAACTATAAACTTTAATGCCTTTTTTAATATGTATTTCCTGCCAAAAGTAATACACTTAGAAGTATAAACATATTTTTAAAGAATAAAAACAAACAAAACTCTACCCACACACTCAAATAAAAAGCAGAAGTTATAAAGGCATTAATGGACTTCATTGATTTATCTTGATAGCTAAAATCATGACTGGATCTCTTCTTCATGATTTAATTTGGTAATTTTCCGTGTTTCAATGGGATTTTATTAGTCTTCAAAATGAGAGAGGGGTCATGTGTGGCTTAAAAACTCAGGTGTTAATAGAAAAAACAAGCAAGAGTTTTTAAGTTACCAGTCTATGACCTTTTTTTAGTAACAATACAACCCCCCCCCCAAAAAAAGAAAAAAAAAACAAACCAAAAAAAAAATCACAAAAACCAATACCTTACAAAAGCAGGGGAAGTAAAGAAAAAGAAAGGTTTCACATAACTTTGAATGTAGTTTTGGTCCAGTCACTTCTGGGGAATATGAGCTTCTGAAGTTGCTGTCTGAGGTCAGAAAAAGCAAAGACAACCCTCTTCCTCCCAAGGTGTCTACAGCTGAAAAATCTTGAATCTGACATTCATAAATCCATTTCACAACTAATGGCAGAATATATCATTTGAGTCAGATGATAGTTATTACAACAGCACAATGACAAGATTCACGCTCCCTATGAAATGGCAGCCTCCAGGTAACACGAACCTGAAACATTAACTTAAAATACAACAGACTGAAATACTTTTTTTAATTTTTTTTGACTCATCAACAAAGGCAATGGAAGTAGTGAAAACTGGGGGGGGGGGGGGGGGAAGATAATTTAACACAAACAAATAAAAAAAATTTTAAAAAATTATTTGAGTGTATAAAATAAAATATAGACTATTAAAAGTGGTGGAAATTTTTTGAACTTTTTTTTTCCTACAAGTCTTGGAATACTTTCCTCTACAACAGCAATTGGGTTTTTTCAGCTAATATCAATATTCCAGGTTTCAGATTTATGATGTAAATTAATACAATTTATTCCTTGAATTTTTTGTTTTCCTTACTCCTATATATCCTATGTTATTTGTTAAATTCAGTGATTACAGCTGACAGAAATCTTAAAAGAGCTATCTAGCAGCTGTATCAGTATCTTCTTTGCTACATTAGTTGTAGACTCAGTTGAAAATTATGCAGTTTCCCTCTCATTCAGTTGGAAAAGGCCCACACTTGGACCAATTTCAAAATTTAACAAAATGTAGACTAGGAAACATACAATGCTTTATTATTTTTAGAATCATATTCCAGTACTCATACCATATTTGGAGGCAAGATTTATTATTTTAATTTCTCTTAAATGAGGAATCAAAATTTAAATATAAAATTTACTCAACAATACTACTAAAAATCTGACTTGGCAACCAAAACGGATTTTACCCCAGGAGTCTTAAGTGTTCCTTCAAATTACATTCAAATTCCTTTTATATCTGTTCCCTAACAGATACAGCAGTCACAAAGCTATAAACCTGCTGCAAACATAACCGTGACACCAGAAGGCAAACTGATTACATCTTATGAGATCCACACTTCCATCTAAATGTGCTTCAGTGGCAAAACTCACTTAGGCAAGTTCTCAGCCTATTTCCCCTATAATTTCTCAGCAGGAATCAGCATAAGTAATACTTTGATGATCATATTTCTACAGGATTACCTGCTACAGGCAGTACCTTTCTTTGCCTCTGGACAAAATAAAATAAATTAACACATTTCTCAGAAAGGCAATTCCAAAGGACTGAAATATGTCCTGTGCCTTTGTGGGGATCTGTACATTCCTAGCTTTTTCACACATATTAGGTTGTCACATTTTTTAAACAAACAAAAAGGTAGAAGAGTTTCCCACAGTTTCAGCAACATTTATCCCTTTGGGTTTTCTTCATGCACTTTTCTTTTACTACCATCCTTTCGTGACCAATTCTGCAGTTATTTTCCTCGCCAAAAATAATTTAAAAAGCTTTTCTCATCCCCAAGAAGGAATCCCATCTAGTGGACTGCACACAGAGCCTCCACACAGGAACTCCTCATACCAAGCACCGTTCCATCAACTAATGCCTCTAAATCTGACAAAGTCACTTTCTGCCTCATCTCAATCTGACTGGCTTCTTAGAGTTTCCATTGACTCAAATGGTGATTGCACCCTCTCAACTCCACCTTCAAAGCAAGACTTCACTTTTCTCCCACAGATTCCCCTGCAATAATAGCTGAGTTTGGATTAGTCCTGTAAGATTAGCTGCACTGAAGTAGTGATACACTTCTCCAAAATGCAGGAAAAAGTACACCTAATATTGCCTGTCCCGATTACATCACATTTCCACCATCGTGGTTTGTACCCCAAGGTCACACAAGCCCTGCACTGTGCCCACCAGCCTGGCATCTCTGCCACTTACATACAGACTTTAGGGACTCATCTGATCCAAAGTCCTCACAGAATTAAGTGAGGACATTTGGCTCCAATTTTGGCACAATACTGAGATTTTGGTACTTGCCAAAAAATGAGACATCATGGAGTTAGAATTCATTTCTCAGGGTGGCATTCACCTTCTTGAATTATTTAAAAGAAAATCTTAGAAATGTCATAGTTTGGGGTTTTTTTTTGTTTTTGTTTTTGTTTTTGTTTTTTTTTCCTTTTTAGATGCCTCCACATAAACCCAGAACAATCCTTTGATTAAATTACTGGAAAAATTTGTTCTGTCATGGCAGGAAGTCTCTAACACTAAACTTGATTTTCCATCTCATCGACTGTATTTAAACAGGCATTTAACAAGTTGAGAAGGTTCTCAGAGAATAAAAATCTCTCTTTTCTTCCTAGGTACATGAAGCTACATATGACTGCAATGAGCAGTACGCATTTATTTCACTGGCATTATTCTGGAGTTTGTAACATGTTTGTAACCAAAGCTAGAATCTCATCCACAGAGTGATCTTGAGCATGAACATGAACTGAGGGACCTTATATAAATTGTATGAAGTGTGAAAATAAATGTTAAGTGAACTTCAAAACAAATGCAAGTTCTCAAAACTAATATCTGATAAAATCTCAAAGAAGTGACATCACCAACATTCAAAAAGTACCCATCTTTTCACCTTGAACAAGTATATACTGTATTTATCTGGAATTTTTGAAATTTCAAAATTCACGAGGAAGAGAAATAATATATTCATTAATTTTAAAGACAAAATCCCATCTAGGAACAAAGTATTAATATAAATTCATATAATAATTTATGCTTTCTATTCCTTTTCTTTGTACAATTAAACGTAAGCATTTTTGACGCTTCAGTTTATAACTAGTCAAAACATTATTTAATATAATGTGATTCCAAAGTGTAACTGCACAACCTTAAAACGGTATTTAAAATAGTCTCTGTCATTGAGAGAACAGCTAAAAAAGAAATAATGAGAAAGCCTACCTTGACACTGAAATTCATTTTAAATATGATGTTGCTCTTGAGCTATATGCTCCTGTATCATTTGCTAAAAAAGCTGTAGCCACTACCAGCACCACTGCCAAACACAATGAGGACTAACCAAACACACGGTTTATTCTGTTAGTCAAACCATTTCCAAATGACTCAGAAGTGACACAAGGATTAGGGAGAATCTGGCATATAGAAAAACAAAGCAAAACAAAACAAAACAAAAAAAGCACAAGCCAACAAGCAAACAAAACCCCAAACCAACAGGAAACAGTCTCAACCAAAGCAAACAAGATACCTGTGCTATGTGGTCTAGGAACTAAATGGGCAAATGAATGATGTAACACAGTGAGAAAACAGATTGCATTATTTTTGGATGCAGCAATTAAATATGGACAAGGAATACTCATCAAAACTGAGGCCGGTTCCATTACTAAAAAGATATTCTGAAATCACAAATATTAGATATTTTCCCAGTACAGTAATGCCCTCAATAGTGTCTATTTTGATTGAAAGCACAATGAAATTTGAGACTTAAATCATCTATTATTTTGTATTTTCCCCATGGCTAGCATTGCACCACTCCACTTTTGATTGGGTACTCTCCTGAACAAAATGACTTTTAGTAATGAAACAATTAAAAAAATAGCTCTATTCCTAAGTATACCATCACAGAGTTGCTGGAAGCCCAGGTATGTACCTGACTTTTGATACTTGAATTTCTAAAGCAAATACAGCAAGAGAACAAACTCCTAGAGCATAGTTGAAATATCTAAGCAGAATCTTCTAGTTCTACTTATAGGAACTGTAAACACATTTGCTGTATTTTTCAGAAACATTGTTCAGGGATGCAGAAAAACAGCTTTTTCAAATTGGCTTCTGACTTTGCAAAGCTCACAGGTTTAATCTATCAGAGAAATATTAATTGAAAAACCCCAACATTACAAGTTAAGATACAAAGGTATATTCAGAAGAATTTTCAAAATAGGCAAATCAAAACCACTTCAGAACACTCTGGGTATTGTGAAGTATGTCTCAAATATCCATTTCAATTTAAACCAAGCTTACAAAAATTCAAGTTTATTTCCTTCCTCTAACCAGGCTGATCTGAAGCAGCTTTTCTCCTGTTCCCTCCTTGCTCTGCGTTGAATGTTTAATCCTATATTTGGTGCCTCCCTTTTTAATCTCTCTTTCCAATAATCCCTTGGACATATATTATATGTCTGAAAAGTTTTTCCTTGTTTGAGGTGTTTAAAACCATACTGCTATTTGACTGCACCTTAAGGAATTTATAGCTACAAAATGATGGAGCCAATTTTTCTGGTCAGTTGGCTAGTTACCACAGCAGCAAAGCAGTGAAGGTGGACTGAGCCAAACTTTCCTGAAGCCAGCAGAGTGTACTCTCAAAGAATTCACATTTCCAGGACATTAGGATAGCCAGCCTCATGTTTCTGGAAGGGTTTTGTGCTGGGCATCTCGCTAACGAGTCAGGGGCATTGACACAGGCAGGTTCCCTGATTTCCATAAGGGAACAGGAAACAAATAGTACAGAGATGAGTGAGAGATTTAAATCTGCTGATTATCAGGTTAGTGGCAGATTAGAGTGACGCAGCTGAATGTTTGTTACTTTTCTGAGTTTCATCTCTGGCCAGTCGCTGAAATCATTTCAGAAAATCACAAGTTTATTCAGCAAAAAGCAGCAGACAACATCCCTTACTGCTATACACCATTTCTGTACTAATATCCTCTACATATTTATCTATTTTACATATTATTTTACCCTAATTACAGTTAATACTTTAGCAAAGAAAGGGCTGAGACATCTTCTTCAAGCAACTACCCACGCCTCCAAGGATCTTCCCTCCTTCCCATCACAGCTTGACTTCCACAAAAGCCTTTGATTAAAGGGAACCATCTAATGCCTTCTGGAAATCCCAGCAAGCTGCATCAAATGGCAAACCTGATTTTATCTAAGCATGAATTCTCTTTAAAAAGATCCTTCGCTGGTGTATTGTACTTCACCTCTGTGTTCCCCTATACATTGTTTGCTATGGTTTCTCCTCATTTGTCCCATACAGTCTTTAGCCTTCACTGGCACTGCTTCTCAGAACTCCCCTGGAGTCTTGGCGTCAAAAAGAAGTACCAAAGCTTTACTTGAGAAAGTTCACGTCACAAGTGGTAACTTCCCTGAACTGCTTCATCTCTGAGTTACTCAAAAACTCTTCAGTGATTTGCATCTGATCTTCCGTATTTATTAATACTGACTTTGCCTATTTATCTGTAACTTTTTTCATCAGGCCCTTCAATCAGATCCTCTGATAACACTTTCACAGATATGCGTTAGTAACACATAAATACATTTACATCTCAATTTATTTATTAGCTTCTCCAATTCTAATTACTTTCACTGACATTCCTGCAAAGATTAAAACAGAAGCACTCGAGATTTCCTGCCCCTCTGCTTTGAGGCCAATATTTATTTGAGTACAACTCAATTCCTAGTCCATTAAGTTTCTAAGTCTCCCTGATAAGTACAGGCTTATATATCAACCCAAAACCTTATTAAAACCATCACATTCAGGAATTAAATCCCTAAAAAAGGATTGGTCATAAACAAATTCTTTGTGAGCTGTATTGCCACCCACTGGATGAAAACACTGCACTAGAAGTGTCATAAATTCTTTGTCAAGCATGTAGCAATTTTGTGAAAACTCAGGCAACTCACTCAAACCCTGTAGTGTCATTTTGTCTTCCATTTGTTCTGTGCAGACCTTCTGCCCTATTTGCCCTGTGAATAGCTTAAAACATGGGACACCTTGCAAAAAAAGCCATGCAGGTAATGCATGAGCAAAATTTTCAGAACCAGAAAATTATAGTGGATGTTCTAGTATAGTGGCTTCAAAAGGGTCTTCTTTTCAGATGGCAGGAGCTTAACTTCCTAAACTGACTTCTCAGACACTCAAATCTACCATTTACTTTTCAAAATGTCAGCCTCGGTAACACAGACAGCTTAATGCCAAAAAAAAAACAAACAAAAAACCAACAAAAAACCCCAAACAAAACAAAACACAAAAAAAACCCAAACCAACCCACCAACCAATCAAACAAAGAAAAACACAGGAAAAAAAAGCCTTTTTGCTTTCTAAAGCAGCTCAGATTAAAGTTATGGAAATACAGCAGATAACCATGAGCACTCTGGGAACCAAAAGGCTTTGTAACGTTTCAGTATACTGTGAATTTTGTTTGTCATTGACACAACTCTGCAGTTCCTTTCACTCTGTTTTCTACTGTTCCACAGCTGAACCAATGGTATGACAAGTCTCAAATTCTGTTTTAATAGCTTTTCTGAAGGCTGAGTTTTTGTCAGTATTGTTCCTGATACAGTAGAAATTAACACCATCTAGATATCAAAGCCATTATTTTGCATTATTATAAATCTATCAAAAAGAGAGAATTAAAGGCAATCAGATACAAATTGAGAGAATTCAGATTGTATGCAATTGGTTTTTTATTGGAAACTAGGGCACGAATTTACCAGTGGATGGCAGGTAGAGAATCAGTGTGAATTTCAAATATACAGATATCCCATAATTGGGATTCTTTCTAGCAACAGAAATGGGAAAAAAAAAAAAAAAAAGAAAAGAAGAAAAGGAAGTACAAAAAGTAAAATAAAAGGGATGTTTTAATTATTATTTTTAAATTGTTCAAAAGTATGGGTAAAATCAAGAGAAATCACAGGAAGTCACAGGCTGAACTGAACTTATCTGAAAAGCCAAGCAGAGTTAACAGATTTCTGTAAGAGTTTGTTTTGCAAGACAAATGACTACATTATCATTCACTCTGATCCTTGAGACATTATGTGTCTCATCTCATATTTGAAATACTCCACTCATGAAGATGCTTGCTCCCTGGACTAGATTCCACCATATGTCATTCCCTAAGACAGGAATGACAAGAAAAGGAATTAGAGGCAAAGAACATGGAGAAATTCAACAACTGACTGGGCTATGGGCCAAGAATGCCTGATAGAAAGACCAAGGAGTTGTTTGTGTTCAGACAAAAACCACTACAGAGCTCTGACTGCTGGGAAACATCTTGAGAGGGACAAGCGCAGAGATCCTCTTTTTGAGAGCCTGGAAGTCCCACCCATGTTAGGAGTTCATTTCCAGTATTGCATGCAGAGGAAAGGGGATAAAGATACCAAGTTCGCATCCAACCAACCTCTGTCACCACCAGAGACACTTTAGCTGAGATTCCCCAAGGTCCATCAAGACTTACAGCCTGAAAAAAGCATCTTCCTGGCAAGCAACTCACACCTTGCAACTCTGAAAGCAGCACTCCATTGTAATCAAGACACAGCACTCCTTTTAATCCTCCAGTCTATTAAATTCAATTATTGTGGCACACTGCACTTTTAAATAAAAAGAACACATACAGTCTGTTTTTAGAGGAAATTGTGTTACAGGATATGGTATTAATTATCTGTACCAAAATGAAATAAGAAATGTAATCAAAAGATTATACACAGATCTGAAAAAGAACTAATTACAGTAAAACCTTGATATTTTTTGCTAGCAGACCCAGTCGGGGAAAATGGATATTCATCATAAGTATACTCCTGGCAGGTTGTTCAGACAGAAGACATTCACAAAAGAAACTGTGAAATAATTAATACACAAAGGACCTGTCTGATGATACATAAATAGACTTTACTTCAATAAGATGTTGCATTCAGATTTAACAGTGGGATACCAGACCAATCTACAACAATCAGCAAAACCTTAGACCAGATATCAAAGTACTGCTGCCGTTAATGAGCAAAAATAACCTATGCACATACCTGTACAGCACAGGATATAGGACGACCCTATTCTGAGGCATAGCAGCAGTAGCAGTTTTCTGTTACGGGCTTACAAATACAATCTAAAGACAGTGTCATCTGTGCTATTAGTTATGAACAGTTTTCAGAAGTTGATACATAGTGCTACAGACATTTAACTCATGGCTCCAAGCAGTCATTGGCAAATGACTCAATGGAAGGGTCCAGACTCTCTTTATCATCAATAAAGATATACAATTTCCTTCAATAAGGGATTCCTGCTATTCTCATCACTTTTCAAGATATACACCTTCGAGACAGCATACTAATAGCTTCATCAGCACAATTAAAACTTGTATATTGGTTTTGCGATCCTCTAAAACCTTGTCTCTCTGGGTTGCATTCATCCTGATCAATACATGATCCTCTGGTATAACTGATTTCTTGTGTCTGTGTTTCAAGGTCTCTGCTCTGACTGTCCAGGCTCCAACACATTCTTATCCCAGCCTGCTCTCTGCACCAGGTGTTTCCTGCAACCATATCCACAGAAAGCATACAACACTTTCTCAGCTATTGCTCTAAGAATCTAATTACAGTAAAGCTATTAAAAGCAGTTTAAATTTCTCTCTTTCTCGTTCAAAGCAGAGACGTTACCTCTGAAGTATAAAAAGCAAGTCTGGGGCCACCTGTCTCTTCTGCCTGCTCTTTGGGACAATTCAAGGCACTAAAAAACCCTTCCTACATAGGACACAAGATGATTGTCCAAGTCCATAAGGATAGAAGAGTGAATTTCTGTCCCTAAATGGCAGCATAATTTCTGTGCAATAAAAAGTAACTCTAAAATGGAGGTCATACTTCCCTTCTCATTGAGTGGCTGTGGAACACAGAAATGAAAAATGAGGCAGAGGTGGCTATTCATGTGCTCTCAAGTGGGTGCAAGAAATTCAGAAGGTCCAAATTTCTGACACCAAAACTTTGTGCATGTCATTTTCTACCCATGCCACCTGCACGCTCCAGCTTTTGCTCCTCCCAAAATCACAGATGTCCCTGGAGCACTGCCATAGGGGTTCTCTTCCAGGGCTGGGACAGCCTGGGCAGGGGGACACCACAGGCCAAGAGGGCTGCAAGCAAATTCTGGGTTAGGAGGCAGCAGAGGTTTTGGTCCTCTTAAATTTACTTCCTATTCTAAATAACACGCATCCTCACTATAAAGGCTTGCTTACATTCTTCCTGTTGCATGGTACAACTTTCTGATCTCTGACAGCACTACTGGTATCAGGAGACAAAAAGGAACCATGGTTTGTTCCAGCAGTAATTAAGTCTATTGATCCAATGATTGACTTGAACATAAAATGCCAAAATAGCAAAATATTTCAGTATTTTCACACAAGCCAAACAATTTGCTGCATAATTCTTCAACCAGTCATAACAATACTGCTACATGGGTTATGGCCTCCCTGCTAAAAAGAAAAGGAAACCCTAATGCCAGGCTCTGTGAGTATAAATTCTCAAAAAAGCCCTATTTGAGATGGATTTTAGTATCATGCACCAAACGCAGCATATTGTATTTTCAGCTTTTTTTTTTTTTTTTTTTTATTCCACACCTGAGATCCCAGCAAAAGTAGTGCTGATGGTCGAATCCTGTAAGTGGACATAACACCTCCAGCAATGCACCTCAGAGAGATGTTGAGTTCATGAATTAATGCCAACTAAGCACTTAGAGCAAGGTAACACAGATATTTTCTGCCTACTATTTTTCCTCTCTCTTAGATTATTTTCTTCAGGGCCACTCATTTGTATTTTTTGGTTTTTAATTCTATGAAAGAAACCATAGTAAATGAAGGTAGATTGTCTGGAATAAGCATTAAAGTGACCTGATCACTTTTTTTTGACAGTCAGAACATTATAACAAGCAATTTGGGAACATGTCTGATGTCATCACTTTGTACATCTTTTTGCACAAAAGAAAAACCAGGTTTATTGAAGCAGTTAAAACTTTATTTTCACTAAGCCAAGTACATTGTAAAAAAAAATAAAAATAAATCTAATATCTACAGCAAAATAAAACAAAAAATGGCTGTATGTAAGCACCACTATATCCAGCTCTCAAAATCACAATAATCTCATGTCAGGTTCTGTCAAGCTTTTCTGATTCACAACAGACTCTCACATTTTTTACTTCTAAATGGACACAAATTAAATCAAGCAATTTCACATGATAAAGCAGTTATAGCTCATTTTACAGCAGAGATATTTTCTGTAACATGTATTTCGGTTTTGAAAAGAGGAATGTAAAAAGGAAAGAGGATACTTCAGATTTTCCTGATTATCCCATTCATTTTCTTTGTACTTGAGTTCTAAATTAGGCAGCTGTTCATACCTCTAATCATAACAATAAACCTAATCTCCAAACATAAACCATTTAAAACATATTTCAAGATCCCCTAAAGAAGTTCTCTTTGACATTTTGTATTTTTTAAACTATGAATTAAACATCAAAGTAAAAAGAGTTAACAAAATCAATTTATGCAGTCTTCATCAATTATTAATGTGATCCAAGACGTATCAAAGGTTTCCTTTTTTTCTCTCCTCACTATATACTCTGATTCAACTTACATTCATGACACAACGCCTTTTCAGAATGTATTTTGCTTTTCTGTCCTTTTTTTGTGTGCACCCTCTAAATAAGGACTTCCTGAAATTACAGCTAAGATAAATGTCTATGAAATGTTTCATTTGCTTTTTCATCTTTCTTTTCCTCTATCATTCTGAGAAGACACAAATTATGTTGACCTTGAAATCAAGACATTAAAAATAATTGGCCTCCATAGTAGTTTTAGGTACATATACACAGACATATGCATTTTAAATATGTCACGTACTCTCAGATAAATCCTAAGTTTTTTATACTGTACTCTCAGAAGAGATGTTTCAGCAGATAATAGTTTATAGCTGACCTGGTATAATAATAACTATCACAAATATAATACTTAACTCAGTTATTATTTGCTGCACAGTCAAAATCCATCAAAAATGAGAGAAAAACCCATCAAAACTCCATGCCCTGGTGTTTCCCTTGCCCTCCTGTTGCTTTTGTTAATTAATCTTATTTAGCGTGCATCTGTAGGAAAAAAAGGGAACAGATACAAATCAAAGTAACAATTTGATCTGTATCTAAACCAGGCAGAATCAAAACCATCAGGCACAGAAAGAATTAATGAGATGTCACATTTTATTTGCAGAACTAACATGAAATAATTATCCATGATTTCCTTGATCTAGTCAAATATTCACCATCACTCTTTAGTACAATAAAACGGATCAAATCCTGAAAACTGGGTTTAGACATTTGTTACCGTAAATGTCCTTAATAGCTTCTTACAAATTTTACAGATTTCCTGTTACTGCCTAGCTGCTTCTCCTTTTTTATTTTTTTTTAAACGTGATTTCTGTTTTCTGCTTGGTCTCCACTTAATTCAGTGGAGGAGGTATTATACAGAATTCCATAGAGAACCATTAGATTGAATCCCACTTGCTCAAACTTTTCCTGCCAACTCCAACAGAGCCAAGGTACCACCATTACCACGTGACTTCCTAATTGCCACGATTTCCCTAAGCAATTTCAGGCAACTCAGAAACCTTTCACTTTGTTTCTTGGGGAGGTGAATACTGACCAGGCTGTCTGAATAAAAGAAAATATAAATTAATTGAAGTTATTTTTACAGCGGTATACCAATGTGCTGTTCTATTATTTTAGCTTATAAAAAGAGTCAGCTTAAGATTTTTGTTCTGTACTGTAATTGAGCTCAAGGGCTTTCTGTCAGTGCTTTTCTTTTTGCTCAAGTGTCCAGAGTGGAGAGCTATCCTGATTTCTGGTAAAAAAGGATACTGCTCTGAAATAAATAAGCACTTATTTTTGTATCCATTTATATTATTTTGCTAATATGAAATAGACTTTTTATCTTTTATTTTTTAAATCCGTCAAGATCCCATTTCCAGAAAACTTCCAGTCTTGCTGTTTTTTAAAAAAGAAAAAGTATTTACTCTCCAAGGAGTGGATGAGGTGGACCCCATCCACGTTCAAAGGCAGAGGAACAACCTCTCCCCAGGAGCTGGAGTGCAGGTGCTGTTCCCACCCTCTGAACACGGTGTGTACTGAGAAGCACCACAGGGCTCCCAAACCTTCTGCCACCTGCCAGTACTAGGAGACTAAAAAATGCAGTAAAGTAAGAAAGTATCAGAATAGCCTGTAGAGTCCAATTTTCCAGGAGAAGGAAGTCATAATTTTATGCACCAAAATTTTAATAAATACGTTGGAGTAATTCCACATTATTCTGTAACTTGTATGTGTATGTTTTTTGGGTTAGTATTTGGTTTCCCTGGGTTTTTTAGTTTGTTTGTTTTCTTTTTTTTTACCTGGAAAGGAACAGCTATTAGCTGTGATTGTAGCCTGCACAGCCCTGTGTAGAATTATTAGGCTAGCCCAACCTCTGTCTCAAACCTACCAATGCCATTATACTCCTTCAGGAAATGTTAACTCTCCAGCAATTTGCTCCAGTTACCGTAATACATTTACCATTCAAAAAAAATTGAGATGTTATTAGATAATAAGATGGTTCACTTCCTAGCGTTCTTAAGCATCAGGCCTATGTGTATGCAACTCTTGCTAATTAGGGCACTCACCTACCTCCCTGTTTCAGGCTTTAATACTGACACTTTGAATATTCTACATCTTTGCCTGTCCATACCCACTTCAAATGTGTCTCTGATGGCTGCCCAAAAGTAGTGTATGTACTTGATAGCAATGTATACAGTATATGTAGCAAATAGTATATTTGTCTGCAAGACACCTTTCACAGCAAGATGTGAAAACACTCCTCATCAATGCATGATACATCTTATCTCTTTTTAGTCCCATCCAAGTTAACAAGTTTTACTCACACATTTAATGACTCACTCCTGTGCAGTCAATTTTACAGCAGGCATTTGTTTATATTTCAAACCTGGTTCCTGTATTCTTACATAATATAGCATTTTCATGGACATGCTAAATCAACTTTTCTTGACTTTGCTTAGATATGGTCTGGGGATGGAATTCAAATTCACACCAACTTGTTTCAGCAGCAGCATATTTGAAAGTATTATTTTCATTCCTTTCTCAAATATATCCCCTAACATCATGAAGCAAAACCTCAAATATGTAAATAAATGCCATTTCAATAATAGAAAAGATCATTTGAAAAGCCTCATTAGCAAGCAAAATAGAATATTAACAAAAGATGTCACCAACAGTATATTAAGATATTTAGCTATTTTTTAACAAAATTTCTTTGCTAATAGAGAAAAATACTTAAAGCAACATACAATTAGTCTTGGAAAGAAATTAATTTGATTTTCCAGAACGTGGGATTTTGGCATTTGGTATTGTCTGGTGGCATCATCCCAGTAGGAGACCATCTTTTCCTACAGCCCCTCTTAACAACAGGGATTCCTTTTCCTGGCAATCTGGATGAACAGTTCTAGCAAGGATCCCATGTAGCACCTTTGTTAGATGTGGGGCTTTGGTTTTTGAAGACAAGCCTGAAAATGTTGTTTGCTCTCCCTCATTTATTCACCGTGGTTCATTAGCAACATTTCAAAATAAAAAAAGTCAAATTACTGGCAGATATAGATCATGTGATTTATAAAGTAGCATCAATTAAACACGTTAAAATTATATTCCCTCATTTGCAAGAGAAAATGAATTGGTATTAGCCGTGCTGTTTGTTTTGTAGATTAATACAGTAGGTTTTCACCTTGAATAATGCATGAATGCTTGGATTAAAACAAAATATAGACATGCTTTTTGTGTCCAATTATACATTTGGTGTTTTATAAGGAAATCCCATCACTTTTCACCCATCAAAAACTGCAATTAATGATAAAATAAAACCACATGTATCTAAAATGCTGCTGCATTTATGCAACTTTCAAAGAAGACAACATCATGGTCATTTATGCTACTGTGTTAATAGCTACAGGATTTGTACCACAGGCTACATATTAAGAAAGGCATTTCTAAAAACTGAATTTATGAGTGCTGAGACTTTTTTTTCCTCCCTGCTTCATATAGAGTTTGACTTTGGAAGGATTTTTCAGTCTTCCTGAAGAAGTAGAAACTATAATTTTCTGATACAGGAGTATATTTGGGGGCATTCTTGTGTGGTCTGAGGCCCTGATATAAGTGTGTGCATTGGCAAAGTGGAGAGTCAAATGTAAGTTTTGTGAACCCTCACACATTAAACATTTTCAGCACAACTGCATCCAATTGTAAGTCATGGGAGGGTCAAAACTCTAAGGCCCAGGAAGCAGAAAATTCCTATAAGACCCTGAAGAATTTGTAAGGCATCTATATTTCAAGGACAGGTCTCCTGTAAAAACATTAACTGACAAGAAAAAGCACATAGAAATGATGCACATGAATAAATACCGCTAATGGTACAATGGTGGATAATTGTAGCAATCTCTTAAATGAAATGTTCTGCACATAAAGAGGCTCTAGGCAGAAAGATCTCCATTTCTCTGTTCTTGTTTCTTATTGCTGAAAGCCTAGATGTGTCATGTATAGCAGTTTCATGTTTATTACACCCTACATAAGCCACTGATTTTCACCAGATCTTCTGAAGTCCTTCAATTTTAAAGAAAGGTCATGTCAGTCTTCATATATGAGTGAAAGTAACATATTTTGCATGTCCCTAGGCACTTAGAAGTTTGCTTCTCTACCTTAAGAAATGCTCTGAGAAAAGGTGCCATCAACCCTCCACTACCAGTGTTAAAATTTGATTTAAAAAATACACTTTAAGTAAAACACACATTTAACAGAAGCATCCCAATAATAGTGAGCTATTCTGTTTACAAACGTAAATGTTAAGTATAAGCCATTCTAATAAAACTCAAAAAACCCTAAATTAAGCATGGCTGGGTTCCTTTGTTCCACAGATTTAAGCAGCCTCTGGTATACAGGCCACAAGTCTAAAACCCACTTACATATACAGAAATTACTTCATGTCCAGCAACAAGCTTTGTGTTTGTGCTCAAAGTCCTTGGTCCATCCAGCTTCCACCAACTCAAGCTGAAGTACCACAGTCTAGCCATGGATGCCCCTCCCCGAGACATTCACAACCTGTTCTTCCTGCTGTGGGACTAAAGGGTGGCCAATGCTCCTGGCACCAGAAAGTTCCTGAAGGGCCACAGAAGCATTCTGGGACCTCCCCAGTTGTTTATTTCCATAGGTTTGGAAGGATCCAGACAAGCTGTATGGCACCTGTGTTTTGTGGGAGTGACAAAGGTCTATCCATCCCACCTCCACACACAGGTTTGGCACCACAAGACTCAAAGAGGACACCACCAAGGTCAGCCTGGACTTCAGCTTAGGCTCCACCACAGTGACAGTGACTCACAGCAGCCATGTGCCACCACAGCCACTGTAGTGACACATGCACTCTCCAGCCAAATTCACATTACATGGCTGTTTCTGCTTCGGGAAGCTCTATAATGCACATAACCAAGAAACATTAGGGGATAATATTCCCCATTTCCTGAGGAGACATTTACAGGCACATAGTAAATGTTGCATTTTCCCGGCTGCTCTTTTTTTTTGTTTGTTTCATTTTGAAGGTACTCAAGTTTCTCAAAGCTTCATTTACATTACTGAATTGCCGATTCAAGTTATCTTACTGGATTCAGTGAGTTATCCACAGCCTGATACATACCTACCTATCCCAAAATGAGATGTGCATTCAATCATGCACTTTGTGAGACATATTTTATACTTCCATGTAATTTGTACAACTTATTATCAGGCTTACTGTCAGATACAACAGAAAAACTGTTCAACTAAGAAAATAATTCATTTTCCCTTTATTCTGAGAGGGAGGAATACCAAGAAGAATATGAAAAAGGTGATAAGCGTGTGCTACTGATTTTAAATATTGAAGGAATTTATTCAAGGACTTTGAAATGTCACGGACATCAGGCTGTGAAATTATTATTTCGACACTATGTATAGTAAAATATAAGGGTGCATTAGTGTTGTGCTGTATGACATTTCCCAAGCAATTGCTCCCTCACATTCTCTGTCAATCGGGTATTTTTTTGCTGAATATCATTTACAGACCTTTGTTTCTCTTGTGTATTTTTAAATGAGAAAGCTACTAATAGCTTTATTTCGCCAAGTCCATAATGCTCAAGCATGCTAAACATTTTGATTAAATACACGCTTTCTCAAATTCATAGCATTCTTAGAGAATAACTTTTTATGTATCATCCAATTTGTTTCTCAAAATTTTCAGCCACTAACATGAAAAATAAAATACAAGTAGAAAACAATTTTTGAACACATACTGGAAAATGGGGGAAAGTAAAAGTCTAACATGTATGACTTTTACTTATTACAGTGATCCTGCTTTATAATATATAAAAATGGATGAATAGGTTAAAAAAGAACAGAAAAGTCTAATTTCACTTTTAGGGAAAGTGAGGTGGAGCAGTGACTTCGAACCAACAGTCTTTTAACGGGACATGGCACAGCACAAATAATAATTGTGCTGCAGCTCCACATCCCAGTGAAGACCATTTAATATCCATCCCCTCAGCAAAGCATCCCAGGGCCCAGGGGTTGCCCTGTGAGGTTCTGGGTTCCCAGGTTGCAACCCCCTTCCTCCATGGCATCCAGCCCCATGCAGACACTGACCTCTCCCCTCAGGGCCCAGCCCACCCAGTTAGCCCATGATCACCTTCACGGACCTTCAGATGTGGCCACGGATGGATCACACCACATTGGTCACTGTGACATCTCTGTTCTTCAATCTGCAGCTTGTGGCTCCCAGGCTGATGTGATTTTTCAGCCCTGTGGTTTTCACAGAATCAGAGAATGAGTAAAGTTGGAAATGACCACAGTGGGTCATCTGGCCCAACCCCCCTGCCAAAGCAGGGACATCTTAGAGCACATTGCACAGGATTGTGTCCAGATGGTTCTAGAGTATTTACAGCAATCTGGGCAATCTGTTTCAGTGCACGATCACACACAGAGTAAAGAATTTCTGCCTCATGTTCAGGTGGAACTTCCTGTGCATCGGCTTCTGCCCATTGCCTCATGTCCTGTTGCTTGGCCCCATCAAGCAGAGCCTGACTCCATCCTTATGACACTCTCTCTTTAGGTACTTATGGACATTGATGAGGTCACTTCTTAGTCACCTCTTCTTGAGGCTGAAGAAGCTGGGCCCCTTCAGCCTTTCCTCACAAGACAGATTCTCCAGTCCCATAATCATCTTTGCAGCCTTCCACTGGACCCACTGCAGGAGTTCCATGCCTCCCTTGGACTGAGGAGCCCAGAACTGAACACAACACTACACATGCAGCCTCACCAGGGCTGAGTAGAGGGGCAGGATCATCTCCCTCTGTCTGCTGCTAACGTTCTTCCTAATGCACCCCTGGATACCCTTGGCCTTCTTGGCCTTCAGTGCTGCCTTCTGGACATCTTTTTCTCCCCCAAGGCCCCAGGTCCTTCCCCACAGAGCTGCTTCCCAGCAGATCGGCCCTCAACCTGTGCTGGTGCCTGGGGTTGTTCTTCCCCAGGTGCAGGACCCTGCATTTGCCTTCACTGAATTTCAGATGGTTCTTCTCTACCAATCTTTCCACCCTGCCAAGGTCCTACCGAAAGGCAGCACAGCCCTCTGCGCTATTGGCCAGTCCTCCCAGCTCTGTATTCTTTGTCAAGTTTGAGCTCTTCTAAGGTGTTTCCTTGATACCCTCCTCTCCTATTTATGGATTTAATTGAGTAGTAAGGGAAAACAATCTTAAACTATGGCAAGCTATTTACCAATAGAGTATGCATGCTTTTGTTGTGTGGTTGTATAATTTATTATGGAAGTGATTAATATATTCAATATGCATTTCCTCCTAATGAGTACTTCGTAATTGATTCATAACACTAACACAGTATTTTCCTGCAAAATGCAAGAGAAACAGTGGGGAAATTGACTATAGCAACTGAGCTCTAACATGTAATCAGTTAGAACTGCTTTGCCTTCCACTTAGGCAATAAGCAAACACTATATTGTGTAATAAGTCATGCCTGCTGTGTTGCTAGGCACTATACTAATGACTATGCTTAACATATGTGTAAATTATTATACCTTAACTTAGATCCTGCAGTGCCTTATTGCAAGTTCTCATTTTTAAGTACAAGTGGAAAAAAAAAAATTAAAGGGATTTTTTTACACAAAAACACAGCCTTTGGTTAAAAAAATCCCATAAAACATAAAAAAAAACCCCTAAAATGCTACCACTTGTATAAATTTATGTAAAATACATAGAATGCAATAGAATAATAATTCAAGTATGTAGCAGGATCTAATAACAGTGCTCAGGCTGTGACCCCTGTCTTGGACACAACTAATGCATATGAATGCTTATAGTCCCTAACCCAATGTATTAGGAAAGATTTCTTCACTGAAAGGATAGTGAGACATTGGAACAGGCTGTCCAAAGGAAGTGGGGGAATCACCACCCCTCAAAGTTACCAAAAGGCATCTGGATGTGGCAGCTGGGGATTGGGTGGTTCCGGGTTAATGGCTGGACTCAATTTGGTAAGTCTTTTCCAACCTTAATGACTCTGTGATTCAACATTTTCATTCATAACACAATCCTAAGTAAAATTAACCTCATTAAGGGTGTGACATCACACCCTTAAGGGAAAGGGAGCACTTAAGATTAGCAGATGCTTGTGATCAAAAGGAACAACACAAATCAGAGGGTCTGCAACAACTCACAAATTTTTCCTAGTAAATTACACATTCAGCATTGAAATTGGTATAAATTAGTCCCTGACCTAATATATAAGCACACAGCAGTGGGTTTTAGATAAAGGGGGAAAATGAAAAGGAAGAGAGAAAGAAAAAGGCAGGGAAAAAAGGAAGGTGAGGGGGGGAAAGGAAGACCAAGGGGAAAGAAAGAGATCATCAGTCCTGTTGGTTCAGCCAACAGTATGTCCATGGTGCTGGCGCACACACTCAGGCTTGTTGGGACTATTTTTTAAAGATACTTTTCCCCTGGCCTGAAGGCAGGTTTCTTGATTTCTAGGCAAATTAGTTAACATGTCAGTCGCTTCTTTCAGATCTTTCTGGAAATGGGTCAGAGGGCTTTAGGTGGTCTTGATCTCCCAGTACAGGTGTTGATCCATGCTCACTTCTTGGCCTCATTCCTGCGCTTGTGCTGTGTTGTTCTTACCTCCAAGAAGTAAAGCAAGGATGTCTGTCCCAGGAAAATGCTGCCCTACTCCATACGGCCCCCTTCTCCAGCAACATCTTGTTGTTTCCCAAGGCATTATTACCAACAATCTCTGGTTATTACCAACAATCCTTGGTTGGCTTCACAGCCATCTGGCTACTGGTGTTTGAGACATATGCATTATCTTATCTTTTGGGATTCTACACCCTACACACATTTGCAGTGAACACAAGAGCAATGAAAGACGTGTGTCAGTTGCTCAGATGGCACCATTACCTTCTCCTATTGCTTCACCTGCCCAGCTTTCACTGAAAGAGAAGTTAGAGAGGTGGGGAGCAGCAGCCAAGGTCTGACCAAGGCTTTTTGGGTTGAGAACAGCCTGTTCTATGCTTCAGTACTCACATTAATACTGCAGTTTATCATGGAAAACATTCCCTCTGTTTTTAACTTATATCTCCTTCCCGCTCTAATTAATAAAGTTCAGGGTGGAATTTATTACTGTCAATAATTACTGTATAGAGGCAACCCTAGAGAGAATTTCCACAGAAGGAAGAAGCACGGGAGATTTCACTGCTATTCTGAACAAAACAAACCCAAATCAAACTCCCTACTCCTCCCCTGCCACACTCAATCTGTTCAGACACACAAAACAGGGATGTTCACATCAAACAAAAATCTACCTTGTCACTTTTATTAACTGGAGTTTTGACGCCAAATAAAGGTATGTTGAGTGCAATGAAAATGAGGCCTGAGAGGATTGGTGGTGCTTGGGAGATTAATGCAAGACAGTCAGAAAAAAAGCTGCATCCAAATGAGGAGGAGCATCATGCATAATGCATCTGTTACCTGTCCATAAGAACAGATGAAAATTGCTTAAAAAAATGGAAAGCTTTCTTCTTACGCAAACAGGCAGGTAAACCATTCATTTTCAGGAGTGATTTATTGATACATACAGACCGCTATTGGTATATTGCAAAAAAAAATCATTAGGACTGCCCATTTCTTTGCATCTTAACTTCAAGCTAGAATACAATTCAGTTAAATACATGCTCATATATGACCACTGTCTTGCTGCCATATGGAATCCTATGAGAAACAGGAAAGAATGCAAGAACAATAAATCAAATTACTCCTACAAAGGAACAATAATGGAACAGCACACCTATTTGCTCAGGAAGCATCAAGCAATGCAAATCTTGTTTTCTATGATTTTGTCTCTCAAACATGTTATATATTTATCCACACATGTTACACTATATGAGCTAAACTAAAGTAACTAAATATACCAAAAAAAGTTGAAACTGTTCTCAAAAGTCTCCACAAAGTATGTAGCCATAAAATCTGTAAGTTTTAGTATAGCTTGCCAGCACTTTTGGTTGCTAGTACCTCTGTACAAAATTCCCCAAATTCAGTATTATCATTCTTTGTTAAGAATTTCATCAGACAAGGGGTTTTAACAAGGTAAAGGGTTTTCTGTCTGTAAAAATGTACTGAGAAAGAGGCCTAACACTTGATATAACTAGTCAAAGCCACTCAGAAGGCTTGGAACCCTTCCAGAAGGTGTAATACTGTGTCAAAGGCAATGAGGAAGACAAGATGAAGACATGGAGGGATGGTTTTGGAAGTAGGTGTAACACATGAGATAACATACAAATATTGTTATTAAAACCTGAATATTGTAATTAGATGATAGTATAAAGCTGTAAAGCTTATGCAACTCAGGGTGTATAAAATATTCCTGTGCAACCTCAATGCCATAATAAAAGAGTGCTTTTTGTCTTTTACTATTCAAAAATAGTCCAGAGAATTATTTCTCTGATTTTAAGGCATCAAGTACAGAGTTACAAAGTAACTTCAACCAAATTTTTATCCATAAAAGATAATGAAATATGGGGTTGATCGGTGATTCAATAAAATGGATGAGGATTGATAAGATTACATTTTTGGTCAAAGTCCAATAGATTATTTCTGATAACAGTAAAAAAGCATTTGTTTCTCTGACAACAACAAACCACACCTGCATTAACTGAAAAAGGTAAAGAAATTATCTTTTCATCAAACGAAAAACAGCAAAACACCAGGAACCAAATACACTCCAGAACATACAGTTGTTGCAATAAAGCAAAAATTAGTTTCTGAGGAAAAGAACACAACTACAAAACCAATTTTTTTTTTTTTAAAGAGAGAAGAATATTTATTATGAATTAATGCACAGAAGAACAGAGCAGCTATCCTGAAGATGGAAAGCACATGAATGTATCTGGTGATGATCAACAGATTTCCTGTAATGTAAGACCTCTAGAGAATGGCAAAAAGCAGAAGTTGGCTGATGAAATAAAGTCATCTTCAGCAGGAGGCCTATATAAAGCACAAAACAGCTTTCATACTATTGAAAACTAAGTATGACTAATGAAAGCCATGAAAGATTTCCTCTGTGTGCTTTTTGATGTTCTGATCATGAAATTCCTTTCCTACTCAGTAGTAAATAATCTGATTTTGGCAAGAGATAGATGTCTCTACATGTCACTTCTGTAGGTATTTATCATAACTACCTCTTAAAACTAAGATGGGCATCGTAAACTGTCCGTAAGTCTTAAGCTCACGTAAAATGCTCAAAATATTTATATACAGTCAAACCACACAATATTCAACTTTCTATTCTCAAGTGTTGTTTAAGGTACAGGCTTTTATTGTACAGTGAAGAACAGATCCTTCCTTTTAACTGAATTCATCAGGAGTGAAGGTTCCCCACAACTTTAAAGATGAAGGGCCTATCACATAGGAAGCAATTTCCCCAGCCTTGCCTGAGCAGCTTCAGTGAATCGCACAAAGTCCCCGACACGCTAAGCAGCTGCACAGACTCCCCCGGCTCCTCATGCTTCACACCTTGTAAGAGCCTCCCTGCCCACTTTCAAGAGCACTTCAACATGTTTTTGCTGGAGTGTTTTTGTCACACGGCATGGACAAGCAGCAGAGAATCTTAATACATTCTCTGTCATCAAGATCATTTAATACACATCAAAAAAAAAAATAAAAAGAAGGGAATGAAAAGGGGGATGCTGCTTGCTTTTCTCTGCTAGTTATTTCTTGAAAAATAACACAAGGTTTGTGCCCTTCTTTACGGTTTGGTGTTTTCCCCTTCCTCCAATCTCTTGCTATTTCTAAAAGTGCATATATTTGCTCTAATAGCTTAGGAAAAAAGTCATCCTTTTGTTCCTCATTTTTTTGATTACTGATAAAGTTGTGTTTGTTTTGGGGGGTTTTGATTCTTTTTTGGGACAAAGCATTTTGAAAACACACCCTTTGCATGCTCTGAAGGCACAAAACTGGACATCAAGTTGTCAAATGGTATAAAATAAACTTTATTGCAAATACACCAGCTCACAGAGTAAAGAACCTGCTAGAAAATTAATTCCTAAGTCTTTTGGAAGGATTCTGTGAAACTAAATATTCCTAGCCACTGAGTTTGCAGAAGGGACAAGAGAGGCTCTAGACTTCCACTCCAAATCATTAGGTAAATGAAGTTCAGGTTTTCTTGGGAAGGAAATAAGAAACCCTCTATTTCTATAACTGGAATATCCTCAGGATACATTTTTCAAACACCTCCAACAGTGTAAATTCACTTGGTTAGAGCCATTGATGCTAAATAAAAAGCCCACAATAAATGCAATTGTTCCTACCTTGAAGCTAAAAAGGTAAAATATTCAAGGTGTTTATTAAAAAAAAAAATAAAATTAAGTCTCTTTTCTCACTCTTTTCTCTATTAAGAAACAAGTCACTGGAATGAAAATGAAATTCTACAAAAATAAACAAAGAAAAATTATAACCTAAGGCTTCTGATTCAGGAAAAACTTTGATGGAAACTTACTTTTGGTATCCCTCTAAATTTTGGAAAATTGGCAGACAAATGAGAAGAAAAATGATTTTTCCAGCAAAGCACGTAACATCACACATCCAGCAATCTTTTTGGCACAAAAGAGTGAAAAGAAACCAATGTCTTTATATCTAATTAAGTGGACAAAAAAAATTTTAAAAATATTTTTCCCTTACAATTTTGTACATCTTTTTAGCCAAAACTAGCCACAAACTAAAACAGTAAATCAAGACGTCAACAGACATTAAAATAGGGTTCTCAAAACATACTTTTTATGGATAATGGAATTTTGAAGAAGAATGGCTAGAGTTCAAAATAGAATCATATTTCTTCTCTCCCTTACCTACATCTTGGCAGCTCTAATTCCATTTCTATAAAGAATTAGAAAGAGTTCTCATGAAGATTGTGACTTTGTATAAATTCTCTTATTTTAAGTTTACCTGGAAGATTCTTTTATTACCTTATCAATAATCTTAATCATGACAAATACCTAGCAAGTATCTGACAAGAATCTAGCAAGTAGCAAAGGCAAAATATCCTAGACATCTAGAAATCTCTAATTAAAAAAAATTGCATTCTTGACTCCACTCAATTTCTTTCCAATCCTTTGTCAAATTTACTAAGGCAAAAGACCCCCCCACAACTGTCAACAGTTACAGCCTGGCATTTCAAAAGCAAACCAATGTGATAATTCCACTGTGGTAGGAGAAATATAATTTCTCAGTTGACTGAAAATAAGGCAAGGCAGACAAAAATAGCAATTTAATGTGAAGGAATTAGATATGAGACTGAAATATTCACAAATGCTGCATAACAAAACCCTTTATTTTTTCGGGTAATGGACTGGTTCAGTCAACAGCCCTCTGACCAAGTGTTTTGATACTTCTCAACTTTCAGGCTGGATTTCCCAATGGCCACTGGTTCCCCCAGTTCCAGCTTGGTAAGCCTGAACTTACACTACCTTGTAATAAATAGAGAGAGAGACTGGACAAGAGAAATGTAGGACTCCTGAAGAGGAGTCTGGATACCTGCAGACAATGTTATTTCCTCACACTTGAAAAGGAGGGGTGGTATTCCCCAGTTCTGACCAGTTAAGTCATATCAAGGTGCAAGTGGAAGGTTCTGCACTAAGATATGCAAGAACAAAACCTCAGTGCTGTACATTATTTCAATCAAAAAGATGCTGCCACTCTAAAGAATTTTATGACTACATCTATAGCAAATAGGAGAGACACTAATGAAGATTAGGACAAGGTGGGAGCATTAATACTAATGATGACCACTGGTCTGAACACCCCTCCAACACATTTTCTGTAGGTATCATGAGAGAGTCTCTCATGGAGACACAAAGGGAATGATGGAGTCACCAGTTATGGTAATAAGAATGCTCCTCTTCAGGAGAAGGGTAAATACAGGGTTCTGCCACTTGGCTGTACCCCTGAAGATGCTGACAGCTGCAAATGGGCTGACGTAAGGTGCAAGGTAGATCTTAAGAGACCTTGCAGAAAGTATCAGAATACATTGCCCAGCTTCTGTAAAGAAGTGAAGTAATCCAGTTGTCAGAAACACAGATGCAATCAGTGACAAAACTGAAAGATACCAAATGACTTATGGTAAATTATGGAACTTGGGTTTGGTTTAGTTTTTTTTGTTTTGTTATTGTTGGGGGGGCTGTTTCAGTTTTTGTTTGTTTGGGCTTTTTTTTCTTTGGTTTTGTTTGATTGCTTCTTTGAATTTTTCGGGTGTGCTCTTTTCTTCATTAACACATTGCTAAACGTTTACTTTGAGAGGCTCTTTGATGTAAAGATCAATATACATGAGAATCTGAGAACACAATCACAGGAACTCCGATAATTAGTAAATAGTGATAGAGGAAAATTTAAAAAGCACATATAATTCAGGGCAGTGAAAAGCAGGATTTACAATAGAACAGCGAGTTTCACCTTTGCAAAAGCTCTGATCCTAAAAATGCCTTTCAGGAGTATGTGCTTACAAATATTCAAAGATTTCTGCTTAGTACATGCTTTTTCCCCAAACTGTAACCAATGAGTTTTAAAAGCAATGCTAATCTTTCTGTATGTCATCTTATTCCAACTGACAGGTGGGAACAGCAATCTGAAATGCTTCCTAGCATGTGTCCAATGTAAGAAAAACAGCAAAGTCAGACTCTTAAAGCAAACTGAAAGAATGACAAAAAAAGACCCGAAAATTTTCGGATAGACATGAAAATAAAAGACTCATCTCTATTTCATATATCTTTTTGAAAAAAGGTTATTTTTTATTAAAGGTTGTATTAAATTATCATCAGTTTTCAAGATATTAGAGTTAGCAGATTTCTGTTCTTCTGACATATATAATTACTAAACAGAAAAGTACTGCTATAAAATGCAGTCTTTGCTGAAGACCACAACATCCCTACAGCATCAAAAGAAGCTCCCCTTCCCTATTTGACAGCTGCTGCTGAGCTAAATCTGTGCTCACATGGATCCTGAGTTATACACTGTAATATCAAAGTCAACATTTTTCCTTAAGAAGTCAGCAGCTGGAAAATCAATTTATCAATCAACTATTAAACCCCTATTACTTTACATATGTATTTTGAGTAGTTATCTAAGAGGTGAGCCAAAACCGTGTTACTGCTAAACATTTCCCTGGACAGTTTATACTTCAAAGTGCTTTTCACATTATAAGGAATACATAATCTGCTTACAGTTTTTTAGATTCAGAAACCTTCAAATCACTTCATGGAGATTTTTTGCTCCCCTTTACTCACTTTTTAGGCCACAAGTATGATGACATGAAAGTTGCCAAGCACTGCTGTCCTGAGCCAGCCAAATTCCCAGCCACCTGCAATGACTCCTAGTGACATGAATGAAAGTGATTTTAATTGTCACATTGAAAGTGAATACAGGACTAAATGCCTGTGAAGCACATAGAACAAGCTGCTGGAGACTTCAATCAATGTTAATATGTTCTGTTAGAAACACACTGGGAGACTAATAAAGACAGTGCAGCACTCAAAAGGTGAGAGGACTAAATTAAAAGCACAAACTTGAGCTCAAAATAAATCTGATTAAGATTACAAATACTTCATGAGACTTGGAGACGATCAAGTAAGAAAAAGCATCAGAGATGTGAAATGTGAGAAAGGAAAAAACACCTTACTAGCTGCAGTACATCTTATTAGAATATACTTCATCATCCTGTTTCGTAAAATTCAGTGATTTAATCCATTCTCCACACTGTTTCATTCTGCTGATGCTATCTTGTGGTGATTTGCACCACAGTTTTTACTCTAAGTATGAAATCTCTGAAGACCTTGTCCATCCAAATATAACCCAAGTGAGCATTTCCTCCACTGTTTTGAGCAACTATTGAGGAAAAATGCCCAAGGCAGTGTCACAGGGCCTTTGTAATACATCTGACACTCTGGTAATTCAACATGATAACAAACAATAATTAGCTTGCAAGTCTTGTACTCCTCTGTCTCATAGAGAAATGCTTTCGTGTCAGCAGTAGTTTCTGTCAGAGAGCCCCACCCACGTTATTTGCCAGATTTCACCTGAAGACATTATTTCATAGAGATTGATTTACTTACTTACCTAGTTTTAAAGCAGCACCTTCAGTGACCAGGATGTCTCACAAGACTGTGTGCAAGTGCAGAATAACATTCAGTCCGGAAAGACTAATACAACCACAATACATCCTCCATTAAAAAAAATCAGTCTGTAAAACTCAGATGAATTAATGTTGAAGAGGCACCCAAAGGCTTTAACTGTATGGAACACAGACTAACTGTTTATTGTTTGAACACGGAAGTCAAACAATTCTTTTGAGATTTTGGTCAGCAATCCTTTTGGGGCGGGGAGGTTGGGAAAACGGATTGACTGATTTGACTAATATGCAAAATACAGGCGAAAGATTAGAAAGATTAGTTTACTAAGCAAAACTAAGTTATGGGCAAGAGAAGAAAAGACCATATCACCCAAAGAATACCTCTGATGAATTCTGAGATGCAGCAAGAACAGAAAGTATGTCAGCAATATGGAGAAATGGGAATGTGATGATTTATACACAACCATATATCTCATAGTTCTAATTACTTTGGTCCATCAAGCACCACATAGAGGAAAAGAAGAGGTCAACCTGAACTGTACTAAGAGATTAAGACCCCAGATTCCATCCAAAATTTCACAGCACACTCATAGCAAATGACCTTTCTTGCTGTGCTTGAACTAGACTGCCAGGAACAGAGACTGTACAAACAGCTGCCCGCCTCTCAAGATGATTGTAGTAAAATAACTATTTACTAATACTGGGAAGGCAGAATTTGAGACCCTATAGTAATAAATACCACAGAAAAGCAAAACATTAATGGTCATTTCAAAGGCCTTCAGAAAATCTTCCAGGGTTAAAAAATGGTACAAATCTATTTCCCTTAATAATGCAGTTTGTCACTTTGTAATAAAGATACAGTTTTCAAAAACTAGGAAGGAGTAACATTGTCAAATTTCTGCAATGAACCAAAAGTGCTGATGAAGATATTCTGTTATTTGGAGATCACTCACCTGCATCATGCAATGTATGCAAAGAATCAGACTGTAGCTTCCATTTATGTTACAGCCAGTAGTACAGTCCTTATTCAAAACAAACAAAATCAAAGAACTCAAAATCCTCTGAATTTCACTATCACCATTCATTATGTTCACTAGTCTTATTCTGAGAAGTGCTGTCAGCAGGTGGTTATTTCTTAAATGCTTTAACCACAATAAAATAATTGATTCTTGCCAAGCTGGCAAAGAGGTGATATGCCATGCAGGTGGGAAGGGAGGTCTAATAAAAAATACTAAACACAAAACTAAAAACCCAGCAGCACAGGTACTCAGCAGCATCCATGTGTTATATCCAGTTATTTTCCACCAGAGAGGTAAAATAACCTACATGACACCAGCACTTACTGCATTCCCAGTCAGCAGTCCCTTTGGTCTGAGATTAGTAACTTGGATATTTATGACAGGTATCCTGTTGTTCTGCTCATCCTTACATTAACAACTCCATAAAATAGGTCCTAGAATGCTGGCTGGGGACATTTTTATTTTTTGTTTTTATTTTGGCTTACGAGTCTCCTGCACAAGGAGACCAGCCTTACTGCAGCCTGGCCCTTGTGGTAAGCTCCACGACTGGATGAAGTGGTGGAACCAGAGCACCTGGTCAATTAGGCTAATCTTATGTGGGTCCCATTTGTTTTTAATGGGCAACCAGAGGAGCAACTTCTGCCCTATTTCATTTCTACTGACTTCAGTGAATTCTCAAAAAAGACTAAATCTAGACCTAGTCTGCAGATGCAGCTTAAGCCTGTAGTACTAACATGGAAAAGATTACAAACAACCCCCTGCCCCACCTGTTGGTATGACATCACAAGCTTGAGGAGATTTTACTGCAGATTGAACCCACATATCTTCTGCTTATACCCAGCTTACACAACTGATGTGCTTTAAAACACGTATTTTTCAAAATCTCTTTAGTAACAGCCAATCTCAAACCATCGTGGGGGAGAGGATGGCAAGGAGGGGACAGGTTGTAGGGAGAACAGCATAGCCACGCTACACGGATTAAACTGCGGTTTATTGCATTCCCTAAATCATGTGAAGTGGCTGGGGAATGAAGCAACCTGCAGCACCACCCACTCGAACATCCTCTCCTTGCCTTTAGGGTTTCCAGCAGGTTTAAGGCTTGCTGCACAGCCTATAACATATTCTAAATAAATATTAGGACACTTTGATGAAAGGAAAATAAATCTCTCTTGGATATGGTATACCTAGAAGCATAGCTACTCAAAAGATTTCAGGTTGGAGAAGGAACTAGTGATAGATAATAACAAGAGGAAAGAAATAGATGACCTAAAGGTCAGCTTTAAATTTTTATCTTCAGTAAATTGTTCATTTGTTTTAACTACCTCTTTAGTTAAATATAATCTGTTCAGTGCTCTGAAAATGCCTAATAAAGTTCTTTAGCATTATTAACACAGGGAAGAAGGAAGGTGAACGATGGGGCAGTCGGGACAGATTACTTCTGTAGATAAACTTGAAATTTCGAAAAGATAAACCCAAGTGAGGCAGTAAATTTCAAAACGACCAGAAACAAACTGAGGGAAGAGGCTGGGAAGCTTTTTCCTGCTACTGTAAACCTGTGTGGGCAGGGGTCCGTTCTGGGGAGCTGTGGATGAGGCAGCCCATGCCCTGTGGAACCAGTGCAGGCTGCAGGGGGGCACCTTCCCCAAGCCCTGCACTGCTGCTTCTCCTACAAGGGCAGGAGCTGCAAAACCAGTGAGTCACTTACACTGGGCACACAAAATACATCACACGCTGCTGCACAAGGCAGGAGGGTGAGTAGATATGAGAATGTAGTTATTCCAGGCTTCCACCCACCTGGATTGTTTCAGAAGCAATAACTCAGAGGTTGAAAAAGAATAAAATACAATGCAATTTATGCCTAAGTTCCTTAAATGAGAACAGCTAGACAAGCACACACAGAATGAATTAAATTATTACAAGTTAAATTACATGAATTTCTATCAAGACCAGCATCTTGATTCTTCTATTAATATTACTAATTTTGCAAAGTTTTGACTGTTTTTTTTCTTTTTCTTATTCTTTCACAATTCTTCCCTTTTCATATCTCTATTGAATAAAAATTACTACTACATTTTGTCAATATACAAAAAAGCTATTCCTTTAAAGACTTGGAGTGTTGTGTTTGCAGTTAGACTTGATGATTTTAAAGGCTTTTCTGATTTTTTTTTTTCTGAGCTATGAACCAAAGGACTCTCAAACAAGGATGTTTCCTCTCTTAAATCATGACACCTCTTTTTTTTCCTGAAACAAAAATGTCAAGATTCACTTAATGCAAATCAATACACAGATATTAGTAATACCAATGATTTTTTCTACAACATATTCAATTACTTTTTCTTAATACCCAGTGCACTTTTCCTTCCCCAGATGAATTTACTTAAACTCGCTTTATCACTTCAACTCCTCCACCACATGAGATAACATAACTATACTCTTAGATAACCCTTTCTAATAGCTAATGATTATGAATGTTTCAGAGTTCATTTTTACCCAAAAACATGTCATCCCCACTTCTTAAGAAAAAGTTTTCTTTAAACTTCAAAAATTACCATTTTCACTCAGTTTCTATACCCAAATAGCCTTAAGCCAAGAGACTGCTTAGATACTTCACATTTCAAAAGATTATTGTGGTCAACGAATTCAAACCATTCCTCCATGTTCCTTCATATGAGATTGGGCAGAGTGTGCAGTAAGAAACACCAGAGAAGCACACACTACCTGCAGGACACATTGTTGTTCCTGAGTAGGCTTCCTGTCCTACAGGAGCCTGCAAGTGGCAGTTCCTGTGAATCCCTGGATTCAGAGGCACTTCCTGCTGTACAAGGGAACATTTCCACACTCCACCAGGCAGAGCACAGAGGAGGGAGCACATGGACAAGAGCCAGCAGTGAGACGCATGGAGAAAGCTGAAGGGCATGACTTGGTACTGAGAGATGAAAGGTGAAGACATGTGAGACTGAAGACATGGAGTTAGGTTTCTAGGAGATGTAAGAGAAACACTTAAGACTTTCAATTCTGATCAGTAATTTAGGGCGCACTCTCTAAAACTTTCTCAGGGACCTCACATGGTTTAAAATGGCCCTGCTCCCTTTCAGTACTTGAGCCTGGTAAGGCATATGAAGAAAGGTAATTCAAAGGGTATTATGTTTGTTTCATGGCATCAACAGGTAAAGTGGCTAGGTAGTGGGAATACTGACATAGTTTTTTTTCAGTATTTCATTTGTGTCACAAATAACAAAGCACATATTTATCTATAAAATAGGTAACACATGGTTGTCTTTAACAGAAGGTATTTTTATGTCCAATTCTATATATGTATTAAAGTTACCTTCTCAGAAAATAAGTGCATATGAAAGTACTCTAGTGAATGAAATAAAGGGTCCCAGTTTAAATGCAAATTTTTAATCTAATCACCTCCACATAACCTCATACATGTGCTGCTATTAAAAGGAAAACCTAACTGGAACACTACAATTCAGCACAGAGAAACTGTATCAGCAGAAACACAACTCTGGAGAACATAAATTTACAGCTTCAGTTAATGACCTTTCTAGAATATATCAAGAAACCAACATAAAGAAGGCAGCAATAGATTTTCTATTATTCTTGGTAGTTTAAGTCTTTAAATCAATTCCTCACTTAGGTATTTCTCCTCCAAAACACTACACAAAGAAAATTAACCATTATAAATAATGGTTTAACTAATTGAGTTAAAAAAAAATAAAGACAATCAGTCCCTCTAGATTATATAGCAGATAAGTATCAAGAGATACATTACTTAAGACAATTAGTGAAAGGTTCAAAAGTTCATTTCTGCTTGGAAACACCATTTAGTACTCTACAAATCTTTCCTTTTCCATCAAAACTGGACAGTTTATAAATCCATTCCTTAGTGATTTCCCATAAAGTTGGTAATGCTGTACCTCAGCTTGACAGGGCTAAAACTGAGCATGTTCCCAGTCTACCACATCCTGCCTGTGTACTGGGAGGAGGCAAAACACACTCCAGGTGCCCCCCAGCTCCTGCTTACAGGTCTGTCATTGCCTCTGTCTCCATAAAGGGAACCATGAGCCTGTGGACAGCCGTGGTGTTTGGAGAACCTTGGGGATCCCTGACCAAGAGTGACCCCTGGCACTCAGCTGCCCTAGAGGTGAGCCTCAGCCACTTCGTCCCAGCTGTCCAAGACATCATAGAAAGGAGGAGAAATGATAGCATTTTGATCCAGGATTCAGAAAGAAATAGGTGGGAAAATGAGAGAGTAAACAGGAAATACCTGACCACAGTACAGGCTAGATGTTATTTGGGTCAATCTTTGCATGTGTTTCTGTAACTGTGTGAGCACCATTCCTGTAGCAATGAATTCTACCACCTATTAGTTTCAATAAAGATAGTGAAAAAAGATACCAGAAGACCAAATACATGTCCAGGTTTTCAGATAAGAATATTCATACATGCACTTCTACTACTGCATAGGTTTGCATTCAATAGTCGATTAGAAAGTACATCATCAAGATCAAGGGTATGATGACAATTGCAATTTTAAGAGTTCCAGAAATGCATGAGATGGAGGGCTCCTAAGTGCTTTTTCAAACAAACCCTGAAAACTGATGCTGTATGAAATACCACAGAAACACTCAAGGATACTTAATACATTGGAAGCCTGAACATTAGCTTACATTTCAAAGGGAATGTTTTGCATGTAATCACTTAGCAATATTTGTAAATCCCATTGGGCATCTTCCCAAATCCCTTGTAAAATTTTGGCCAAGTGTGCTTATGACCAGGAACTTTTGATTGAGCAAAGTATTTCTGGCACCTGAAAAAGGCACTTCACTGCTGAGTAGAATCTACAATAGCATCTAGAATCTACTGCTCATTGATTTTTTTAAGTGCTTAAGCATAGCTTTAAAGTCTCAGTGGTATTGTTTTCTTTTTGTTGCCCACAGATGCAAAGTCAGGATCTTTAAAGATGATCCATCCAGACTAAAGTAACAATTTTGTATTTTATAAAGTATACGTATTGAAGTACACTGAACATCATAAATACACTTTTATGCTTCATTTCAAGTTTAGCACTGGTTACTCAAGAAATACACAAGTTACATGAGTAATATGACAGCATAAATATCCCTGTGCTGAAGAGCTCATGAACATGAATTCTACATAGAAAAACACATACAAAATTTTCAGTGCAAGCCAAATTCAGATGATATTAAAATACAAAGTTGCATTTAGACATGTCACTGGGGGAAGTAAAAATATCAAAATAAGCACTTGTATGACTTTTGGGTAGAAAAGACAAGAATGGAAGAATATTAAGCATTTGTTAACACTACTTTCAATAGCACATAATTAAATTCAGTTGCTCCCATGTCCGACCTTCCCATGATTTGACTGAAATAACACTGAGCTCTTGGACAAAATGAACTGGATTCAACTGGATAAAACCAGATAGGGTATCTATCTCATCAGGTCTGTTCAGTGCAGCCTAGAGCTAATCCAAAGGAAAACCCCTTAATATGCTTTCCCATAGCACCCAGTGTCTCAACCTACAGATCTGCTCCTGTTGGGCTGCCCTTGGTGCTAAGGTAGGCACCGCCCAACATCACTGCCATGGAAAGGGAAGAAGATACTCTGCACATTTTAATGGGAAACCTATTGTTAAAATCCCCTAAGCTTCATAAGCAATCTGTAAGAAGCCTTTTGCAAGAAAAAGAATTGTTTTCTCCATACCTACAAAGAAAGTTAAAAGTTGGCTTCAGCAGTCCTTTAATAGAAACAACCTGGAGTGCCTATCTTTCCTGCTAAAATTAAAAAGCTTTATGCTTACTCCTAATTTTAGTATTTCCCATTTTAAACATTGTCTCTCTAATCCTGAATTGTTCTCTCAGTGTACTAATAGTGGCTTTTCTCTGCTACATATTTTTTTCTCAAGGTCCAGGATTTTCTTATCTGGCGAATAAAACTATTTAACCAATTTAACTACTTTTAATAGCAGCAGCACATCAATAAACTGAAGAATATTGTCTTTCAGGTTCCTACTGAGAAGATAAAACTCAGCAGCCTTCTAATGCAGGAAAGATAAAATACACAGTAACAATTCAGGCTGGAATGCTGCAGAAGAAAATTGTATTTGATGCCCTTCACGAACTCTGAGAAGTTACTGCCCAAGGCCTCATTCCCATGTGAGTGGTCACAGTCAGCAAGGGCACAGTTGGAAGACCACAGGTCATCAGGAGGCAGCGACTGCCAGGAAGCCAGCAGTCAACATGGAAAATGTTGAGTATCATGGACTTTCTGCAATCTGCCTGATGGATGATCATGATGATCACCCATTTTACAGGCATTATATGACTTGGGGAAGTCACAAAGAAAAGGATGAACTTTTTAGCCATAATGGCAAGATGACATAGCTCAGAACGAAGGTCTAAATATAGGTAGGAAAGACAAAAAAGCTATTTATATAGTAATGCAACCCATAAATTCACTTATGAAAAAGGGGGAGGGACAGAAAAGCAAAGGGTCAGATGTTGTTGGGTGGGTGATGTTTACATCCAGCTCCCTTGAGAAGCTCAGGCAATTGTAATAGCAGACAGGCACTTCAGAAACAGCCATCTGAAACGAAGGAGGCCCATAAACTTGCCCTGAATTTATAGCAGACTCCTGAACTAAGATGATTTCTTTTAACCATGGCTATGGAACTGTCTCTTACAAGTCTACCTAGTCAGTTATTTGAAGTTTGAGAGACAACTGTAAACGCATTACAAAGAGTAATGTTGCCATAAATCCTGCCTGATGTTATATATATCTAGGCATCCCATCCCACCACTCTAGCAGGTAAATATAATTCATATCCTAAAATTAGAAAAGGTAGAAAGATGTGAGGAGAATCTTTTTTTCTGCCAGAGCTTGTTTACTAGGGGGTCCACAATGTTAATCAGGGAAGAAGCCACACTGACCACGAAATACAACCCGGTGTTTCCCAGAGGCTACCTCTTCCCCCAGTAACCCAGGTGAATGAAAGGGAAGAGGATGGATGGGAAACTCATCATGACAACATGAGAACTTAAACTCAGAAACTGAAGGAAAACATAATAGGTTAAAGCTTCATAAAAGAGGAAATATAATCCTTTAATTTCTCTTTATTTTATGGAGAGCTTTAAAATTGTTGGATTTTTTTTTCTTTTTTATTTTTTCCAAACTGCAAATTTCAGTTGCTATTCTCATTAGATTGAGACGTTAAGAAATCAATATGCTTTACTGAATGTATCAGAAAGAATGAAGACTTTCCACTCAAACAGAAAGAGGATTAAATAAAATAAAGCATGCATAATTAATAATAAATTTGTTTCAGGGTTTTGCAATTTTTTTATGTGGAAATAAAAGCTGTGTAACAGAAGTAATTTTCAGACATGCAAAATAATAATGAAAACAGCAAGGAGGAAAAATAAGAAATAATTTACTTAATATTATTGTTTATCAAGCTAATAACGCTTATCTCTCTGGGACACAATGAAGACAAGTTAATATTTATATAACTCACAGAAGCTGAGAGTAGTTATTTGAAGTAGTATGTATTAAAATATAGGTGTAGCTAATTCTTATTTTAATTTTCCATTTACATGGTAATTTTTTTTACCACTCTTGTATCCAAATATCATCACAAAATAAAATGAATTTAAAGTAAAAGGAAAATCCTTTTGTTCAAAAGATGACTGTTGGCTATGCTTGGTTTGAACTTCCACACTACTAAACTCACCTATTCCACTAAAACATGCCAAATAAGAAACCAAGACATTTCTTTCCTGCTTGTTTACACAGACTACAGCCATGCCCTGAAGGTGTTCACTCTTCTCACTTTGAGTTTTCATTTTTCCTTTTACATGTATCTAAACTCCTTTGGAAGGGGTTGTGCCAAAAAGCACATACTCTGTCCACCTTCTGAGACTCAGACCAAGCAGGTCTTCAAAAGTTCTCATCCAGCAAAAATGCATTTATCAAGTCTCACACAGATATTCCCCTGTTAGTACATTAGACTTGCAGATATATTTGGACAGGCTGAGTTGGCAATATTTAATATCTTTGCATCTTATTTGTCATTTTCCAAACTGTACTACCCAACTGATACATGCTACTCTAGTGCCAGTGTCTTCCTGGTTCAGCTTCCCAGGCTCTCCTAGTAACCCTGTTATTCATGAATGATCACGTAATTTCTATTCCCACCAACAGTGCCACCACAGCTTTACACACCAGCAAACTGTAGTAGAGTTCACCTCCCAAGAAAAGTTCCTCAACAAGTTCTCACAAATGACCCCTCACAGCCTGCCTCGGCTCTCACAGGTTCCCATCTGCTTGAAATCCTGCTCAAGACACCACACTAGTTTAGATATGAGCTGTCTTTGGAAAACTACTTTTACACATTAATTGATTCTCTGTTTATCTCCTTACCTTTATTTTCTCTTTCCATCAGTGCTTGTTTCATGATACTGCTGATAGCAAAAAGATCAGAGAAGGTTCTATCATTTTCCAGCTTTCCACCAATCCTTTAAGCAAAGAAACCACTGCTAGTCCTGAGGAATGTTTCCAATGCCACGTGAAGTCTGGTTCTGCCATGTGAAATAGTTCTTATAGCAGTGGAGCTCACCTTAGGGGAGCAGAGCTCGGGAAGGGTTATGTTCCACTGCTGCAGAGCTGGCAGGGACCACCACACCTCCACCCATGTTGCAATGGGCTTCAGAAGCTGTCTGCTCCATCCTGCAAACTTTGACTCCTGCAGCAAGCAGCCTAAAAACATCACCTGTGCTTTCTTGATGTGTGATGGCATGACAACAACAAACATCTAAGACCACCACATGGAACTGGACAAACTCTTTGAAAGCTGTGTTGCAGGGCTAAGACACCATCGCACAACTGTTCATTCATGATAAACCAGACAGAAGCATTCAAAATCAAGTAACAATTCACATTAGTCACCCAAACCAAATAAAATGAAAACTGCCATGGAGTGGGCTAACCTTTAGTTTAAGGACACAATCATAAATCACAAAATTAAGAGCTCATTTTAGAAAAGTATTTCCAAATTTTTTGGCTCAGCTTAAGCCTTTTCCATGACAATCACTTGTAGACTGAGGGAAGGGAGGACTCATTCATCTTTATTTCTCTAAAGTTCTATTTTTTTGAAAGTTCTAACAGTTAACCAGAGAGTGAGGTAGGTTTCATTATTAGAACTGATTTGCCTCATATTGCCCACAAGCACCAAGGGGAATTTAAGTTCCTGCCTTGCAAAATAAACCACCAAAGAAGCTGTTTTTCTTGTATTTACAACTGTGAAATACTAGACTAGAGCTTGCAAAAAAATACATTGTCTACCCATTTTACTTTTCCTCACAGTTTCCAAAAATAAATCAAATTTTACAGTCTGGATATAGCAGCCCTGAACTGGGAAAAAGCAGGTTACTAAATCTGCCAGGTCAGCCTAGGAATAACAGCAGATCAGTATGTCCATTCAGAAAACAGGCATTGGAAGTACGTATCATCACGAGATAAATCTTAAGGAAGTCAAGATATTCCCATGATGCTAGATTTGAAATATATGCATTAGTACAAGACAAATTCAGATAATATTTGAATCTAGATATATATTTGTTTTAGTTTTCCCAATAAATCAGTTAACATAATCACAGAATTTCTGACCTGGCACATAATCAACAGAATGTGCTTTTGCTTCTATGCAAAATAATGTCTCCAGAAAGCTGAGTAACCAGCAGTGCACATGGATGCCTAACCACGGCAGGTAGGATTTTTCTTCTTTTGTTCCCAACACAAGTTAGTCTGGCCAGCTTTCTGCAGAGAATAAGCCTGCAGAAATCATGACAGTGTAGGAGAACTCTTGGGTCAAACAGACAATGTTTGCATTAGGAGCAAAATAGCTCAAAGTACAATCAAAACTACAAAGGAAACTGCAGAAAGTACACATATGTCCTGCAGTTGAAAAAAATGCCTTTTAACAGAGAATCAAAATGGATAAAAGAGAGGATGTGTTATTCTCTCTTCTTTCTCTTTGAGGGTATAATAAAAAAGTCAAGTACAAAAAACCCATTGGGAAACTCTGCACATTCAAAATTATTCTACTTCAAGTCACAATGTGTACTACAGAGGTGCTTAGCTTGATAAAGGTGAAATCTTGTCTCTAAAACTCTGCATGTTCTTCAGACCCAATCTTATTTTAAAGTAATAGACTGAAACTTAATCTCTGGATTCAGTCATGTAGAAAATAAGTTTGGACTACTAAAATTAGCAGCAAGTCTTCCCAGAGCTTAATGTTTTAAAATATTTTAACCAAAGTTTTTGATATTGCATCTCAATAACATTGTGGAATGCTACTTTCTAATAAAAACTAAAGTGTCATTCTTATCCATAGCACAGTGAAAGGTCCACATGTTTTAATGCCTTGTCCCAGACAACAGAAAGAATGTTATATAGCTTTTCCTCTCCTTTAGCCATATTACAACAAATGATATGGAATGACTGGATTACTGTATCTGAAGGGACTCACATGACACCAGAAAAAAAAAACAAATAATATTGTTTAATAGCAAATTTCTTCTGACAAAATAAAATAAAACTAATTTAAAAAATCCGTGCTTGTATCTTACTTTTTTCCCCTCAGAAAAGCTATTATCTTCAGCTGTTTATAAAGGGTTTATAAAGGAGTTATGATGTCAGCCTAAAGATAATGTAAAGGAACAATGCAAATTAAAAATTCAATGCATAATAACTGAGTCTATAAGATTATCACTCATCCTTGCTATTAGGAAAAATAAGGGAAAAAAAAACAGATGGTGGTTTAGTTCTTCTCCAGAAGGACACTATTTTTCAAGCTTGAAAAAGCTAGTGAACATTTCCCCTCAAAAAAAACAAAAAAAAACCAAACAAACAAAAAAAACCAACCAAAACCCACAAAAAACCAAACCCTCTTAAAACCAAAACCGCCAACATATTTTTAGCTATCTGTTAATTTAAAAGGAAAGTAGAAATTGTACAATGAAGGTATTATCATAACAAAAGAAAGAAACACTTTAAATCTAGAAGGCGTTTCTTGGATGAACTTCCAGAGAGGCCTGAGCAGGAGCTCCCTGAGTGCACCCAACCTTGCCTGGGAGCCTGAGCACGGCTCCCTTCCAGCCACACAGCTCCTCTCAGAGCCTGCTTTTAGGAAGCAGATGGAAGGCTGAAGCCTGATGAAACACAAAGACATTGCCCAGCACCTATGCGAGCAGACCTTGCAATCAGATTTCCGAAAACCATGGGAAATTGAGCCTAAGTAAAAATTACAGGACTAAATCAATTACTTTTAAAACAATTCTGCATCTTTGGAGAAGACCAGAACACAGTTTTATGTCAAAGACTGAAACAAATCAAGTTATTCAGCATAAGCCACTGACCGGGAGGAAATCGATTATTTATGCTCTATTATACGCTGTGTGATATTAAAATCTTTTGAATTATTTAAAATACCTGCACTCATTGCTGCTTGCCATCTTCAGTATCACCGACAGGTGGCGAATGTAATCCCACAGCAAAATTCCATCATGAACTTGGAGTAATCAAAAGCTTCTTGTATAAAAAAGATTGATTTTAATTATTTTTATTGCTTGTACACTGAACCTTCTCTGGCCAAGCTGTACAATCACACACAGCAGATGACATAAATGGACACAGAGTGTAACTGTACATCCTCAGAGAGCCTCAAAGACATATAAGGGTATGAATCAGCTACAGAAAAGCAAACACACAAAACAACTACAGACTAAGAAAAAGGTAATAAAACTACCAGGCAAGAAAAAAGTAGCCAAGAACGGGATCAATATATGATAAGACAGTTTAAGATTGAAAAATAAGTTATGTAATAATTTCACTTTGCAATTTCAGAAAGTATAATTTTTATTCCTGTACTGCATTCAAATACATAATTTTAAGGGTTAATTTGAAAACAAAACCAAAATCCAACCACAAGGTGAGGAACGTGCTTTTTAAAATACTTCCACCTTTTGATTTTCCTCTAGTAAAGTAGTGATTGGGGCTTTTGTATCCTTTTTTTTTTTTTTTTAGCTTGGCCTGGTGTGGTATAGTAAACAAAGGTAACAATATCTATAAGCCTAATTTCATTTCACATTAAAATTTTATTGTGCTTTGGCTTATTACAGAATTCTGCAAGCAAGACCTGCTGTGAATGAATGGAGAAGAGAGGAAAAGAAAAAAAAAAAAAAAAGGAAAGAAGAGAACAGTTCCAGGACTTAATGTATGCAGAGTCCTGTGGACATGTTACCTGTTACACCAACACTCTCCACAGAGAGAGGGAACTCAGTGCTTTCTCTGCAGCACAGAAAGCAGGCACACATGTTCAGCAGCTTCCCCAAAGGCACACAACAAGGCAGGCAAAGACCAAACTAGAAACCACTGTATTCAGTTTCTCAGCATTACGAATAGGCCTGAAGATTGCAGCTTCTCTTCCCTGCATTTTCCTCTAAATCCTGTTAGAAATTCTGTAAGCAATTTCTCCATCTGCTTGTAACTTTTGAAAATTATACTACAAAGATTGAAGCCAATTATTACCCTTCAGAATTACAGAACCTCATTGATTTCAGTAACTGTGGGTGTCTAAAAGGATCAAGTTTGCACATCTACAGCTAGTTTTAAAAGAGTAGGAAAAATAAAACTGATTAGAGTTGCTCTGTAGACCAAACTGAGTGGGGAAGTAGGCACCTCAAAGGCAGAGCCACTCTGCTGGAAGACCAGGGTAGGCTGGAAGAGTAGGTTAACAAAAACTCTCTGAAGTTCTACAAGGAAAAATGTAAGGTTAATGTCAGTTTTGGTCTCCACTATGCAAAAAGAGATGTGGACAGGCGGTAGAGAGCCCAGAGAAGGGCCATAAAGACAACAAAAGGATTGGGCAGTCTGGCATGTGGGGAAAGGCTAAGAGAACTGGGTTTGTTCAGCCTTGAGAAAAGGCGGCTTAGGAGAAACTTCATCACCACATTCCAGTATATAAAGGAGAGTGAGACACTTTTTACAAGGAGTCACATGGAAAGGATGAAGGGTAATAGTAAAATTAATCATGGTAAGATTCTTATTGGACACAAGCAGACAATTTTTCACAATAGGAACAATCGGCCATTGGAATAATCTCCCCAGGGATCAGTGGATTCCCAAACATTGGCCACTTTTAAGATTCAGCTGCTGGTGCCGGGCCATCTTGCCTAAACCATGGTTTTGCCAAGAAAAGTTGGATCAGTTGATCCTTAAGGACCCTTTCAACCTGCTATTCTACAATCAAAGCCACTTCCAGAGATGACCTCAGGTTCTGAAGAGGTGTCTGACAGGAGGCAGCACCAAGGAAATTATTCATTAGGCTTGGGCACCAGCTTTCAGCAGTAACATAATTTAAAAAGACTGTGGGTTATTCAATATCAAAATTACATTCTCCACCAGTTTTTTTTTTTTTTTTTAAGGTTTTTATTAGGGAGCCATCTTCCACTTATGGCAAATTATAAATTATATGATCCATTAAATACCACAGAGTTGTCTTTGTCAACAACATGTTTTTGTTGGCAGCTGCTCGTGCTGAATCTAATGTGTTTGACAGAGGCTGCACTAAGAATCAGGCTGAAACTCACATGAAGTTTTGTATAAGAAAGTCCCCAAACTGTATTTTTTTTTTCACAGTCTTTAGACACAGCCAAAATTTTAAACACATCTATTTATGCAAATTAACTTTGCTGTTAAGCATAAAAATACTTCTTAATAGAATATTAAAAGAAAGCATTAATTGGGTAAAACATTTCTTTACTCCTTCAAGACAAATCTGCTAAGTGGTATTCTCAGAGGAAATTTAAAATGGAACCAAATGGGCATTTTAAGTATTTAGACACAAGGTGTTTGCTATAATTCATATACTTTCCAGTCACTTCAACATTTCCAGCTTTTTTTATGCCTCACTGCCTGCGAAGTCAGTCAGCTTCCAAATCTCAAAGGTCACTTATTAAAGCTAAAGATTTATACACTAAGCAGAAGTTTCTCCCCTGTTGTGGAGATTGATTGGTATGATCCCATGTGTGTGTCTTTCCAACTCAGTTACAATACATAACCAAAAATTACTTCTACAGACAAAAAAAAAAAAAAAAGTGTTTTTTTTTTTTCCTTTTACTATCTAGCTGTTTTGAGATGTATACTCATTTTCTTCCAGGGCCTAAACCAAAGCTCAGCGAATTCAATGGAAACACTCATCAGCTTCAATAGCATGGGAGCAGGCTCATAACACACCATATGCCAAGTATGAAAGTATCCATCTGTCACTGATCCATATCTTGTTATTGTTATGTGCATTACAACAAGGGATTAATTTTCTAAGAGATGAATCTTGTAAAGGAGTTGCTGGAGGAATTTATAAACATGGGTTTATAAACATACAAGCACACTGTAAGGGAGGCAAACATCATGCAAGTCAGCAGTGCTACCATGAGCGTCTGACAGTGTTTTGTGTTCACCTCCACAGTTGTGCAGAGAAGTTGCACCGTAACCTACAGGCTCGGGCCTCTGACTTTTGGGTTGCCAGTAGGTTTATAACTGATAGATATTTTACAGCAAGTGAGTGCCAAGCAAAAGTCTATGTGACCTGCATAGACAGGAACAGAGGACTCGGCAGCAGAGCGGTGCGGCAGCTGTCAGGATCCCTTCACTGAGAGCCAGCATCAATCTCACAGGGGCATCAACACTCTAGCCTATTATAGTGAGCTATCTGCCCTTATTTTGTCTGAAAAAGCATGGAACATTTTCCCTAATCACAGAAGTGTGATGGCACAGGTCATTTTATAAAAGCATGCTGACAGAAGCATAAAGGTCTCCCTGCAATTAAGGATATTACTTGTTTAGTTAATTACCCTTTTCAACATTTCCCTATATCTTGGCAAACACACAGAGATCTCAAAACACGAGAGCAGAAGGTGGGCACTAATCTGAAGACTCCTCACCATCTCCTTTCTCTCCAAGATGAATAGGTTGCATTTGAGAGAATGCTGCGAAGTCTTTTTACAAACCAAATCACTTCTGCTCACAAGTTGAGATAAGCAGAAGCAATACTACCCTAAAAGTGGAGGTACTGATGAGTGGGCTCCTATATTTAGATGCTCACCTGAACCGTGGAAAGCCCCAGTGAATTAGCCCCAAAACCTCACTGCCTCTCCTCCTTCTCTCAAAACAGCCCCCACAGCCAGCTGGTGTCCAACTCACCCCTACAGCCTCCTCCCCTACATGATAAGAGCTGCTAGCCAGCAGTACTGTATGCAGTCTCCACCCTTCTCCCCAGTATCTCCCAATAACCACTGGTGCCTCCCTTCCACTCCCCTCAGTTCATCACTCCTCTCCACGCCAGCCTTCCCTTCATGTTCCTCTTTCCCCACCTTGCACTCCTGCATACCCCTTGTTACACCAGTGGCAGACGCACACATGTCCCCATTCAATGTTTATTCCCCAAGTATAATCCTACCTGACCTTTGATAAATTCCAGTTTCTGCTGCATTAACGCAATGCATGTGACCTAAAATGCCTTTCTTACTACAGGCAGGCATCATACTCAGGAGGACAGTTAAAAAGTAGGTCTGATTAAAACAGCCTTCACAGTAACAGAGCTTGCTTAGGGATGCAACTTGTTTTATAAACCTTGAAATGGTTTTTGGGGCTTGGTTTCAGTTATTTGAAACAACCTTCTGTGTTTCACCTTTGGCAAAGCTCACCTTTCATATACCACTTGTTGAACCAACAGGCATAAATTCATACTAGGGATTACAGTTTATCCAAATCCAAAAGGAACACGTGTTTTGATGAAATCTATTTCATACTTTAGTCCACCAGTCTTCTCAAAGGCTATCTCATTATCTAATACTTACAAGAGATTAACATATCAAAACACTGACTTCAGAATGATGAAGCTTCACAAAACCTTGTTTTGCTATATGCCAAGAGCAATTTTATATAGTGTTTGGACAAAGGGAAACAGGTTAGAGGTAAACTGTTCCAGATATTGGGCTGTTTATACCACTAGTATCCAACCGTTCAGCATGTCCTATTTTAATGCAGGAAAAAATATAGGAAAAAGAATATAATTGTCATTTCATCAACTACAGCAGCTAACCAACTAAAATACCCTGCAACCTTTTCATCAGTACTGCAGACAGAAAATCTACTATATTATGCACCTGTCCTAGTCATATTGCAGATGGCAGAGCAGCAATGAAGAAAGAACCTGAATGACTAAGGAGAAATTTATGCACTAAGCAGGTTACAGAGATACAAGACTGGTGTTAACCTTACAGAGCAGAATGAAAATTAAAAAGCATATCCCAGGATTACAGAATTCTGCCTCATTTATTAAAAAAAAACAAAATCTCCAAAAAGACCCAGAATATTCTCAGCATATTTTCTTACTATACTGTTCATCCATATAAAAGAAACCATATTTGGGAAACTCCTGCCCTAAAGAACTGGAAACTACATGTGCTTTTGGACATCATGTTATCCTTCTCTCCTTCTTAATTTACCAGACTGTGAACTTGTCTACTACCCACAAAAACCACTCATTCTTTCTCCAATTTCTCAAAATTGAACAAAGATTTTTGCTGTTACTGTGAGGATACACAATTTTGATCTACCAGGGTAACATTTGAGCTCCTTGAAATCGGAGTGATTTCTTTCATTAGTGTTTACAAGGATGGGGTTCTCCCTCTTCATTTCTCAGAGGAATGATGAGTTTTACAGGAAAACTAAACTCAGTTCCATACCAATTTCTTGTCCCAAGATTGAACTCTTTCCCTGTTTTGTTGGTTTTAACAAGCAAACTGACCTCATGTTCCTGATTCTCATTTAGAAGAGATATTACCATCCTTTCTCCTCCTGAAAACTTCTGTCTTCTTTCTTACAGGAACATGCATTGGATATGAGCATTACCTTTGGAGTTCAGAAAAGAGGGGTGGAGATGACAGTGAACACAGGGGCTATCCCTTAATGGAAATTACTTAAGACTAGGAAACTAAATACAAAACTCAGGACCAGTTTGGATCCTACATTCTGGCTCTGTGTTAGGACAACATTCTCTTAAAAAACATAGAAAAACTGAACAAGAACTCATGATCTCTTAAAGAAAAGCTTGAAAGCCTTTGCTTTTCTTATGTCTCCACATTTTTTTCCCTTGATTCAAAAAATTAGTTTGAAATTTATCATTATTGAGTAATTGATCTTACTGCTGATGCCTAAAATCCTGCAAAACAGACACTCTGCACAAGGTTAATGGAGATAAGATAGAAAATACCTTTATTGGTCC
>JAWWEW010000001.1:108322635-108353549 GCA_035583185.1 Anabacerthia variegaticeps
TTTTTTGTTGTTTTTTTTTTTGTTGTTGTTGTTGGTTGGTTTTTTTCCCCAGTGAAAAACAAGACATAAACCTTGGTTAGCTTGGAGAGGCTGAAAGAACTCAAGCTATCAAGAAGAGTCCTGGAAACACATACACATATACACACATCTATGCTTTTTTTGAGAAAGTTTGTGCTTTAATAAACTGAACACACAACAGGCCACTTATCATCCCTCTGTAAATCAGATACCTTGTTGTAGGCACAGTTGCTTAGATACAGAGTAATCCTGGCAAGTGAATAATCAAATTATCAATAACATACACGATTGCATCCTATTATTGAAACAGTCAATTGAAGTAATTTTTACATTAGTTAGAAAAGAGACATTTAAAATTTACTGGGCAATATGAGATGCCAAATAACTTCATTAAATGCATATTAGTAGACATTTAAAGATTTTTTTTCACTGCAGATACATAGGAAGCACCATTGTTCTCTTTGCAACAATAATTGCAGGAACTACTCACGTAAAGTATCTCTCCAGTTATTCTGAAATAAACACTCAACTAAGTGTTTCACAAATTGGTATGCTTGATACAAGGTAGACCCTTATGCAACAAACTTACAATGTAACCATCCGAAACCACTCTGTTTCCATCGATTTTACTGCATTTGACAACCGTGTGAGACTGAAAAGATGGGGAAAGTTCAGCTTGGAGCAGAGATGATTAATGCAAGACAGAATAAAGGTGCACAAAATAACATATGGGAGAGAAAACACAAATTAGGCACTTCTAATTGTGGTGCCTCCTAATGCAAGAACAAGGCCAATCAATGAATCTGACAAGCAGACATTTTAAATTGAGGAAGAAAATCTTTTTACACAAGCTATAATTAATCTGTGAAAATCACTTCAAAGTAAAAAAACTCAGTTTATTGGAAAAAAAATACGGGTAATGAGAACATCTACTGGTATTTAACAGGATAAGTAAAATAAATTGATCATTGAGTGTTGGGAGCTATAGGGGGGCCTAAAGGAAGACTGTTTTTAAAAAGAACAACTTATTCCATCCTAAACAAGCAAAATATTTATGTTCCTTTTTGAGCTCTCTTAGCGCTTACTATTGACAAACACCTATTACAGTATATAGGTAACTGTTCTAAGTTGACATAAGACTTTGGAGTTCACAGTCTTTCAGAAAGTATCTATAAGGTCCTTAATCTCATTGATTGACTCTCAGATGACACAGGAAAACACAGATAGTGCTTGAGTATGCAGGGACAATGTCAGGAAAGCCAAGCCAGTGGTGAATCTGATAAGACATACAAAGGGCAACAACAAAGGCTCTATGCATAGAGCAGCAGCAAAAGGAAGACTGAGGAAAATGCAGGTCTGCTGCTGAATGGAACAGGTAATCCAGTGTCAAAGGACACAGAGACGACACCACTCAAGACCTTCCTCGCTTCTGTCTTTACTGCTAAGTGCAGAAGTCAGTAACCATAGGTCTATGATACAAGCTGGGAAATCCAGAATGTGGAGAATCAAGTCAGGGAACCATTTAAACAAAATGGAGAGATGTAAGTTCATGGCACTTGATGGTTTGTCACTCAAAAGTGCTAAGGAAATAGGCCAATGTCATTGCACGGCCATGGTCCATAGTCTTTGACTTGGTGACCAGAAGAGGTTGCTACAAGAGAAATCAGACACTACTTATGAATTCCAGAATGGCAAGGAGGAAGATTTGGGCAACTATAAGCTAGTTAACTTCACCTTGATCCCTGGGACAACAATGGAGCAATAATCCTGGAATCCATCACCAAACACATTTGAAAGACAGGGGCAAGAAGGTAACTGGACACAGGCAGCAAGTAGTCATGGAGAGAATATCATACTTTAGCAATCTAATAGCCTTCTGTGATGAAAAGACTGGGTAACTGGGTAAGAGGGGAACAGCTGACATTTACCTTTATTTTGGCACAGCTTTCAACACTCCTAACACACTTAGAGATGAACTACTGAGGTACAGACCAGATGAATGAAATTAGGTGGACTAAAAACTGATTTAAATGACAGGTCAAAGGGTTGTGATCAGCAGCACAATGTTCAGCTGAAGACCTGTCATCAGTGGTGTATCCCAGGCATTGATACTGGAGCCAATACTGTTTAATCTCTTCATTAGTAACCTGGATGAGGGGCAGGAAGCTCCCTCAGCAACTTGGCAGATGACATAACTACAAGTGGTGGATACATCAGATGTTTGTGCTGCCACCAAGAGGGACCTCAACAGGCTGAAGAAATGGGCTGAATGGAAGCTTCTGAAGTTCAGCCAATGAAAACACCAAGTCCTGCACCTGGAGAGGAATAACCTCAGGCATCAGTTCAAGCTAAGTAGTAGGGAAAACACTGGTATTCCTGATGGACATCAAGATGTGCAACAGGAGTATGCCCTTGCAGCAAAGGCGACAAACAGCACTCTGGTCTGAATTAGACAAAGCATCACCAGCAGGCTGAGGGAAGTGATTCTTCCTCTCTGCTCAACACTGGTGAGACACATCCAGAGTGCTGTGTCTAAGGCTAGCATCCCAGTACAAGAGAGACATGAACATAACAGAGCAAGTCTAGTGAAGGGCCACAAACATGACTAATGGACTGGAGCATCTGTCTCATGATGAGGGGCTAAGAAAGCTGCCTGGGTCTATTCAGCCTGGAGATACAGCAAAGGTAGTCTACCATTAGATTTAGAGACATTCAAAACACAAGTGGACACGGCTCTGACGGCCCTGCTCTTGGCTGACCCTGCCCTGAGCAAAGGGTTGGACCAGATGATTAGAGATGTCTTCCTGCCTCTGCCAGGCTGTGATCCCAAATTAATTGTACATAGAGCATATGTGACCATTCAAACCACAACACTGGAAGTCACTGTGCACTAAAAAAAAGAGAGAAAAGTAACAAGGACTGCTAACTGAAAGACCCTGGTAGAGTCCCAAATCAGAAAGGAGTGTAGGTGTTTCCCTCCAGGGAGGGAAGACTCCCTAGTAGGTCCAAGGACCCTCTACGATCCCCCTCATTTGCGACTTAGGCACAAGCTCATGTGATTTCATTAAAATTAAACCCTAAATTAAAGGCAGAAAAGGACAACTAAAAAATTTACACAAAATAAAACAATGAATGCAGAAGAGTTGGCCTTTTTAATACACCCTGAGATGTACAGAAACCAATTACCCAGCTACCACAGACAAGTCAGTGCTTTGATTTCAGGTCAGGATACATTGACTGGAACTCTCAAGGGCAAGAGCAGAGATATTTTCATCTCTTGAGTGCTGCCAAAGACTACCTGTTTCACAGCAAAAACTACTCTCCTGTCCCTTCTGTATTTTCAGGTACTTCAGCCTAGGAGGGAGGCCAGAGAGCGCAGGCAAAAGACACTCTCTTCCCCCAGGCTTAACTTAGCTCTGTAGTATCCTTTCATATACCTGTGAGGATCATAGTTGACCACATGGACAATACAGCAGAAGAAACCTACTAATTTGATACATCCCCTAAAAACCAAGTCAGAGTGCCTTTAAACTAAATAAATCAAGTTCTGCTGATCTTATAAAAATGGCCTTAGCTTTAAGCACTGGAAGCAATTCCCCTCAAACCACTGAATGTTTTTGCTTAAAACATTGTCTTGCTCAAGCCTTTTCAGAAGAGATGAAAATATTAACAAAATACAGTCATACTAGCAATTAAACTCTTGGGGAATTAAGAAGCTTATACTTAAAAAAAATTGCCCCACAAACTTCAATAGCTACCTTCTAGACCATGGTCTAATTAAGTATTTTTAGAAGCAATTTCCATTTCACTAGAGATTATGTAGCGAGTAAGTTTTATTCTTTTTTTTGTTTGTTTTGACAGCTTACTCTAATATATTTCTTTACCTTAATATATTTTATCACAGCTCTATAATTAAGGAATAAAGAAAACACAGCAAGACTACTTCCTCCTTATTCATGTCACCACTAATCAAAATATCTATATACACACACATCATCATTTCCATAAATTTTAGGGTAAGCAGTAATTTTTGGAATTTCCAGGACTTTGAATCTGTAATTCATCTGGCCTGTTAAAGACATGCTAGCTATATCCCAAGGGAGGTAGTTTTCTTACTGAACGAGTTTCTAAACCAGGTTTCTAAAACTATCCCTGTTAGATATAAGGGAAGAAATGTGTGTGCAAAGCTCTTTCAGCATCCTCAGCCTTTGAAAGGTTTAAGTCTGGTTTGGCTTAAGACCAGCATGACAACAGATGTCTTAAAACAATGTTTAAATGATGAGGATACACAGGTGAATAAAAGCAGACAATTGGATCAATTTAAACATCCAGCTGAATTTTTATTACTTTAAGAGTCTGAACATTAATGCATCTCTGTCTGAAGAGGTGAAAGTATGACTAGTATATGACTCACAAACACGTTAAATCCATTATATATAATTTTCCTTTCCAACAGGAAAACATCCCCCAAGAGAGCTGGATACTAATACATCAGTAAGATCCTAGGTTTCTGATTACAAAAAACTATTCTTGAGACCTTTGTATTTAAACTGGTACTTCAGCTATTCCCTTACTCCAGGCAATGAGAGCTGAGCAACACAAAAAGCATTTGCCAATACCTAACCAACTATTCTGCCATTTGGTTTCCCACTCCCTTCTGCAAAATAGGATAGGCTTGCTGACAGAAAGGTGAACAAGCACTTGTACAAGTTCTCACATGAAAGTGATGCCTACATATTCAAATACATGGGGAACCTGGAAGAATTAAAGAGGTGTTGGGTTGGTATTTAATTTTAGCCATGTCATTGCTATTAGAAACAAAAGAATCCCAACAAGAAATGCATTATAAAACTGAACGTAGAATGTATGCCCAGAAAACCCTTTTCCTATTTTATATTTCTTCTCTCCATGGAATTACTGATTTCAATTAATTGGCTAAGAAACACAAAATAAAATGAAGAATAAAAAAAAAAAAATGCACCTAAACGCAAACATGGTTGTAAGTGGTGAGATATTCTGGCACATTCCTGCCTTGATCTATGGATGACTTTCCATGTCATTCCCCTGGCCTGTCCCTCTATCCATAGTCTAGTAACATCCTAAATTCCTCACTCTGAGTGAAGATAAGTGAAAACTTTCCAACGCCAACAATTCTTGCAGAAAGGATTTAAATGTAAATTGAAAAGGAAATGACTACCAAATGCATTTCAATTGGAAAATGAGAAAATAATTTTATATTATTTTCTAATAGAATCACTGTTAGAAATTCTACTTTCATCACCCATCTCCCCAGCCCCCAGAAACAGTTGTCCCATTTCACCACAGAGAGCATCATCATCATCACTGTCTACCTCAGCTTACACAAGGGAGTTGGTTGCATAGTTCAAATAAGAAGAAGAGCATGCTGAATGAAGACAAAACCCTTCACTACTGGGTATTATTACTGAACACCTACAACTGTGCCCCCAATTAGCATGCATCCATCATCTACAGTCTGAAGCAGAAGAACCACTTGATTTTCCATATACTATGCTTTCCTTTGGTTCTGGGCACAGAAGGAAAGTAATACTCAAAAATAACGAACTGACACGACAAGAAAAAACAGGATGCCACCATTCTTCTAATGCAATTCTCCCCTCTTGAACAAAAAGGGTCATGATTATGAAAGATGATATCAAGCTGTGTATTTCTCACTGCTATAAAAGCAGTATGAAATTCCTTCATTTTACAGGCAATGGCTACACTCGAAAGCAGCTGCAAGACTGTCACACAAATAATGCGTTACTATATTAGGCAAGTAAAATTAAAGGGAATTTGTCCTTCAATGTCAGTGAAGTCAGCTTATAAACTTCTATTCTCTGAAGTAACTGAAGTATCTTTTGCTTTTATAATCTTTTTCACCTAAATGAGATACAGTGTGTTAACATCCTTGGATAATGTAATCATTATCAACTGCTTTCAGAAAAAGACTGATTAAAATAATGAAAATTAATATGCAAGATCTTGAATGAGATAAAACTTTACTATTTTCAAAAGCATTTTCATCAGGGTGTACCTGCAATTTATCTTGCTTTTGGAAAACAGATAGAGATGCTTCAATTAAGAAGATGCAGGTACAGTTTTAAGCCACAATTTCTTTAAGGATTCCTGCCACACCACCTGCCCAAGATGGACTATTCAAAGAGAGGAAACTGAAAGGGATAGATTTCAAATATTATAAAATAAAGCTTAAGGTAGACAAGATAAAAGTCTAAGGTTGAGATGCAGTACCATATTTCTTGAGTGAACCATTCAGTATGGGACAATATAATAACACAAGAAGGATTTTAAAAGCACCATAAGTAAGTGCATGAGATAAAATGATAGCATATATCTGTTGCCCCTTTTTTGAAACACAAAGGAAGCATTATGTCCCACTCTTAAAACTTAACTCTGTTTTAAGGAGTGATGCTAACATGCCTCATTTGCACTTGATCAATGCATTTGATGTTCATATTTTCAAGGAGATGCAGACGATGACTTTGTCAGGAATTGTAGACTTGACAGGGCATATGACAAACACCTTCCACTGCTTGTAAATACAATTTGCACATTTTCATTTAATCCCAATTTATTTTCAAGAAAAACTAGGAATTCAAACTCTAAAACAAATAATCTGACTATAGAAACCAGAACAGAGTATTTTACTAGTTAATTTTTACTGCAGAATCTTACTTGGATTAAATGCCCATGTTGATATTTTTTTCCAAGGTAAACTTGGCATTGCTTACTACAAAGAAATCCTCTTCTCATGTCACAGTAGGCTCAGGGTTAAGGCACAGCTTCCTAAAGACATGTGCTTCTGCCAAGCAGTCTCTTTTACCCGATGACTGAAACCTGGTATGCAGAAGCATCGCTTATCCTTATGAGACAACCACAGACAGACAGAACGGATCAAGAAACAACATATTTCTTAATTTACAATCTATTACCATAATATGGATGCATTATGAACAAGCAATAGCTTTACAAGATGGCATATTATTTATTCATTAGGCCATTAGATCTTCATAAAGGCAATGCTCTGAAAGCTGCTTTTCTGTTTGCCCTGTCATGCTCAATAGAAACAAACAAATGTTGGTTTATGGGAAATCCAGAGTTAATTTTTTTCTTTTAGAAGATACTTCATTTTTTTGTATGACTGTTTTTACATTTCAGAAAAGTCCAAATTCAAATTTTTCCTTTTAGTTTCCTTCATTTTCACTTGGGCAAAGTGCCCTGGGCTAACAATATGTTTAAAATGGCTCTCAGAAGTGGAACGTAAGCCCTACACACACCACAGGAACAAAAAGACTTGGCATCATTCTTTAGTAAGTTATTGTCTCACCTCACAGAGGAATTTGAGCAAAGAAATCTACAGTTACTTTAAGCTTTCATTTGCTTCCCATGGAACAGCATTTACATAGTTTTGCTTAATGAATTGCATTAAATTGGATAAAACCAGCCAAAGTGGATTATGTTATTTATTGTTCTTTATGTGCAGAATATACTTACTGACAGGAACATTCACATTATTTATCTTCAAGACATTTGCTATTGCTTTATCACATTTTAGAACAGCATTTTCTAGCTCCTTGTGCTAAATTACATCAATGAAGTGTTTTCCTGATGGAGATCCCATTCTATTTTCACAAATACACAAAAACTGGCTACGCTAGAGTAATTCCTGACTAGCCAAAGCCCATGGTCCCTACAGAACTTGATTTGCATGTTTTCCAAATACACAGTCAAAACGTACAAATGACTATGTTGCCACATGTTTAACAGGAGGCTAAGCAACATTAATCCACTTTCAAGTTAAAATGCAACAGTAACCAAGTTTACACTAACATAACTTTTTTTATTGTATGTCCAGAGAAGCCATTACCATTTTTAAATATCATAACATTTTAGCACAGTGAAGAACGGAGCAATCCCTTTCAGAGGTATAGGTTTTCTAAGTCTATCACAAGCAATCAAAATGCTATAGGTACAAGACTATTGGCTTGTTTTACAGGCAAAATAATTACAGAGAACTGTGAAACAGTTTTATATAAGAACTTCTGGTAAAATTATTAATTGAATCATTGAAACATTAGATTGAACTCAATGAAATTGCTGAAAAACTGAATGATTAAAAGGTATTATTTTGTAATCTATGTCTGATAACTCTGAAGTAGTTTCCTTAATTTCAGAAAAAACCCAACAAAACCAAAACAAACAGAAAACTACCACAACAACAAAAAACAAACAAAAACCAAACCAAACAAACAAAAAACCAACACAAAGACCCCTTGCATATCAGAGAGAAGCTAAAGGCCAAACAGGTTCAGATGAAAAAAATCAGGAGTTCAGTTATTCCACTGTAAAAATTACAGCATGCTTTTATATTCCTGCAATAGTGCATCAGTAAGTGTATTATAAGCAGCAAAAAGAGGGTCAGGTACTGTAGTGCATAAATTATACAGTAAGTGTTTCCAAGTTTTACGCATCACATTTGAAAAACACTAGGTTAAGTCCATTACCAAGAACTTAAGTGCATTAAAACATTTTCTGTAAAACTCAGTACATATTCAACTTCAGAAAAAGAGTATGCTTCGAGAATATCACAGAAGAAATCAAGATTCCATTCACACAAGGTGAACAGGCTGGACAAGTGGGTTTTTTTTTAAATCACACTAGTTTTCTCCAGACTCACCTTACTAATTGCATTAGACTCTGAGCATGTCTAACATACTGAGGAAATTAGGATCCACACACAGAAAAAAACCTGTAGTTGCCTTCTCTTTAAAAGGCTGTCAACCTGCAGCCTCTGTTACATAACCCTCATTAGGGAACCTCAGCTCCCCCCTTCGCTGTGCACACTTTTGATATTAAGCACATGGATCCTGGGATTAAATTTTCTTTGTTCAGATATGCCACAAGCAATCCCCATATATTGTAGGTAACAAAACATGGCATCACACAAGCACAGGCTGCTTCTGCTACACAAGTTGTAAACCCCTCCCCTGTCCCTCTGGTTCCACCTTCCCTCAGACATTTCCATGAGAGGGTCTTCATGTGTACTAACTATATTTAGTAAGAAGTAATTCAAGAATGAAGATTTCAAAAGACATAGATACAGAATGAGAAAGCAGGCAATATCACCAGACACAGTCAAGGCAATTAATCAACAGGCTACTTCCAAGTCCTTTTTCAGCATCTTATGATAGTCAAGTGATGGTGCTTCACTGTTCACATTCAGAGAGACTGTAGTAAGTCAGCTGTAGAATTTGCCTGTTTCTTAAATCAAAGTGTTTTCTTCTACTCTGTTTCATCTCATGCTTCTAATTTCACTTTAATAATGTCCAAGCTATCCATTTAAAAAGTGAAAATATCCTCACAAACCAAGCAATACAAATAGGCATTTTGTTACAGGAAAGGTAACAAACCACAGGCACAAATATGAAAAAAAACATTCTTAAAACCATCTAAGCTAATGGACACTGAAGAGCACATCAACAGAACAACCCTGTCACCCAAAGTTGCTGCTGAGCAACAAACCCAAGGCAGACAAGCTCTCAGTTCATTAAATCTGTGCTGTCAAAACAGGTCTCATTAACATTAAGCCTGTAACTCCCACCCTTCTACAAGTGTCAGAGACAGACTGCATACAGAGCAATCACGTTGCATGTTGCTTTATCAAACCACTTACATTTCTAGTACCTTTTATTACTGGTACCTCTGAAAATAGATTCCTTTTTCTAGCTTAGACCATAGAAGTAAAACCCAGTCTCCAGACAAATAAAACAAGCTACTTTAATGGAAAAATCAATTTGCCCTGATATGAAACTGAGTATACAAGGTGGCATTGGAGGCTTTTTCAAAGAATTCAGGGATAGTTTTCTAATCCTTCCAGAAGCTACATCTCATTTTCAAATCTATATATACTGTAATACTGACAAAATCTTCTAGTTTCTGTTCTCCTCTGTTCATTTATTCTCCCAGTCTGAGCTGGTCTGAAATTTTAAGTTCATACAATAAGTCTTATTTTAATATCCAGAATTTTATAGCAAGAAATGCAAGGTTTTGTAAAAAAAAAAAAAAAAAAAAAAAAAAGGGAGGGGGGGAGGTTAGGTAAAAAGAGAAGGGCTTAAGGCATAAGAATGTCTTTCCTCCTTTCCCAACAGCCAAACAAAACTAGCTGAATTAAAAAAAAAAAGAAATAAATCTGGTCTACCAGAAGTAAGTGGCATACTTGTAGTATATAATCAAACAGATTTGTAATACGATTGCTATTTTTGGATGCGAAGTGAGTTTTAATTAGAGTGCCCTAAATTTAGGACCTCAAATTACAGAGAGTTTTTTGGTCCTCTTCCCAATAGATTTCTAGCACTTACTTGTCTTTTCCAAATACACTAACGTCTGTGCCCTGTAGGGTATGTGGAAATGGAGCTGACCTCTTTATAAATTGTGATAAAATTGCATCATCGAGACAGAGAGAGACCTCACCTCTTCTAAGGCAGTTTATTCACTAAATACAGCTTTTGAGCCTTAATTCCTCCATTTCAAATTAAATATAAATTAGCAGTGAGTGTATCTTTGCAAACACTTCAGTAATAATGGTGCAGATGAGATGTGTTGGCTTTCAGTGCCATCGTTAAACTGAGCAGAATCCCTGGACAACAGACAATCCCTGGATACATAGGTCCACCATCTTCCTCCCTACCTAACTAAACTCTTAAGAAGTTACATCTTGCTCACTTCATTAGTACAGAGCCTTGCAAAAAGCCAGATTACCATGGTAGAGGAAAACTGGCTACTTGGAGTCGAAGCTAAGCTAGAGGCACACTGGACTGCAAGAAGCATTTGTTGCTTATAGTCACATTTAATTACTTAAATGCAGAACAAACTAATTTTGAGTGGAGATAAATAAGTTTGTTTACAAATATATTTTTGTCATCAGATTCAGCGAAGAAAACTGCAGTAATAAAAGAGAATCAAAGAAAGCAACAATAATGCAGAAACTACTGGTGGCTTCAAGATGGCAACAGCTGCATCACACTTAAGAATCAGGCAGGAGCACACTATCAACTTAAAAATAGTAGGGGGGACAAAAAAAAAAAAGAAAAAAGAATTTGTTACTATAGAAATCCCAACTGGGATAGGTTGATAACATTTTTAAGGAATTAAACAGATACAAGGGCATTCCTCAGTGGAAAGAACTATCACAGCAAATTCAATTTAAAAGATTCAAACCATAGAAAGCTGTAAGTAAAATATCTGGTGGTTAACTGCATGAGACACAAATCCAGGTTTGATTTAGCATTACTTTTCTGCCACAAAATATGACAGGAATTTTCTCCAGCCCTTGATTGAGAATTTGTGCCGTTCTATTTTTGTCAACCTTTATGATTCTGCTCAGAGATATTCTCCTAAAAAGAGTTACTATGCTGAAAGCAACAGCTCCCCCTTGGAAATATATTGGAGACTTCGTTTGCTACAAAAGCAGTATTATAACTACTCTATAAAGCCTGAATCCATCCTTGAGCACAGTCTAGGCTAAAGATAAAAACACCTCTGTATATCAGCTGTATTCACCACCCAGAAATTCTCCAGCCTATCCAACAATCATACTATCAGTTAAAACTTGAGATACTCTCAAGCATTCACTTCTCATTATGGCCATCCCTTACCACTTCCATTACCAAAGCCTGAATATAAATAATATGTAACTTTCTACCTTGTCACAGTTGAAGTTTCTTCCCCACCTATTTCCAAAATACTTAAAACACACTCGTGAGAAACAATTCTTGGGAAATTGTGATATTTGAATTGACCATTTCAAACCCAACTCAGGTGTACAGTGGCATCATCATCACTCTGTCTTGTAAAAATTTCCGTGATGAGAAAGGTCAAAGTCTTGCCAGGTAAAAAGCCATCATAAAAATTGCATTCTCTCCTCTGGGAGAAGAAAGGGCTATTCCCACCTCCCAACAATTGTTTGATTTCATTTAATCTCAAAAATAAAAATAAAAATTAAAATCTACCTGTTATCCAGAAGTTATGGGATTTGTGAGGACAAGTATTTGAGGACTGTACCTAGTAACAAATCTCCTATTATAATGATGTATCCCATAAATCTCGGGCAGCAGGGGTGAGGATGGGAAGTGCATGCTATCTGATTCTTACCAGGTTTTTTTTCTTTCCCATTTATACTTATTTTCCTCCCTTCAGATTAGTAGCTAAAGGAAATCCTCTAACAGCAGAAGAAATTTAATCCATTTGAAATTTCAACTAGTATTTGTATGTTTTCTTAATGAGAGAGACACTTCAAAAAATTTTGTTCTCATAAAGTCAGCTAGCCTTCTTCAACATAACATATTAAAGAAAGGGACGCTGAATTCAGCCCTCAACCAAAACTTTAATGACCTGAAATTCATTTTCCCACAGTTATTGCACATGTACCCAAAAATGAACACTGATGTGCAAAAAACAGTTTAAATTCTGAAGCACCAACTAGGGCTAAACCTGGACAAAACTGAAATTGAGAGAGGGAATTTATAGGTAGTTCTCACTAAAGCTGAATTGCAAAATCAACATGTTCAAATAGAAAGAAACATTAAAAAAAATGAAAAAACCTTATAAGAAGACATGTAACAAGGCAGCACCACCACTGTTTTTAGGTGGTGTCCTGCAGTGAGATCTTTAAGCATTCCTTGAAGGTACCAGACATCTTCAACTTCCATTAATGCTGGTTGCAACTAAGGACAGTGTCATGACATTGTGTTAGGTGAGGGAAGAATAAAAATTCTTGTTCCAGTAGATCATAAAGATGATGATTAACAACTCAATTTTCTTAAATGGTTCTTGTAAAGACCACATTTCCAATTTTGTATGGTTCGGGTTTTTTGTTGGTTTGTTCTTTTGGTTTTTTTGGTTGGTTGTTTTTTTGTTGTTGTTGTTTTGGTTTTTTGTTTGTTTGTTTTTTTGGGTTTTTTTATAATAACATTATATGATGAAATGAGTCTCATCTACTTTTCTCAAATATAATATACCATTATGGATACTTAATAAGCCCATATTTACAAATATTAACACCTGTCAAGACCCAAAGACCAAATGAGTCACAGCTATGTTTCAGTGTTCAATACTGAAAGAAATAAATTGACCACAATAAAGTTATAAAGACAGAAATTGCAATTACTTTGTGTTTTCAAACAAATCATAACGTAACCCAAATTGTCTAATACTAACATATTTCTTCCTTGGGTTCAGAGATGCTGTACAACAGACTTTGAAGGAAAATAACTTTTAATTAAAAAAATAAAAATAAAAATTTAGTTTAGAAATTATGCTGAAAGAGGTAATTAAACATTTCCCTCCACACACATCTTTTAACTAGGGTTTGGTTTATTGCTGTGGTAAATCAATGGAGACTGCAAAATATAATTAGGAAAGTAAACAGACTCAAATTCATATAATGATGGAAGAAATAACACATTGTACTTGGTAACATGACTGCAATTTTTTCTACAAAATCCACCATGCAAGAACACTAAGTTCCAGCACAACATTTGAAAGGACAGATTTTTTGTATTTTGATTATGAAAATAACTTTTTAATTATTTAAAACCCACTGGAAACACCCATACTTATCTAACTGTTCCGTCCAGCCTCCCCACGTTTTATGCTGCACTGCTAGAATTATTCCTGAGGACTTAAGACAGTGCTGGAGCTGAGGCAAACACAGTTCTGCTGGGAGAGACAGTGACTGAGACTGATCAAGCCAAAAGAAAGCAGACTCTGCTGAGACTGAGCTTGAACCTTCAAGATTCTGTGGGACACAATCACTGACTTTTTTTATCTCATCTTTCACCAACTTAATGAGACTGTCTAGGGTTTTCTGCTGGGTTTTTTTGTCTGTTTTTAAATTGACCAAGACTATAAATTAAACATAAGTAAACTGCACCAAGGCAGAGAATACTTGCAATAGGCATACAAACAATCCTATTTGAAGAGTATGCAAACACTCAAACATAAAAATATGTCTTGTTCTAGAAAAAACACATAACTTGACTGCAAAGTAGGTTTGGGGTTTTTTTATTCACAATGATTAAAGACAAAACAATTTTAAGGTGCTTAATGTAACACACTCCCGGTGTCATCAATGACAAAAAAAAACAACACCAAACTTTTTTAGTCAAATTACTTTTCGTTTCACAAGAACATTAAACAATTCTGGTCTGCAATCCCACTGCACTATGAATTTCACACAAATACTTAGCAAGGATCATTCTTTACAGTTGAATGGGACAAGCCGGAAGACAAAAGAGGTCTAATATATGTTCAACAACTGAGAGAGTTTCTTTTGACTTTCTGAGTGGTTCTTTACAGATTGACAAATGCATGAGGACACAGACACATAAGTCATGGGTTACTTTTGCAGTAAAAATATGACAAGTATTAACATGACAGTCAGAGAAGGACAGAAGCAAGGACTGAGAAAAAAAGAAGTGCACATGCAAGTATCCAGCAAGCCAACAACCTATACAAAAGGTAAAGACAACACTCCCGTAAAAAAAATGAACACACTTGAGTGCAAAACAAAACAACCAGCATCGGAAGGCTACAGAATAATACTGCATCTCCTCTTACTCTGAGTAGGTCTTTGTAGTGATGCACTTCTCTCTCTCTCACAGCCTCAGGTGAATCTAAGCACTTAAATCCTGCAAACACATAGGTCCTATAGCCCAGAAAGAGGCAGCTTCCAATATGCCACTTAGGTCCAAAGGACGTCCAAGGGATCCCTAAAGCACCACAACATTTCCAGAGATGCTACAGGGCATGCCAGCCTTGGTGTCTCATTTGTCAGCCACTGAACAGCTGGGTATTACCTGCAGCTGCTACTGGCTTTTGTTATAGGAGGGAGGCACAAGGCACACAGTGACAGAATGGTTTTGCAATTTGTTTCCTTCCTCCCTTCATCACAACTTTCTCTCCATTCCCAGACCTCTCAAGGTTAGAGAGGACACACCTGTTTTGTTAAGAGCATGAAATTATAGAAAGTTCTGATTTCACAGTATTGGTTGATGAACTATTTTTCTCCCCTGAAGAAATCCATTCAAGAACTACATAAGATCTGCCCTCTGGGCATCAGAGCCCAAAGAGTAAGGCTGTTGATGCTGAGAGCCAGCCCACCACACAGGTTGTTTTCATGTACACATTAAGCAAAGCACAAATTTTTAGAGATGAAAAATACGAGAGGTTTGCCAATACTGCCATTTTAAAGTAAAGAGTACTTGCTTTTTCTCTTCTCTTCCTCACCCCTCATGTTTTGAAAGGAATTACAAGTTTAAACAAAGTCTTGTAATACTCCTGTACTACTTTTAGTGAAACATACTATAACGATCAGGAAGACAAGATGATTAAAAGCCACTGACTTTCTTTAAGCTCACCAGGCAATAGCCAGAATAAGGCAAAATTTCCTATCCAAGGAATCATTGTCTTGATTTTCCAGTAACCTTAAGGAACTACAGAAAAGCATGGGGAGAGCTGGGCAGATAGAACAGCAAGGGGAGTCCATAGAAACTGATATAGGGAAACAGGGGGTAAAGAAAAATAAAATACAAGGGTTAAAGGACAGAAGCTCTGGCAGTGACAGGCAACCACCATCCTGCATGAGCACTGCAGGTGGGAATGCAAGAGCCCACAGTGATACCAGGCAAAAGGAGACAAAACACAGAGCAGTTCACAAGCTACTACCTGTTCCCACTGTACTTTCACACTGCCCTCCCTTGTTTCCCACCAGTCCTTCCCAACACAACTTCACTTGCCTCCAAGTCCAGAAACAAAAGAAGTACAGCCGTTTTTTCACTTTTTCTGTATACAATCCTGCCCACACATGGTTCTTAGTCACATTATATAAAAGAACTCTTGTTTGCACCTTACTAAAGAGGTGTCCAAACACACAAATACAATGCAAGTTTCAGCTGGAGACTTGGAAAAAAGGGAACTGAGGTTGATAACAGGGATTTCACAGAAGAGGACAAAGTGAGAGAAGAGAGGCAGAAACATGACTAGAAATAAGGAAAAGAGCAAAATTGCCTTGACTGCCACCCAGCTTGATAACTCCAGGAATAGCTGAAGCATCTCCAAAAGGCACTTCCTTAGAAAACAAATTGGGTCTCAATCCCAGAAATCCCATTGCTAAGATGAACAGACGGGGTAACTTTTAAACAACACCTGTAATATAGTTGTGTTTGTATCCATAAATAAACTGAGACTAAACTAGAGGTAAAGAAAGATGCTGTATTTCAGTACAACACACTGTGGGCAGAGAATAAAATCAAAAGAAACATGTGCAGGTATAAAGCAAAGCAGGAAAAGCAACAGAAATCGAAATTGTTCAAAGATAAATTCACCGATGCTTCTGGCAAGTATTCCAGCAATAAAGGTAGTAACACTGAGAAAAGGCCAATGTAGGTAAACAGGAAAGTACAGCAAATAATCAAGACACACATAGGCATAGCATAAAAATACTGGGTATACAAGAAGAAACACACAGAAAAGAGATTGAAAAATGACTGCTGAAAAAGCAGATCACAAAAGTACACTTGCCCAACATGTTCTGAAGATAAATATTTTTCAAAGTACTTTCACCAGAGCAAGTTGAAAAGAAATTATATGAGAAGGTAAGGTTGAACGATTGGAAAAATTAGCTTTGGCAAAAGACATAAAAAGAGTTATTTCCCCTCTCAAAAGGATGAAGATACAAGCAGATACTGCAATCACATGCCTTGTATCTATCCAGATGAGTTTTATTGGCATGTGTAGACTGAGGACTATGAAATACTCCAACACTGCTCATTTTTAGCAGCTTCCTTTCCATTTTTTCCTGTTGTGATTGCACAAACACACACACCTCTTATTGAGTGTCAAGCTCCAAACATGAAGACATTGAACTGCATTTTTGACATTTACCAGAAGTATTTCTGGACTGTTTCTGGAAAGGACAATATAATTACTTCTGGACTTAATTTAATCCTGACCAGATAATGATAATGTCATAGTAATGACCTTCAGTCATAGCTGTCAACTCCCCAGAGATATCACTACTTTGTTATTTGTCATCGACTTATCCTTCCCCTCACTTTCACCTTGGGTGAAACCAGCTTTTATGATGTGATCTATTGGCCTAGAGCAACAGAGCATACAGTTATTGGATTTGCTTCTTATTGTATTAATTCATTCCTTATTTGTGATGAAATCTTTCTAACTTTCTAAACAAGCAGTCAAATACAATCAAGAAAGCCAAACCAAATTACATCAAGTCCTTAAATGTAGTTTATGACTATTTTTTGTAAACCTCTACCAGATTAGAAAGGCAAGGAATGTACTGGCTCTCCTCTAATAGGTTGTTGTTTGGTTTTTAAAATCTATAAGTCGTAAATATCTGTCCTTATATAAACACTGTTTTCTTCAGGGCAAGTTGATGTTTACCAGGTTAATTCTCAAAAGCATCAGACATTGACAACGTATTTTGAAGACTCACACATGGCCTACTCTGAGGGTAAAGGGTAAATTTGCTGGCAAATTACTTATGAAAACTAAACATCTCAGACCAATTGCTGAGGAGCATACTAGCTAAATCCTGAGTTCCTGCAGACAAAGTATTTACTTGAAGATTCTTGCTCCTTCTCCATCTTTGTAGATTTTCTGAAAAGTCTCATTCAGCTACCTGAGAAAGTGGAGCTTATTTCTCTCCAAGTTAAGAGGTGCTTATAACAAGTTCCTTCAAGGATTTGGATTTGCAGTCAAAGGCAGTCTTCAGTGTGCCATACAAAGGTTTCTGTTTCTTAACAGGGTTTCTTTAGATTGAAAGAATACTAATTTGTGTTTGTGAACTAACATTTGAAATTAGATTTCAAGTACTTCTGAAACATTCACTTTTTCTCCTCAGGCAGCTTTGAATCTCACTTGTCAGAGCATCCACTGAAGGAAGGTTACAGACACAAGCAACATGCATTTAAAATTAATGTTTGTGAGATTTCCCACCTCTGCAAGATTTGGCTAGATGCTCTGCCTACCTGCCCAGTGCTCCATCCTGCCTGTCTGTTAGCAGGCAGGCTCAGATGCATGGCTTTCACTGTGGTCCAAGATCATTAGATAAGTGAACATCCAGTCCTGTCCCAAAGAGCTGACACATTTCCCTTCAGTTGTTACCAATTCGGCACTTCTTAAAAAGTCTACAGCTGCACAACTGTGTCAGATCTTCATAACATGGAAGTTGCAAGAATTTTTGGACAGTTGACTATAGATAATAAATATCCTGGGTCTACTTTTCCTTTTTAGTCTGGCATAAGAAACTGCTCTGGCTTTGGTTGGGATAAAGCTAATTGTCTTTCTAGTAGCTGGTACAGTGCTATGTTCTGGATTTGGGATGAGAACAATGTTGACAACATACTGATGTTTTAGTTGTTGCTGAGCAGTGCTTACCTCCTGAGAGAGTTTTATTCCTCTCTTTTCCCTTTTATTATTACTATTATTTCAAATATTGAACTGTACTATTTCAACCCAGAGGTATTATTTTTCTGATGGCTCTCTCCACCCCATCAGGAGAGGGGGGGTGGGGTGGGGAGGGGTGCACAAGCAGCTGTGTGGTACTTAGTTGCCAGCTGTAGCTACACCAGGACAGAAACCGACAGTGTAGCTGCTGAAGAGGTTTAATTTTCTTCCTGTGCATCAGCAGCACCCTTCCTAAACCAAGTGCAAAACAATGACAACCTAACATCCAGATAACTACATGCTGAAGGAAGCATATTATTGTGAGTTAAAAAGAGAAAAAAACAAATAAAGGAAAAAAAAATAAAGGAAAAAAAAAAGCATCCTGGTCAGTTGTGAAAAACTCCCTGATAATTCATGTTTTTTGGGCTTTCCAGTAATATCCTTTACTCCCACTGTTGAGTCAACTGCAGGCCAGGCACTTACTCTTTTTTAATTATAAAAATACGATGAATCCATCTGAGATCCCCCAGGTTGAGCATGCACACCCCCTAATGAAATTGTTTTCTAGTGAATCAGAGTAGGGTCCTCATTTGTACCCCGGACTCTGCTTCTTGAAGCTTTTATCCCTTGCTTGAGGAATCACAGACTTGCTTAAGTCTGTGTGTGTTTCAAGAGAATTGCACACATATTTATTTGAGAAAAAATAAGCACATGCCGATGATTTAATGCTGTTTATCTGTGCAGTTTTTATCTTCAGTGTTTTATTTCTTAGATGTTTTAAAGTTTTTAACTTTGTTGTCACACTACCTCTAAGCAGCTGAGATTATAAACTAAACTGAGTTATTTTCCCATATGACCCTATCTTGGGTTCACTAAGAAAAGATACCTACCTATGAGAAGTTGATAAAACATGCTAGAAAGCTACGTTTTGTTCCAGTTTTTAAAGGAGAGAAGGTATTTCAAATGGCAGTTCAGAAAGAAGGCAGAAGAGGAGTCAAATCAGCAGACTAACCTGTCTCCAGACAACTTTTCATTCGCAGGCAGCTATCTACACTGGAATTTGCTGATTCAAATGCCTAACTGGAAAAATTTTCCTTTTAAATCCCACCTGCTCAGGCTTAAAACACAGTTTAACACCCTAAATCTGACTTTTTAAAATAAAGCTACATTTTCACCTTAGGTGGGAAACATAACAAGTAAACGTATTTTTAAGCAGCAGTTGACAAAAAGAAAGTAAAACCAGTGTTTTTTTTCCCCCCTACACATCCTTGTCCCATATTCTACATCCTCAAAGCAGATTACTTGTCTTAACACCTCTCCAAATCCAGCTACTCATCATCTCTTGACACACTACTAAGATAAAAAGTTGAAAAAAATATCAGATCCAATGGTATTTCAATTCACACACCTTACAGACTCATTATAGTCTTCTGAAAGGTTGCTCTGAACTGTTCTGGTCATTCTACTATTAAAAAGGGGTATTACACAAACTACCACACTGCCATAGAACACAATCAAGCCTATACAAAGACCAAACAATCAGAGTTACTTAAAGTTGCCTGAAAAAATAGGCCCATTCTCTGAAAGAGCACAAATTGGAAGCAGACTTCACTGAGTTCTACTTCTGATGGGAATACAGAGTAAGAACAGCACTAGGGCAGAAGTAGAGCCAAGGATAATTTGAGACACTGAATTTTAAGGGTTTGTATTTTCCATAGTCAAGTTCACATAAACTAGCTTTAAAAATTAAAAAAAAAAAAAAAAAAACAAAAAAAAACAACAACAACAAAAAAAAAACACCTCACCTCATGCAAAATCCAAAGCACAGACATGAATTCTTAATACTTACCTGGGAACAAACCTTGATTAACATTCAGCCAATGCAGACTAAACACAGGGGATAGGGGAAAACGTTTTCAAAATGAAGTGGGAAGTGAGAAGCACATCCTTTTTTTTTTTTCAGAATCAATTCAGAGAAAACAGGAATTACTAACTAAACCACTGAAGTTAATTCTTTATCCCTATGAATGACCAAAGTTTCCACAAACACCAAGAACTCTTTCTGGCTGATTTCTTTATCTGCAAGAAGCCCAAGACCAAACAGTAGAAAAAACACCCAGAACGCCAGGCATGCCAAGCTACAACCACTGGCAACTGCATTTTTGCTCCCATCAGCAAACACACCCTTACTTAGCTCTGCTGTGCTTTCCAGCACCCTGGAATACAGGAAAAATCAGGCTTGCTCCTGGCTATTACTGCTGAGAAACTGGGCACTGTCAAATAGCAGCTGAGAGAGAAGCACCTCTCCCTTCCTTGATAACAACTGATGCAATGCCAACTCTTCTCCCAGCTCTGCCCACCTCCCTTTCTCAGTCGCTTATCACCCAAGCCACGAGTGCCACTTTTTCCCAGACAGCTCTGAAGTTTTGAGAGACCTCAAAGGACAGTAAGCAAGAGTAGGGACACAGGGGCCACAAAATTCGAAGCTATGAAAGCTGTGATTATTATGTTCATGCTACACTGATTCCCCATCTAATAACAGTTTAGCTATACCTAGCACAAAGCCTGGAGAAAGAAGCTGGTTAAGATCTGGAACAGGTGCTTCAGCCACCAGTGACCCTCAGCTCAGCCCCCACTCAGATGGAGTGGGTACCGGTAAGGTTTGCTGGTGTGTCTGGCTACAAAAAAATCACAGGATAGCATCAGCAGACTGGGGACAACACAGTATCATAATATACACAATGTAGATTGTGGTATGGAAATAGAGCAAATCCCTAACCTCAGCTCATCCCTGGTCATGATTTTCTCTAACACTTACCCACTACAGGAACTTTACAGTGTTAAAAGAGAAAGGGAACAGTTTATGAAATCGTTTAGTTCTTTCATCCTTAATCTGGCACCTGCTGTCACTGACCAGTATGCAATTCTTTAGGACATCTCAGGAATGTCATCCAGCTGGTACAAAGAGATAATTGGAAATTTTTAGGCATCTTTAGGAATCCTAAAAACAAATCCAGAGACTATTAAATAAAATACTACCAAAACATAAATAAATAATCACTAAAATTAAAGAAAGAACCCAGAAATTATTCCTACTTGTATCACAGCTGGTCGAGTCATTACAACGCAGCTGGTGGCTGAGAGGTGTGCCAACATCAATTTATCAATCTCCGTTTGCTGTATTAATATAGGCTATAGGTCTTGTGACTTGGATTTCCTGTGCCCTAATACAGGGGTTTCAAGCTGCCTTCCACTTAGCAAATTGGCAACCTGATGGCTTTACTGACATTATGATCTGCCTTCTGACCATCTACATTACCTGCAGTTCTGTTTTGATCCTACTGAAAAAGATCAGCTGACAGATTTCAATACAGCTTTGTGTGAGAATGTTGGTGAGAAGGATTTGGCAAGAGCCACCTCTTGTGTGTCCACATGCCCAACAAAACAATTCACAACTTGCTGTTCTCATACCAAGGAAGGGAAGACTGAGCACTCCAAAACACTCAGTAAAACAATCCACAATACCTGAGAGCTGGGACACCTACAAACATCTCAGTCCAAGACATGCACAGGAGCAACTGTCATTTTGCTCAAGTAATGTTTATTCTTGCACCTTTATTTTGGAAGTGCAGGCCATATCAAGAGTCTTGAAGGAAAAATAAGAAAATAACAGAAGTCTTTGCAAGATAAGAAAAATCAGAAAGTACTTTTGGAGGAGTAGCACAATACTACACGCTTTGCAGTCTACTCAAATTGTTGGTAAGCACTGCAGCTGTAGCTTTTACAAAGGCCACTAACAGCAACTGGAAGAACACTGGGAAAGCTGAAAAGCAAGACACAAAAAACAATGCAGCTAACAAATGATTCTTGATCTACAGCACTTCTTAAAGTTTAACACAAGGTGTAGATCCTGGAAAATACTCTTAACAACAAAAGCAAGGCAAGCACCACATAAGTCCTATACCTATGGAGGCCCTTCTACTTTCACATTGACTAATGCAACTCAGGTGCACATTAAGCACTATAAAACACTGCAGTCAAGCTGTACGATTCTAACATAACATGATTATGGAGTACTTTATGGGAAGACACATCAATAATATATTGTTATAGATCTGGTATTTCTTAGAGTGGCTTATTTTCAGACTGCTGCTGTCTCATGCCCGCTGTAAGAGTACATATGAGAGGAGAGTTTTGGAAGAAGCAGGGGTGATCTTTGATGCTATAAGAAAAGAGTACATGTTTCAGGGGCTGTTCCCTGTAAAGTATGTTCCTGCTTTATAATATCTATCTCAGAGCTGTAAATGACCAAACACAACTCAACAGGCCAAGCAGTCTTCAGGATGAAAACTTCCACTTTCAAACCAATTTTCCTTTCATTTCTTTGCTGTGGTTTGGGTACTCATCCCTGACTGAGAAATACATACAAGGGATGCTTTCTCCCTGCTGATCAAAGTTGTTTTCTTCTTTATGAACCTGTCAAAACCTAGCAACACAGATACTGCAAATCAGTTCCTACTCTGTGTAGGTGGGATCATTCTCACAAACATCTAATTTCTAGGTGCAGTGCCACAGGCAGACTATTTTGGACCAAACCACTGAAACAAAATGAAAAACATATAGTTACAGAACCAAGTTGGCTTTGCCAGTGGCAGAGGATCTACTATTTCTGCCTCAGGCTCATTCAACATTAAGCAAAACTCAGTTGGCAGGCAGTCAGATGGCATGGCTGAGACATTAATTTACTAGTAGAAAGGAACTCACTGCACATTGCTTTCTTGCAGTTGCCTCTGTGATAACTGCACCAGAAAAATGGTTTGCATTTGCATTATTTTTTAATGATTCCAGTTCCTACATTTCCAATATTCTTACTATTTTATCTAAGGCAAAGGTATTACTGTGTAGGTAAAAGGACCCATTGATGGATCCATGGCATATATCTGGTTCTCTCAGAGATTTTGCATGGCCTTTGGCAAGTCAATTTACCTTCTCATCTATAAGGAAAGTACTAACAGCACAGTAGCTCCCAAAGGTGTTCTGTGTTGCCCTAACTTCTGAATAGAAAGTGCTTCATAAATACTAACATCACCCAATGAAAATGCATAAAATATCAGAACTTAATGATGCAAATGGATCTTATTCAGGATGTGGAAGATAAGCTAGCTCAACTCCTGCAGAAAGCCAGCTGAGAGGGGCCAAGGAGCCACTTCCCAGCCAGGGGATCTGCACAGCACCCTGAACCCCAAACAGTGGGTACAATGCCTTTCTCGCCACTGAGGCACTGACACTAAAGAGGCGGGTGGACAACATGGAGGATGAATGTAAATGTTCTGAAGAGAGTAAGGAGGGCATGACCACCTTCTATGAGAGATAGCAGAGCTGGTGTTTTGCTCTTAACTGGACAAAACTACTCTTTGCTACACGGGACCGAAGAAGAGACAGATTAAGAGGATTAACAGAAGGTTGGGTATTTGTTCTTCTGACTGGCTGTTCTCTGATGAATTTCATTAACTGGCCACTGAGTAAAACCCAAAATTCAATCCCCCAGTCTCAGCAAGATGACATGAATAAACGAAGCTGGAGAATTACTAGTGTTTCAACACAGACATAATGCTGTGATCCAAAACCTGCACTTGAGGGCTGGTGGTTAAGGATGGATAATTATTGAGTAGAGCTTTTAATGCTTTCCTTCAGACTGACAGCCTGAAGCCAAGGCTCACTGTCTCCTTCTCAGGGCTAGTAACCACACGGCAAACAATTACAATTTATCACTAAATCTAGCTAAACACCTCATAGATATGAGATGTATATTGAATTTAAATAGATATTGAAATATACTGGCAATAGATATTGAAATATTTACAAATACTCTGAATTTATCTTTTTTGCTTTTTATGGTTCCTTTTGTATCCTACTATTGTCTGACTACTATAGGCTAGTAATTATGTTCAGTGCTAACAAATATATACTCGCTACAATCCAAAGTACAAAAAGTAATTATTTTACAAGAGGAAAAGCATTCAATTTTTTAAAAATAAACATGAAAATGACCTCGTGCAAAGCACATAGAAGAAATTTAATTTTCTGTCATTCGGCAAGGACAGCATGTGCTACCAACCTCTTCATATTCATCCTTGATATGCCATCTTGACAATGATCCTCACTGTCAGTGGCACAGACTTGAGGGCACAGTCTTTATTTCACACAGCTCGTGTTGATAAGTAATTAGCTGTGAACTGTAAAACCTTTCCCACAAAATAAAATCAAGCAAAGTTATCAATAGGAACAGCATTGCGATGATAGACATGCATACAGGTCTCAGTTACCATGCTTTAATACAGTAGGATCATTTTCAAGCTCTTAAATGCCTGGTTTTGTTTACAATTGTACTACAAATAGATAACTTCTACAAGACAGTGAAATGGAAGACTAAAAAACAAATACAGCAAAACAAGGCTAACCATACCTGCAGCCCCGCCAGTGCTGCTGAATCAGTCACAATCAAATTCCTATTTAGCCACATCCAATTAGAATTCACTGTATTGTGGATTCTCAGCTTAAAATAATTAAAATGAATCATACATTAGGTGTTATTATCTATTAATTTATCCAATACAACCCAAACATTAAAAAGTGTTATGAACATACTCAAAACTAAGCTCACGGTTCTTCTGGATTAAAAAGCAAAACAACATTGAGATGCTTTCCAGTATTAAAACAAATATCTGAAGCCCAGAAGTTAAAGGAAAAATCCCACTATTTTAAAAGCTCTTTCCTGTTATCATGGTTTATTTGACATTAATTCTATTGGTATTTTGCAGAAGGCAACACTACACCTACAGTCATTTCAGGGCAGAGAAGGCAGCAGGGAAAGGGGTCATAAGAAGGTGTGACATCAAGCTTAGGAGGGGAAAAAAAACCCCAAATTACAGGACTAAGAAGAGTAATGTTTTATTAGAGGCAATAGGCGGGGTTGGGAGGAGAGTAAGCAAGGAGCTTACAACACTCATTGCAGTCTCATCTGTCACAGAGCTGCTGTGCTGCACGACTGCTAAGACTTGCTATTTGTTTCCTCATGACATTTTCCTTCATGTCAATAAGTAGGCCAGTTATACAGTTAGTGGATATAAAGGCATTAACTGCAGTAGGGAACTTTATTTCATCCTTCTTTCAGTCATTTTCTCCATGGCTGAGATTAGACTCCAGAGGTGCAGTAATGGGCAACTGGGAGGGAGAGAGTACAAAACAGCCATCACAGGGAGAATTCCATAGATAAGCCATCACAAATTTCAGCTGGTTGTACACTGCATCACAACCTACTGCTCCACATAGATTTTGCTCCTGATTATAACTGATTTAAGGGGAGTAACAAACTGCAGTGATATAAAGAAAAACCAATTGCAACATACCTCACAGTATTTAGAACACACCATGAGCCTCTGAAGGGAAAGATATACTGCAGGTGGGATCACAGTCCAGAGGGAAAACCCAGTTTCGTAGTTTTCATAGACCAAAAAGGGCTTTTGCAAACTAATTCAAAGAGAACTTGCACAGACACTTAGGACACCAGTCTTTGGAACTTTCACAGTTTACTAATTCCCTTTAACAATATTTTAAACTCTCCTCGAGTCCACCTCTGCAATCCAGTACTGCCCATGCAAAAATCAGAAGCAGAGGGGCAGAACCTGTAACTTTAGTTAGGACAATCTCATAGTTGCACATAACCACACACTTCAAAGCAGAAATACATAATCTAGCAATGAAATGCAAGCTAAAAGGCAGCCACCAGCAGCCAGCCTGAGAGCAAGTGCCATCACTCAGGGCAAGCAGAGCAGAGCAACAAGCTACCACATATGAAAGTGCATTATAGGTAGCATCAAAGAAGAGGGGGAGCAAGCAGGGATTTGTGAGGAGAATTTACAGCCCTGATGGTAAATCAGAAGGAATGCCCCCATTAGTCTTCTGTGAGTTACAAAGGTTTGGGGAAAGGAGCATTTGAGAAAGCAGGTTTACAGAAAGACAGAGGATGTGAACCTTGAAAAAGCAGCTGCTTACCCAAATTTACAGCCTAGAGAATTTCAATAGGTTGTAAATTACATCCCTGATGAGAGACTCGATTGTGCGCATATATATGCAAGATTGAGAGTCACAATGCATATATACCCCTGTGCATGTCCACTAACTTGTATGTGCCCCACTGAGTTTGAAGATTTAAAATACTCTGCTGCAAAGCTTATGAGGTCTACAATGCTATTAGTGCTTCAGAAAGAACAAGCAAGCAGACAATTATGTATCTATTATCCAACATTTTATAGAATAAAGTCTCTTTCTTAGATAAGCACCTTTCAGTCCTGTCATTTTATAAAATATATGCATCTGCTTTGAACAGATATTTAATGAAGGTATTCCTTGTAAAAGAATATCTGTTTATGTTTACAACGCATTAAATATTTAAACAGCTTGTTTTGGAAAAGCACTTAAAGAAATATTTCTAAAGATGAATAGATTTTTCCATATCTTTTCTTCTTAACCTCTTCCAGCAAGAGCTATTAAACTTGAACTGCTTGTACTGCTGTGCTGGAGTACATATCTTGTAAGGGAATGCAGATAGGGCAATAACGTAGCTGAAAACCACAGGACTGTACAGCAGACCCCGGACTGGGAAATTCCCCTTCCCTATACTATTAATCTTTATGCCTACACCAGCTCCAGACAACTCGGGCTACAGCTGGTCTTCAATCAAAATCTGAACTGCACTAACAGGCCTGCAGGTAGGAAAGAGCTCCATCTCATCACTGCCAGAAGTCAGGCTATCTGGGATTACTCTACAACCAGCTGAGGTTTAAATTCCAGTACAAAAATCACAATAATCTGAATTTCAAAATAAAATAAATAATGAAAAAAAACCCCAAAACTTTTACCTACTAAATAAAAGAGTGATTTTGTGATTCTTACCAACATGGTAATCAATTTCTAATCAATCCTTATGGAGGCAGAAGCAGAATTTCACCAGAGTTCTTTGCACGTGCCTTTAGCAGCTTCCATCAGAGGACAAGCACACAAGATGCTTAAGATCATCGCTTCCAACACCACTGAACTAAAAGAGGTTTTTGTCATGTATAAAATGCTGGTTTGACCAGGTTAACTACCTCACTGTAGCTCTGACCATTAAAACTGGCAAGTAATTGTTCAAGTCTTGTGCAAAGTTTGAATATATTCAAAAGCTGAAAGAAAATAGAAAAGTTCAAAAGCTTCAGTACAGTGCCCAAAACATACTCCAAAGCTTTGAACACATAAGCCATCTGACACAGTCCAAGAGTCTCAGATCTTGTGCTTTAAAGGAATGGGCTTCCAAAGCTTCACTCATGGCATGCTCACATATTAATAGTTAGTACACAAATCTCGACAAGACAATATAACAGTAAACACAAGCTTAAAAAGTCTTCTCCTCTAATCATATTACTTCCAAGCTTCAATTAAGATAAATATAGTGTCAACTTACTGAAGCAGCATTTGTGAAACATCAGCCCTTTATGAACTCAAAAAGGCCAGTTACTCCTCAGGAGGCCAACCACAATTGACCTATTTCTAAACTTAAGAAGCTCAGCAGGTCATTATTTTCCACAGTGTTTTCACTCTGCAAAACTTACATCTCCATTTTTTATACCACTGGAGAATTATTATCAGAAGAGTGTTAGTTTTCTTCTGGTAAGAACTATCTTACAAAGCCATGGGGATCCTACTTTCAATGCTATGCAGTTATTTACATGATTGTCACCTATTTTAAACTTCTCTCACTACTAGACCAGAGTTTATTATCGTCAAACTAGATATATCCATTAGTCATAGTGCCTTTTCAAGTAGCTGTCCACATTCTGAAATATGAATTATAGGACTAAGGCTTAGAATTTGTTTTATTCAAGATTTCTGCATTATATGTAGCTATAGTTAGAAAATAGACAAAGCATTTAGCAATACAGAGGAGACTTCATATTTCAGAATTACGGACACAAACACAGAAAAATGACCAAAAATCTAATCCACATCCTTTACCACACAACCTTCTCCCCAAACAATGCATTACTTGAATACTAAACTCTTCCAAGGCTACAGTGAGTTCATAACACCTACCACTAATTGGTTATATAACCATTTAAGTAGGATTAGTATCATAATCTGCTGTCAAACTTGACAGCAGGAGATGTGGCTCTGCAAATAAAATACTCATTTACAAAAACTTCTTTAAACCAAGGTGGTTTATGTTCAAGTTTTTGTACAATCAAATTACAGCTCCATACTCCTCTGTTGAATATTGAGACAGTTTAAGCTACCATTCACTGCTGCAGTACTATCTGCACAATTTCCCTCCTTTTTCTGAAGGGTCAGGTTGAGGATCCAATAAATTGGTGTATTCTGTGTGTTACACAGAAATCTATGTTGCTACAACACTACATCTTACACTTGTACTTTGAAATTCTTCAACACATTTTTCCAGCTTTTTTGGTCACTTGAATAAAATGCACTTGCATTCTTGGAAAGTATTCACTTTTTTGTTCCTGAGAACTACAGATTCCAAAACCCTTACTCTGCTCCTTCATACAACATCGTTGAAATCATGAATATGTTGCCTGACGAAGAGCAAGTCCAGGACCCTTCTGGGTAGACAGGATACAGACTTCTGCAGATCCACTTGTGTTCTTCAACCTAGACTGCTCCTTTCAGCCCAGTCCACCTTTCCTACAAAAAGGGTAGCCAACTACTCACATTTGCTACAGTATTTTTAGCATGCCATTTGTCAACATGTCACCAGTCATGTTGTCATCAGTCAGTATGTCACTTTACCCCTGAAAGAAGCACAAAAATTGTGCAAGAATTAATTTTAAAATGTGATGCTTCTACTGCCAACCCTAAACATTGAAGGCAAGTCCCTGAGTGCAGAACTTTATCTATGGACAGATGGCAACGAAACAGACAATGGTCGATCCTTATTTTTCCTAGCTCTACTAACGAATAATCAGGATGAGATTCTTTCTTCAGGAAAAAAATCAGGGATTCAGTATAGCCAAATTTTAATTAACAAGGCTTCAAAAAGAAAAGAAAAACCAGGATAATGGCTTGCTTTGCTGAGAGAAAGGGGCACATTTTCCATGATATTTTTTCCATGTTTCAGAAATTCTTGCCTCTTCTACAATTTACTAGTCAGATAAATAATTGTACAATGAAATGCAACAGAACTCTTACAGTATCTCTGATGTTGATATGTATTGGTGGAGAAAAGAACCACAAAAACACACACACACACAAAGATGTTTCCAAAATACTATCACATCTGCTATTTTTTCTCTTTCATGGAGAAGGAGAACAAGCCACAGGACTTACCCAATCCCCACTAGCAGATAAGAGCCAACCTGGGAAGCAAACCACAGATCCCCACACTCATCTGATTGCTGTTACCATCACACTTTCAGTCTGTGGCATATTCTCAGTACAGAAACTCACATCCAGAGGGATGCTAGAGGGAAATGCTGATAAAAAAGCAGCAGCATCCAGAGGCAAAATGCCGCTAAAAAGCTTTGGATATTTTCTCACGTGTCTTCGTCTCCTTTGCAGTATAGTGCAAATCAGGGTTATTTAGCTGTATGTAAGATGTGGGATGAATGTAGAAGCACACACACCTCCAAGGTACATTCCTGGGCTACAGATTTCAATCCTGCATATTTTTTTACATGCATACACAACTAGTATTTTGCAAATAAAGTATGGTTAAATCCAGGAAGCAGTTATAATGCAGTTTCCTACTCTAAGTGGAGAGAGAACTTTTCACATAAATCAATTCTTCTTTGGCTAACAAAGTATTTCTGATTTTATGGCAAAATTGAAACAAACTCCATCAGAAAGAAAAACAAATTTTTCACAATCTGATCAATAAACACAGTACTGACGGGGAGGAACTTGTATGTTGTGTAAGCACTCCCTCCTTCAACTCTGCTGGCACTTTGGTTTATTAAGGCTGGACAAAGGAGGAAAAAGAAAAGCTGAACTGGTACTCTTGCCACCTGATTTACTATTGCAAATTTTCTTTTGAACCCAAATTTCATTACAGCTCTATCATATTTTTGATGAAAGCATTTATCAAGATAATTCAAGGACACTATAAATCTGTATCTTAGAATTACCTCTGTTAAGCAAAGAAGCATGGTCCAATTCCCCTATTAGGAAATTGATGCTCTAGAAATTAGAATGCATTTATGCACCTAGGCTGACTAAAGGAAGATAAAGTATATTCTGTACTGGTTTATGTTGTTGTGGTTTGCGAGATTTTTTTTTTCCTCCAAATTATTTAGATGTCAGTTAGATATTAGTATATGACCTCCTTACTCTTCAAAACACCA
>JAWWEW010000001.1:108353649-108488836 GCA_035583185.1 Anabacerthia variegaticeps
AGATTTTTTTTTTCCTCCAAATTATTTAGATGTCAGTTAGATATTAGTATATGACCTCCTTACTCTTCAAAACACCAAAATAGCAATTCTAGTTAAGATACATTCCTGTGAAAGCAAGCTATGGATGTTAAAAACTGCAAGATACTAACTTTGTCCTAAAAGAAAATTAAGCTCTCTTAACCAAAAGCCTACTGCAATTATTGCTTTGAAATATGTACCTGAATATAACAGGACTGCCCTAAATCACAGACCACTGGATTTTATTCTTTCAGAAAAAAAAGAATCTAGACAGATATGCTGATCAGTGAAGTCAGTCAAAATGTATACATTTCCTAGAACAGTGAAGTTTGGAACTCTGCTCCAAGTATCACAGGCAACACCATGTGCAAGATATACTATGTGCTATGAAACAACTCAAAGTCAACCCATAAACATTACTGGTGCTATATTTTAGAAGTGGGTAATCCTATGGCACTAGGAGTAAACTGTCTTGAATTTAGATAGAAAATCAGCATTCAAATAATGCAAACACAAACCACCTCATTACATAAACTTGAACTGATTCATTACAAAACATCAGGCATATTTTATATGCAAAAAATATATTTCACACACCTGTATTTTCTACTGATTTTGATAATGGACTCTGAAGTCTCTTTGTTTATGCTTGAATGAACTACCTTTGAACAAACACATGCATTGAAGAAACAGCTGAATTTAGTTTTCTTAAGCTTGTATGACCAGCAGTAAGTGGATAAACTTCCCATCAGGGCAGAGAGGAAGAAACAGATCAAATCCCATGCATAATTATAACGAGAAAAATCACAGCTTCTGTTCCCATTTAGTGTATTCAGGCTTATGTACTTTGCTCATCACTTCATTACATAAGCTGCATATATACTGAAAGCAAGTCAATGCAATTTCTGGTTCACAACAACCCTCTAAAGAGATATCCCCATTCCAGTCACACTCTTGTCTACATGAAATGCCTGTGCAATCAGTTCCTTCATAGGTAAACTCTTACAGAAAAAAAAAAAAAAAAAAAGGCAGGTTTAACACCAGTGCCAGTTTTAGGATCTGGCTGTATTTAAATGATTTGGCTCTTGAAGTTCTGAAAACAAAAAAAATATGCCAAGTTTCCCTTTGACAAGTGTTTTGTAAACTGCTGCAAGCAGCATTCTAATTTAATTACATGGAAATATTTAATAAGGAATCTGAAGTAAAATTAAACATTTTTTCTTCCCCAGACAGAATATACATATATCATAGATACCTGAGACACAGGAGAGAACTAGGTATTCCTCCCCATCTAATCACTGTCAATTAATTTAGATTTTAAGATAGGGTGTCTTTCTCTTCACAAGTTTTCTACCTGTCTAGGTAATGGTACATAGAATACACCCATTCTAGCAGTACTTAGCACTGACATCTTCAAAACTTGTTCTAAACTATGCAGTTATTGGAGTGCTGTATATCTACTGCACATTTGGGATGTTATTTACAGAGAATACATTTGTCTATTTTGAGTCTTCATCTCTCCTTTGCTAACAGTGCTCTGGCAGGGAGCCACAGCATATGTAACAAACACACAAGCCTTTTCCTTCTCTTCTAGGCCACCCCTTACTAGAAACCCCAACCACCCACTACTTCCATCCACTTAAGTACTACAACATCCCTTATTTTTTTTTCTTTTATGCTACAATATTGCTCACATGGTACTCCATTTCCAGAAAAGCCAACAGCTACCATCATGTTATTTTTGGATCACTGTCTAGCAACATAATGTATCGGGAGCCCAGCCTACAGTTCAGGCTGTTGGTAGCCACACATGCCTTGGTCTATGATAAAGGGACAGCCTGTGCTTACCTTTTAACTTCACTTATAAACATGATCAGCTCCAGCAAATTGCATCGAGTTCTGACAGGACCCTGTGCTCCATATGAGGGAGGTGTCAGTGAAGCTCTTGGGCACTGGGCAGTGGTACATGCACCCCAGAGCCAGGTGAACATGCTGAAGCACCCTCGGAAGTCAGATCAAAGCCCGCTCAGGAGGTTGGGCTCAGGGTGTGAATGTGAGTTAAAGCTGCATTTCATCAGAGAACGACCATCCACATTTGAAACACAATGCAGATTCACCTCAAGATTAACAGTAGTTCATCAACACAGCAAAGTCAGTGCTGCAACATAGCACAGGCCAGAAAACTCAATTAGCTTTTCTCTCACACTCTGGGAAGCAGAGAGAGGCTGTCTGGAACTTTTTAGGTTGCTGTATTTTGTGTGTTTGGTGGTGGGGCTATTTTGTTTTGCTGGAATTTGGTTTGTGGAGGTGGGTTTTTGGGTTGTTTGTTTTATTGTTGTTTGGGGTATTTTTAACAGTTAGAATCATGGATTTTCTGCAGACCTATACTGAGTAGGAGGTTGCCCATCAGTCCCTTTTATGGCAGTACTGGCAAGTAATTCCAAGCTTAGCTAAATCTGGGCTCTCTGTTCCATGACTGCAATTCTTGGTGAGCTTTACTTCTCTTACCTAGAGAACATTTTTCTTTAAGGAAAACATTCTTTCAATTTCAGATAGAATGAAGAGTCCTACTCTCTGCCATCTCGAAAAGAAGTATCCATGAAAGACAAAGCATGACTTTAAATACTATACCTCTTTAGTTTAATTGATATTGCCATATCCTAGAAGGTATAACATTTTGGAACAAGGAGTATTAGACTCCTCTTTCATAATGAACCTGGGATTTCATAGTATTAATTCAGATTGATACCTAAAAAACATCCCCCTTTATTACAACCTATGTAACAAATAATTTGCAAAACAATTGCAGGAAGTAAGCAGTTTAAAATTTGGAAATATTATTCAAATTGGGACAGCTACAAGAGATGAAAGATTGTTAATACTAATTAAGCAGAAATAATTGTTTTAAAAAGCCTAGCCACAAAGACAGTACTTAAATGTAAGCTCTGTAGCTTGTAAAATTACTCTAGGTTTGCAGAAGCTTTAAACTCTTCCTGGTGAGTGCTTATGTTTTGAATATGAATTAGTTGTTTGACTGCAGTAGTCATGTGTCGATGCACCATACCTTCTCTTCTTTCCCACGATAGAAGATCGAAATCTTGACATATCACATCACTAAGAACTTTACAGCAGAATATTTTACTTAAGTCTAAATGAGTCATTCAGGGGATTTTTTTTCAAGAGCCAATGTCTAAGTAGGGGAAAAAAAAAAATCTACTGTAGCTGATTTTTCCCCAAAGTATCCTAAGGGAGTTTATATTAAGAGTTTAAGGAATGAAACTGACTTTGGTATTCCATTCTCAGTTGCTAATTTATTATCTGGAGGAAGTCACATGAGCCTTGAAAGAAATCTTTATGAAAAGGGTTCTATCTCAGCTTCATGGGGTTTAATTGACTTCTCAGTCTTGCAAGAAGAATGCATTAGTATTATCTACACCTCTGTTTAACTATGAGCCAAATGGCAATCATCATGATGAATTAATTTTCTACTCTGCCATGCAAATCATAACCTTACACTCTATTTGTGGACTCACTTCTCTGTTTAGCAGGATGCCTGGCAGGGACCCATAAGACCACAATTCTAGACAAGGTCATTGGGCTAGCTCAGCAGGAAGGGACATGACTGCCTAAGAACTATCACTTTTACCCTTCTGATTATAGTCAAACAAATATTTTTCTTCCCCCTCCTCCAAGGGGTCAAGGGAATTTAGCAACTCTTACTGTAGGACATTATATCCAATTAGTACTCATTGTTTCCTATAATTATCTCTAATGAACCAAATTCTCTCTTGACTACTTTCAGAGTCTGGATGTGCTGGAACTTACCTCAACAGAAGCAGCCTCAGGTTATACATCCATGCTGCACAGCTCTGATCAAGCCAGCATGCAAATGCTGAATAAGTAACACACTTTGGTGCAGTGTTACCAGGCCTCAGCCTGTAGCTCCTTCCTGTATTACTGATAATTTTACAACTATGAGAAAAAAACTCAGAACCCAGCGGCCATCCCAGAAGACAGAACATCTTCCAACACTACTGTCATTATTGCCATCACCAGCCAGCAGCATCACAAAGAGGAAAGAAAAAATTATGACTGCATTAACATAAATTTAGCAAGTCCAATATGGATTGGGAAGCAGACCAGAAAGTTTCTTCACACAAGAAAAGTTTTCTTCACCCATCTGTTGGGTGCAAGAACCCAGGGGGGAAGAATCCCAACCAAACTGCAAGTCTCTCCGTGGATTCACACATTTTCCACAGCACACTGGCATTTCCATCAAAGCAGAGACCAGAGAGATTTTCCAGTTTCAAGCTAATGAAGTTATCATTGTTTAAATCCACAACAACCAGAAATCTTTCTGAGGAGGCGGCCAGCATTCAGCTGAGGAATATTTCGCAAGTGCACATTGCCAATCCTTAGTAATTTCCCTCTAGTGTTCAGCAAAACATTACACTTGAGATGAAAGGGGAAAGATCACACAAAGCCTAATTGAATTAGCTTAATTATTGTGGGTGAAAAAAGAAAAAAGAACCAACAGAGACAAAAGTACTGCAGAGAAGATTTTACTTCCCTGTTGCTAGATTTTTCAGGAACATATGTGATTACTGTGATGCTAGATGGCTTAAAGAGAGAATGCCCCTAAAATTGTAAGGCACACTTGGGACTAAAGAAATAGGTTTAGGTCATAGGTGTAAGCGATTTATGCTTCACTCTTTAAAGTCAGTTTGCAAGGCTGAAGCCAATGGTCCACCGCAAATGTGGGTCATCAAAAACAGAAATACTATTGAACATAAATCTATTACACAACTTTTATTACGCTAGCTTACTTCCACTGAACTTGCAATGTCATGCTAACTTATTTGTACAGAGTCTGATAAATTCCAAACATAAAAAAAATTTTCCTTTGCATTACAGAAAAAGAGAACAGCAGACTCAATCTAGCAAAAAAGTTAACACAAAGTCATGAAATCACAGTTAAATAGTTGCGTTGCAATGACTATTTATTAGTACACCACCTCAAGATACAAGTCAGATAATATTCACTAAAATATGCCTGGCCTTTTGAATAAAACAATACTCGACATTTTTTGCAGCAAGCTTACTTGGGACCACAGCTCACTCAGAAGTTTTCACATCCTTTACAGATCTTTCTCCCCTCCACAATTATCTTAAACTTCTGAAGAACCTTATTTATTTGGGGGAAGTCTGATATACATTGCCTTTTTTTTCTCTCCTTGTACAACAAGGTGGAAATGAAAATTGCTAGGTGGGCCAAACACCCTAATTTGTTAAGAGTGAACTTCCTCTTCGATAATGGCCACATACACAGGCTGAACAAAAGGTAAAAAGAGCTTTTACAAGCTACAAACAAAATATAAACTTGCTTTAGTTCATGTCTATTTTTTAAAATTCAGTCTTCTAAACAAGAAAATAAATTAGTTAAACAGTGTATTATTTGTGCAATAAACAGGTTGATGTTCCAAAATGATGATCCAAACTATGGCTTCAATACCCAAGCTAAAGTGCACTTTAGAAGCAGTCCAGCAACCACTTCCAAGACTTGATGTAGATAATACTATTTATGATATCTGATTGCACGCTGCAGCACAACTCAATCACATTGTGTTCTTGATACAAATCCCATAGGATAAGGACAGCAAAAAACTAACCTGGAAATTCAGTAAAATCCTTGTCAGGCTACACAAAATGGCACACTGCCCATAAAGCTCGAGAAATAAGAGGTGGGGCTTTATTCAAAGTAATTCCAGAGATTCAGCAATGGGTGGGGCACCACAGGAACACACATTAATACCTGGTAGAAGATAGTTTAGCTTTCACAGGGAAGACACTTCAAAGTTACCTAATGCCATGATAGTTTCCCACTCCCGCTTTATTCAAGTCAGTGAATTATTCCTACCTTAAAAAGGGAGAAAGAAAAAGTGTTAAGTCGAGTTCTGCCAATTTAAAGCTCAAATTGCAGGAGATCCTTTTAATGAAAGTAAATCCATTACCTTTAATGTCCAATGTGAACACAGATAATGACAAGATGTGAGCACTTATGCACAGGATAGAATCAGCCGCAGTACACAACTGACATACCTGCACTTACCTAGCTAAAATGTCAATTGTTTACAGATGCTACAGTTCTACAGCTAGTTTAAGACAGCCACAGTATTCCTTTAGGTTTACGTTTGAAATATCACAACTTCTCAGCATACAAAAATGCTGTTGTCAAGGCAACAGTATACAGAAGGCAGGCAATTAAACACAGATATTTAAAGAGCAAGCTATTAAATTTAGTATCTTAAATAAACTGCTGTTTAGATGACCTTCTACTATGGAAATGAAAAGAAATGCTTACTTTTGAGCAGAGACTACTGCCTAACAGCAGTCAAGTTTTGAGACATTTTGGTAATACCTTTAGGAGTGATTTTCATCCACTCCAGTTCTGTTCAGCAGTAAGTGAAACCACAAGTGTTTCTGAATATACCAGATCCCATGCTTTTTAAATGCATAAGTACATTAAAAAAAAAAAAAAAGAAATATAACTACCCAAAAGCCAACTTTTCATCCTGCAGAGTAAGGCATCTGCTATACCAAGATGAGCAGATTATACAGCAGATAATTAGGTTCTCATTCTTATTTAAAAAAAAAAAAAAAAAAAACAAAACAAAACCACAACAAACAACAAAAACCCAGACCAAAACAACAACAAAAAAAACCCCCAAAAACAAAGTCTGTCAAGCATAACAAAAATAATGGAAATACCTCAAAATAAAGAAAAAAAAATTAAAAGAAGAGCTGTAAACTTATTTCCAGCAAGAGGAACATAAGTAATTTAATTTTATTGGGGTGAAAAAAAAAAAATCAAACAAAGATTGATTTGAGTACAATAGTAAAAGGCACAGAGGCACAGGATGACATCCTGAAGTCAGGATAATTTTTATTGCAGTGATTAAATTCTTTCCATATCTAAACTATGTAAATAAAAATCACCTCTTCATAGACATCTTTACAGGCTCTAATTGTAAAACATGACCACAAATTTCTAGTTTGTTCTGCTTATTAGACCCACATAATCTATGCCACAAAGTGGGATGAAGAAGAAGATACTGCTACCACATCACTAGCAATTTTTGTCCTACAACTGCTTTGCATACACAAGTGTCCCGCAAAACCACGGATGAACTGGCAAGGCCAAGAATTAGCCTGAACAGATTTTAATTTCATTTCATTCTAATTTATCAGCATGGTTTTCTTCTTTCCTTTAAGTGATATGAAAGTATACCAAATCCAATCCCAAAATTTGTATGTGGAAATATTTATGTGTAAATAAGATACTTATTGTAACACATGCATGATATTTATGACCATGGACCCTGTACTTTCCCCTTATGCAGTAGCTTCACGTATACCCTAAAGCCTTTTTGGACAAGATCCACAGTTCCTCCTACACACAGCACTTCTAGGAATAAAGATACCATGTGCAAGTCTCCCTTCACTGCAAAGTACTAGTGATTCATCACAACCAAGTATTCACCTTCAGCAGCCACAAAGGCATTCCTTTTATTTTTGAAGGGGATCCAACTCTTTGCAGCCAGAGTAGCAATGCCACTAGAGCTCAGATGGATTCAGTAGAGCTATCACTTACCTGCTTGCCCAGCATACCCTGTGAATGCCATTTTAACACTCTAACAAGCAGCAGCACATGCATTTGGGCACAGTGAACACTGTCCCAGTCTCTGGCACATGAGCATCACCATGGTCAGTGGAGCAGATCTACGCTGGCAGATGAGGTTCCCCTCATCAACAATCACCTCAGATACAGAACACAGACTTTGTTTTGCAGATACAGTTGTCCATTTGTTTTTCTCAAACATACTGCTAACATTCCCATGGCATCATTATGTGGAGGGTGAGTATGACGTGCTTCAGCCAAAGAGTCAGAGCACATCCTGTGCTGTTCCCTCTGCACTGAAGAACTCAGGAAAATCTCTCAGGTCTCTGGATGCTTGAGGGAGAAGGGGAGAAGCACCCACTCAAATGATCCAGTTTGGGGTATATACTAACAGTCCTAGTTATCTACCGTTTACACATCAGTGAAGCTGGGAGAGGGCAGAGGAAGCAATGAAGATAAAGGAAAAGAATCGCTTTATGTCTATGTAACTGCTTTTACCACCACTACACACTGTAGCTTTACTTTTTAATGGCATTGAAGCACAAAAGGAAAGCAAGTGTATATTCTGCAAACTTGGCTAACAGTGCTTAGTGCTAACTCCTAACAACTGTTACTCTGTATATAAAGACCACAACAGTTGTCTTCTAGTCAGAACTTTAAGTCCTGCAACTTAGCAGAAGGCAATGCAGATAGGATCAAGTCCTTACTCTCAAACCCTAACCCACACCAAATCATTCTTCTAAGTAAAGATATCAACTTAAAACAGCAACTGACTCCAGATCTTCATAATTTTTTTTTGCCTAAAGTTAAGAGCAAATGAGATCTTAAGCCCTTTTCTAAAGGCTCCATGGGAACCAAAGAAATTAGAGGGCTTTGTTTTGCTAATCGTGATTCCAGTTACTAAGCTCTGCAACAGTAATAATAAAATTGAAATCTTCATTAAATTGATGATAAAGTATTTATGGAATGCAGATTTATTTTTATTGCAGAAAACCACTCACTCTGGTTTAAGCTCTATTAACATTGTTTTTTAAAAAATGTTTTCTTCTAACATAGCAAACACATCCATTTGAGACTTGATGGTGCTATTTCACTGTATAGACAGTAAAGATATTCTGAGAAATGGACACCACACATTCTTCAGAGAAATTAAATCACAAATATAAGTTTCATTAAGCTGTCCAAAATCCATTTCCCCAAGCATGGTCTCCATGTGTTCAACAAGAATGACATCAAGTATGATACCTTAATGATGCACACTTAGTAGATTAGAATGTTTATTAATGGTTTGGGAAGTGAGTGCAACTTGTAACATTCACTTTTGTAGTTGTTTTACACTGTCTCTTTACTCATACTATCTCAACAGCTCTTTGGACCAATCCTAGACTGCTAACCACAAGCCCCAGAGGGATTCTGGTTTAGCACTGATATTTTATGAATTGCCAACGCCCCCACATAGGGCAAAAGGAGTATAGTATGCTCAGCCTCAAAACAGCAAGAAACAGAGTGATCCATACAGTCTGGGGAAGGCCCAGTTCTGGTGGCAAACATTAAACTGAAGAGCCAGGCACAAAGTGTCCTTCTATTATGAGAATACTTACAAATGACTACCATCATGGACAGAAGGGACCATAAGACAGATGACTGGACTGATGTTTAAAGACAGGGTCTTAAATACTGAATCCAGTAACTTACATTTGAGTAAAGCTCATTCTACAAAGAGGTACTAAGTGCTGGACCAAACACCTCTAGAGATGGAGGATCTATGCGCAGAGGTTAGCCATCTTCTCTGTTCAAGATATCACATGTTAGAAATTAAATTTGTTAGCTTTGACTTTTCCCTTCTTACTGTTTCCTCCCCTGGAACTCTTCAGAATCCAGGATTTTCTGACCATCAATATACTCAAACAAAGTAATAAAGTTACTTCTTCAGCATCTAATAAAAAGGTTAAAAACAAAATATTGGCTGAGCTCCACAGACATTCACCTTGGATTTCAGGTTTGGTGGATACTTTCAAACACATTTCTCATGCCAGAATCAGCCATGCCATATACAAGAGTCAAGAATAACTTTCCTACACCTATTTCCCTATGTCATCACATTACAAGGACATGCTGAATAGAGCCCCTGCAGTGACCACTAAATTATTCCCTCTCTCCAGCAGCACAACTTGCATTCCTCACTCCTAAGCTCTGCATACGTGTGAATCCTCTTCAAAGCTCAGGCAACTTGAGCCATTCCATATGAGTGAAAGTGAAAAACGATGAATTAGCATCAGAGCTAGTAATTATTCCCACAGAGATGCAACAAGGAAAACTCAATTCTATTACATTTCCCCAAAGGCAACATTTGCAATCCAACTGTTTTGTGTGTTTTAAACAATTTACTAGGTATGTTATTGCTGGTGTTATTTGGTGCGTGTATGTGTTGTAATATACTGCAAGAAATTACTTTATCAATAAAATTTGTTAACAGAAAGAATATCTGACAGAGCCTGTTTTCCCATAAATTGTGTTAACAAGCTTTAATTTTAAGATCTTATTTTGTTTTACATAAAGTGAATCCTCATAACTTTTTCCAATTATTTCACTTATAATTGACAGCAGGGTGCCCAAATCAATGCTATCTGCATCAGCCTATGCACCTTATTCAAATATTGTTGCTCTGAACTTTTGAATGCAACCTCAAACATGTGCTTGTGGAATATTTATATATGACAAGTACATCAACATATTCTACCTTATCTTTTCTCTAGTTTCATGAGAAGACAGAACCTGTACCTACCAAAGGTCAAACTTTACATCCAGGAGCTGTCAGAAAGCAGCAGGCCCCTGAAGCATGAAATTAATCTAAACACATTGAAAAACAAGTGGGATATAATGTCTCTTAAAGCTCCTTCAGTACCTGATACCCTAATTCTCCAAGGGCTTGCTACACTATCTTGATTTTCAGTCACCAGGATCTTCCTTACCGGATCACAAAATCTTTTCTGCAGGCCTAGGAATTGCCTCCTGTGAACAACTTAGTCTCCCTACCATTACTACATGGTTAAAGTGCTTATGACTATGCTTGGCTGGCATTTCACTCTTGAGAAGCCCTCCTAAAACTTCCAACTCAAACTCTTCAAGAAGTGACATTCAATTTGTTTGGACATGCAAGCTCCAGAAATGCCCTATCTAGGTAACAGGTCACAGAAAAATCCCAAATGAAAATGAACTTATCATCAAGCTTGGAAACACCATCTCATCAAGTTCTTCTTCATTTACTTGAGTCAACAGCTGTGTTAATTTGTTATCTATTACTTCTACCCAAATCCATAGATTTTAAGCAATGCATTTCAAAGTTAGATAATAACAACAAAAGATAAACAAGAGTAAGAGATCACTGTGAGGTATACTGTAAAAAAAAAAAAAAAATAATTAAAAAATGTATACCTGTGATGATTATTACCATGAAAATTGAATTTCCTTATCTCTCCAGGCTTATAAACATCTGGGGCAATTCAGTGATTCTTAAACTGATCCTGTTTCTTATTCACCATAGATAATACACCAGGGAATTGTGCCCAATTAAGAAGCACAAATGTTTGCTCCGTGTCTACTGCTAACATCTAAATTCTGATACCACTTTATAACAGGAAACTAGAAAAACAGTTTAGAGCCATTTCAGATCTTACACTTATTATGATACAATACACCTGACATACTGTCACTGAAGTTGATCTGGAAACAGACTTTTCAAGTGAAACAGAGTAGAAGGTATAATTAGGAAATGTATAGGTAACATTTCCTGTCTAGCTTTTCAGAGAGCATCTGTTCTCAATTATGAATTTTTAAAATGGCAAATCAAACTGAACATAGAAAATAGCTCCTAGCTATAGGGAAAAAAAAGAAGTCAGAAGAAAGCACTCCGAGTTCAGAGTTGCAAGCAGGTAACAGTAAAGTTACTAACTGCAACTTCGCTTTCTGAAAGTCACATGGACCTGAAGGTATTTTTTTCAGCCTTCAAGTTCTTTCATCTCCAACCAGCAACTGCCCAAATACATCATTACACACTAACAGGACAAGCCTTTAAATGAAGGGGACTTTTCTCTGTGGTGTACTCATCCTGCATTTTACACCCCCTAAACTGTAAGCGAGCTAAGTATAGAACAGGGAACATGTGCTGCTATAAGAGGCAACACAACCAGCCTAACCAGGAATGACTCTGGAGACAGCTCACCAGACACTTTTTTGCTTTCACATTCTCCTCATGGTGCAGAAACATAGCTAAAAGACATGACACAGGAGCCAAGAGCAGGTCTTGGAAAAAAAGAATAAACTTAAGAGCCACCCAACCCCACCACTTTGTTCTCCCATTAGGGCAATATCCATCCTTTTAAATCCCAAACTGAAGGAGAAGCAATTAGTATGAGAACACAGTAGGCTGTTAACACCAGAAAAAGCACTTTGCTACAGGATCTTTGGGAACTGCACTACTGAGACTTCAGTGGGAAAACACCAAATACTGCTGCAAAAGTGTCTTCATACTACTGGACTAAAACCAACATTGACAAAATTTATCATAGAAAACCTTAAGTTCTACTTACTACCACCCAAGCACTTTCAAAGTTAAAATTCCCATAGCAGCCCTAATTATTCCATAGTACATGACAAGTGTTTTGTTGCTGTTTCTTACAAGTACAAAACAGATCATTTTTTAAAAAGTCATTTCACAGCCTAACAACACCACTATTTTAAGGCTTGTTTACTGAGCAAGCACATACAGCTTCAAGAAGAGTTAACTTAATTTGTAGCTCCGCATGCACTTGCACTGCAAATGAGTAAATGCTGAATGGTCTATAAATACCTTTACTACCACGGATTTGGTTTCTTTCCAGAACTAAGGGGGGGAAAAAAAAAAAAAAAAGAGAGCGAGAGAGCCCAGGCACCTGAAACTTTATCCTCTGGGGGAGCAATACAGCTGTTCCCATTTACAGCTTTAGCGACCTGCCCCGCTACACAAGCGGCACCAATTCAACGCAGCCCAAGGCAGGGAACACCTGGGGGTGTTGGGGGGGGTGTAGAAGGTGGGGGGGACCCGCACAGTGACACTCCTTTGTTGAGAGGCGGGACACCGCCCGTCACGGCGAGATGCGCGACCCTCCCGGCGAGAGGGCGAACCCCCTCTCTATGCTGCCCAGGGAAAGGAAAAGTTGAGCTAATAATAATAATTAAAAATAAATAAATAAAAAAATTGAAAAGCACTGGAAAAAAAAAGAAAAAAATAACCAACAAACCACACACAAACCAAAAACCCCCGCGAAGTGCCGAGCGCTGCATCCCGTCTCAGCCCGCGCCCCGGAGCGACCCCCGCCCGGCCGGAGGGGACCGGAGGGACGCGGAGCGGCGCCTGCCTACCCGAGCGGCTGCGGATGACATCGCGGAACTCATCGGCGGCGGCTTCGGCTCCGGCCATGCCCGGCGAGCTCGGGGGCTGCTGAAGGAGGACGGGATGGGACGGGCCGGGCCAGGTGCGGAGCGGCGCCGCCCGCCCTCAAATAGCGCCGGGGCGGCGGCTCCGGCCCCCCCGCCCCGCGCTCGGTCGATGCGAGAGGAGCAATTAGCGAGCGAGCGGCCCCGCCGGCTGCGCGGAACCGGACGGGACGGAGCCGCCGTGCCCCTGACAGCTGCAGGGTTTCCAACTTTATTTTTTTCGGGAGGGGGGATCCGCTCAGCCCGCGCTGCCCCCGGTTCGGGAGAGCCTGGGGTGTGTGTCCGGGCTGCGAGCCCTGTCTAAGGGAACAAGCGACAAACGCGCTAGAGTTTGCCTTCTTCTTGCCCCTCCTTTGTAGTTCATCCTTGGGTTGGTGGAGGCTCTGAAGCCACCCGAGTGACAGCCCATCGGCACCTGCGGGCTTGTCAAATCTTTTATCCGTCTTGAGGAAAAGGGGATGCAGGAAAACATTTCCTCTTGTGTTTAATATAGAAAAGGCGCGGCTCAGTCCCCTCTTGTGCCAGTCAAGGGACAAAACACTTCCCGCTGGCATTGCTTCCTTGCACCCTTCCATTAAATGTCAGTTTGGTCGGCTGCCTCCAACCCACCATTATTCCTTTGCCTTCAATTTTCTTTCCACACCAACTTTCAGGACCTGCCTTTTATGTTCCTTCCCTCATCTCTCCAGGCCCCCATACAGATTGCATCACCTCATGGGGGAAGAAACCAGGCACAGGAAATAAATGTTCTTCCATGTATTTAAATACCCTCTCTCCTTATGACAGAAACCCAAGCTCTTAAAAACTGTGCCTTAAAATATGGGCAAGCAGATAATCACCTATTTTTGTTAGTTTATAGGACAACAATGTGGTTGTTTAATACAAATACAAATGTAATACAAATTTAGCCTAGCTTCTTTTCAGCTTTAACATCAATTCATAGATAATTCATAAACAGATACAGAGGGACAGGAAATTAAGGATAAGCTGTAGAAAGGATGTATGCTTTCACTTGTGTTTGTGTAGAAAAAGGACTTGAATATCTTCCTGTATGCCAGAGTATATCAGAAGAAATGTACTTTTCTGAAGATAACAGAAGAAAACTAGGTAAGAAAACCAGGTCAGAGACAATGAACAGTTAGAGGAAAACGATTTACAGGCAGGAAGGCCCACGGTGGTAGCTAGATCCTGAGAAAAGGAGCTTGTCCCCATGTGGAGCAGTGGGACACACCCTCCACACAGGAGGTGTTTCATTGCTGGGTTCTACCCTCTTCTTATTCATAAAGTGTCTTATGAGATGAAGTAGATGGGAAGTTTTGCACAATCTGATATTTCTAAGAGTATTTTTAAGCTTTGTTTTTGATGGCCAGTGTTTATTACTTCAACAAAGTGAGTGGGAAAAGGATGAAGTATTGCCAGCCTTAAATAATAAAAAAACATGACTCAGAAAACGCATGAAATTGTCCTTGGATTATTCAGGGGAGAGATATCATATTTCTTTGTCCATATTCCCATTTTCAGCTCTCTATTGTTGCCCCTGGTGTGTGCCAACTCTCACAAACTTCCAGCGATGCAATTTTGGCTCCCACCACAGGGGTTCTTGCTAGAAAACCTGGCTGAGATCAAATTGCAGTCTGGGTTATGCACTACAGCTAGCGAGGCCAGTCTGTAGTTTCTCCTCCTGGATCACTGTTCTGTTTAGTACCCTGTTATCGCCCACTGCCAAGTTTTTCCCAAGCTATCAGCTAGATTCTCCCAATTCCACAGCAATCCAGACATTCGGTAACTTGTGTCTGTCTCCCTGTGTCTTGTTTCCTTGGCCTCTGCCTGTCATTTTTGAGCTGACTTCTTTTTTTTGCATTGTGGTGCTTTAGGGAAGATCGCAGTTTGCACGTGCCTTCCCCTGCCCCATAACAGGCATAGCATTGCCGAATTTAAATGGGATTCATGCACTGCTCAGCTGCTGATCCAGAGCCTCCCATACACTATCTGTCTTTAAAACACATGTGGGGAGATGGTGTAGCTACTTCCCTTTTCTTATTCCAGCTCATCATCTGTCAGTTCCTGAGGGAAAAATAGAGGGAAGATAATTTTACTTCATTTTGGCCAAGTTGTCGTCACTGTTCTTCCATAAGAACAACGCAGACAGAAGGCAATCAGGACAGAGACAGAAATTTCATGAAAGACACTTCAGTCACTCAAGACTGCCTATATCAGTAACCAAAATCTCATTACTGTGATTTGAGAACAGTAAGAACACTATCTTAACTAAATGCTGAATCTGTTCTACTTTGTTTTAGAGACCTAGCAAGACTGTATGCAGAACTGCAATGCTAGAAGTCTTAACAGATTTGCATAACAGATTTGATTAACTTTATGACTTGAGGTTTGGGGACTAAGTAAAAAATCTGCATCCCAGTTCTGCAAACACTAGCTGGTACACCTATATATATATTTATCTACACATACACGTTTGCAGCACTGCTGTTAGTTGAGTTCACAGAATCTCCAGCAAGAATTCCCAACTTTCTACAGTATTTCACATGATATTTGTTGTCATTCTGCTTATGGGTCTTGTTTCCCCACAAACAGAAATCTTATTTAGACAGATCAGGTCTCCAGGAAGCTAATCTTATCACAAAACTTTCTTAAGTATTTAAACTTCTGAAGTCCAAATCAAGGGAAGACGCTAGAGCAACATATAATACATTCTTTTGATAAAGTTATACCATAATGTTAACAGTAGGAAAAAAAAATGGTTTTATATGCCTCTTTCTCAGAAAAAATACTCTATTAATGAAGGGAATTTAGGGGCTCCTAAATGTCACAGCAAAGTGAAGAGATTGGTTTGCAGCACTGTCTAAACGCACAAAATCACAGAATCTAAGCATCTAAAGTTCTCCCTGATTTCAACAACAGGACATGTGTTTTAACCTCAGATGCAGAGGAGGGCTCTTAGAAGATCATGGTGATGCCTGTAGCACTGTAAAACTTACATTCAACACCCTCTGTGAATGCTGAAATATGTAATTTCCTTGAAACTCAATTGAAACTACCATTTCCAAAATGGTGTTTAAAAGAAAAAAAAAAAAAGAAAAAACAACAAACCAAAAACCAACAACAAAAGTGATCAGCAGGTTTTGATAGTGAACGTTTGACATATAACTTTTAAAGACTTGCTCTTTGGGATACGTGTATGTGCATGCACCCGTGTGTCTGTATGTGTGTGTGTGTATACCTGTTTGCACAGTATGTACATGGTGCGTTACATAAGGATAAAGAGAGTATGTTCTGGATTGCCGATGCTGCACTTGAACTGGCAACTCTTGCTAGTCAATTCTTGTTCCAGAAAGCAAGTTTCACTTAGTTTATAGTCACCCACAAAAAATCTTATACTGGGATTTTAATGTATGCTATTAATACTATTTGATTAGTTGTTTGTCCAAAGCTGAGGCTGGTTAATTCAAAGACTAGCAGGGCCTTTAGTAGATTTTATGTTTTAGGACGAACATTATGTTTTAATGTGGTATGTGACAATTCTTTAAAACTCATTTCAGCAATTATGGGCTTAATAATAAACTCTAAAATATGTTTAGACTATGAGATTGAAAGTTTTGGGTGACAAAAATTTAGGGCCCTAAAATTTAGGAGAAAATTTAACGTTCTTGATTAAAATCTTTTTTTTAAATCCTACAAAATCACACATGTCTTTTCCAGTGGTTCATGTTAAATTCTGTCTTTGCCATGCCATTTGTGATGCTTCAGAACTATTTCTGCAGCTTGATTAAGCTAGTTAAGGAAGCCGTTTGGAAAAATTAAACTATCAAAACACTCTCTCCCCTGAAAAAAAAGTTGTTATTTGTTCTAACCACAGTGCATGACCTATCTTGTGTTAAAATCGCTTCTTTGGCTATGCAGGGTTTTGATACTCAAAATCTTTTAATTATTTTATAAATCAGAATGAATAAACAGTGAAAAAAATACATAAAAGCTTTTCTTGTGATAATTTGTGCTTTAAAATGATTGCTATGAAGCAAAAAAAAAATATGGCTGTGCTACAGACTTCAGCTGCCCTAACTAATTTATGGCAACTCCCTCAACTAACAAGAATCACATGGTGTAAATGGAAAATGAGACTCTACTGGTATTGAAAATAAAGAGGTAATTTATTTCCATCTTTCAGAACTGCTATTCAAAACTGCATATAGGCTTTTGTCACAGTTGATTAAAAAGCTTGGGGTTCATCTTAGAATTAGTTTTATAATCTATTCAAGCAAAGCTGAAAGTCAGCTCTCTAAATACACTGAAAAACTTGAAAGCTTATTTGCTGATAAGTACTTGCCAAATTGGTGACCTGCTTACCTCCTGGGAACACGAATGCTGGTGAACAGTGCAAAATCTTGTCATGGCCTACCTTGTGAAAACACACTTGTGGTGGATATTGTTGTGCCTTTTTTCTGTGTTTTTTTTTTTTTTTCTTCTGCAATGTTTGTAAAACTGAAGATTTATTAGAAAGCTTTACATTTAAAGCAGTGCTGTGAAATGTTTGCTTTAGATTTGACTTTTAGTGTACTTAATTCTGGAGAAAAATATATGTTGAATCTTTAATAGAAAGGTCTTTAAGTAACTGAAACTAAATAAAAATAAATGCCAAAAGGAATTATTTATTGCACATGATGTATCCTTTATTAGAGTTCTACTACAAAGTTACAAAATAACCTCTCAGTTTCAACACTCATAACCATATTTACAAAGTCAATCAGCATTGCCTCATGCATAGACTTAAGCACTCTGTGAAGCAATGCCTAATTACATTTTCATAGCTATCATTAGGCATCTTTTGGCTTAGAGTGTCATATGCAGTAAATGCTTGAATGTTCTGGTCCCTATCCTCAAAGATATTTCAACATTTAGTTCTCATTTCTAATTTATAAAAATTAGGGACCATTAGGGACCTTTTCCCAAAGCCAAAATATTTGAAATTTTGTCTTTTGGAAAGCCTGTTGGAAACTTTTGTGTGCAAAACCAGATTGTTACAATAGTCTGAATCCAACACTGCTGTGCCTACAACCTAGACTTCAATGAAATAGTCTATTCAACATTTTTTAAGAATTCTTCACCAAATCTTTATGCTACTTCTATTATTATTATAATCAATTATGAATAATCTAGTATAAATATACCTATACTTGGACAAAACTGCCCATCACATCCGAAGAATATTCAATCTGTGCATGAAGTAGTTTAGTTCCAGAGAGACCTCATCATTAACCAAAATAAAATGTCTCCAAACTCAAGGGAAGTGTTCTACTCTTCTCAACAGCATCGCAGTAGTTGGTTAAAACAGCAAACAGCACTTTATTTATTTTATTTTCTCTCTCTTGGTTTTTTTTTTTGTTGTTTTTTTTTTGGGTTTTTTTTTGTTGGTTGGTGGGGGGTTTTTTTTGGGATTTTTTTTTTTTTTTTTTTGCATAGCTGGTTTGCACTTTCCACAATTAATATTCCTGATTCTCTTTACAGTTTCTGGCAAAAGTCTTATTTTTTAGAGTGAGTTGTGTTTGATCTCATTTTAAACATGTCCTTCATTATATTTTTGGGCACGGCTGCTGGGACTACAGAGAGGTAAAGAATAGATCACTACGTGTGGCATATGCTTGATTATATGTGCAGGTCATGGTTTGTTCTTTGTGCCTAGAAGAATGTTTTTTCTTCAGTCAGAAAAATACCAGAGCAGTTTCACTCTCCATTTTCTTGGTCTTGCAAAGGGGTAAATGCACTTATTTAATTTAAGGCATGTGAGTAGATGTAGAAGAAATATGGAGATAGTTGTCTAATGAACTCAATAGGAAAGTTTTATAACAAACATTTGAACACAAATAAAATTAAAAAGTCTTGCTCTGAGTATCATACACTCAAAGCAGAAAATTCAAAGGCATTCATCAAAATGACCCAGGATTGTGTTAGTACCAGTTACCAGAAAAATTGGCAAAGGGATGCAAAAAAAACCCAGGGATCAAGTACTCCTTCACCATATCCTTGTTGGTGAAATTGCTCATGCTTTACTCTTATAAGCACTACTGCCTGAGAAAGAAAATGTCATTCTAAGGAGCAAATGTTACGGAACTTGAGCCTTTGGGACTCAGGAAATTGCTGTTAAAGAAGTAAAAAGATTAGAGTGGAGTAAGGCTTTTTGGGTAATCTGGATGGGCTGCAACTTGAGAATGCAGCAAAACACACGTATGCTAATTTTTGATATGGTTAAACGTCTGCAAAGCAGAAAGAGTGGATGAGCTCCACTACTCTAATTTTCCATTGTTAAAATTGTAGCTGCCAGCTCAGGTTTGCATGAATTTATAAAGGCCTTCTTAATGTGAGGTTAATTAGCAAGGGTTTTCAAAGTCTTTTCAGATCTCTGGTACAAGTCTAGCATATCTCAGAAGCAGCTGATAATCATTACCAGTGCATTATTGTTCACTTGTCTGTGTGAAATTAGTGTGCAGCCACAATTCAATTTGAGCAAGTCGTGTTTGCAAGTTATTGAGCCACACAATCATAGGAACTAATTGACTCTCGTATTGGTTCTCCCAACAAATCCAAGGACCATCATGCACATATGGAGACTAAACGCCTGCCTCTTTTAAGACTAGTCTTGGAGCAAAGCTCCACTTGTTTTTTTGTGACCAAGTGCTTCTCTCTGGAGAAGCACTTCATCTTCCTGGACTCTGTCAGGGGATTATCAGCAAGCATTACATTGACATTCAAAATATGTACAAGACAAACCTCTTTTTGACTGACATTTTTTCAATGGCTTTTTAATTATTGTCATCCTCAAGTGTGTCTATAGATTGACCCATCAACTGCTCTGATAAATCATTCTGATTGTGGAGGGATTTCCACCAAGATGTTTAAAATAATTGCATTTAGATTGAAGGGTTAATGACTAAAAAGGATTTGGGAAGTTAGAAAGAAGCATTTGAATCTTTCCTCTCAACAGAAGCAAAGGAAAAACACAGTAAGAGGTCATTCTTGTCTTGTGAAATTCTTCAATTACCTGCAGAGTCAAAAGGAAGCTTTTAGTCAGACCTGTTCTTGATCAAAATATATTAGCAAGCCTGAACAACTTATATATTAATTCAACAATATATTTTTCCTGCTCCTGACAGCATACAGTATTTTATACTTTCAAATATTTGTAAGGAAGACGTGCCCCGTGCGTTGAATCCAATTTCTCATATTTGAAATATTGAAGGAAACCCAGTCAGAGTTGTGTCTCTGCAGAGCACTGAAGTATTCTGCCAGCAAACTTAATGTGCACAGTCAGAAATCACTTTACATATGAATTGCTCAGCATGTCTATGGCCCTTTAACATATCAGGACAAACCTAGTTTCATATACTTGTTTTACTATTCTTACACATCTCAGGGCACAGCAAGAGCAGGGCAACTCCCTTGGGACCTGGGACTGTGGGTGCTGTAGATGTCTGAGGCTGGCAATTGAAATCTAATGTGGTCATCTCAGAATAAACCAAAGGACAGAGAATCAGCAATAAACAACCAGTATTGGCCTGTACCCGACCTTTTCCTGCCCGCTCCAAGCCACTGCATTTGCAGTGTTGATATGGCCTGTACAAGGAGCAGCTTGTCCAGCATGATCATCATTTTTGAACTACCACCACAAACAAGGATCTCTGTTCTGCCAGAAGGTTTCAAGCTAAATGCATGTAAGGCTGAGTCTGCTGCCAGATGCATAAGGCACACGCAAATGTAAGCAGGCATTCAAAGAAAGAGCAACGAGCATCTTGGGAAATACGTAACTGATCTTCCCTCAAACATACATCTATTTGTTTTTCAAACAGAAAGTAAAATAAAATAAAATAGCGTATTTCCACCAATTAATTGTCCCTCTACAATGAGGTAAACACAGAACATGCATATTCAGGAGGGATAAGATGATCTCACTATATATATATATATGCTGGTATTTTTATTAATTTCTGCTGTTTATTTTTGTTAGAATATAGGAAGTGTTCTTGGAGCTGGAAATTAAAATAGCTCTGAATGTTGTGTTGCTGTTTTATATGAAAAAGAATGATACTAAACCTCCATTGTCCCAGTGATACTAAATCTCCATTTTCCCAGGTTAGTTCCTTGCAGAGTCTGATGAAGACTTAGGAAACAACATTCCCTGATAGCTATTTTGTTACGCACTGTTGTTCCTTAAAATACAGATGTTTTCTTGTTCAGTTGTTTTTAAAATGAGTAAAATAGAGGCATGGACACTATATATATAACTAAGAAGCAGTGGCAGGCAAGTGTCACCTGAGCAACATCCAGTTTTACTTCCCTCCCAGTGCCTGGCAGGATGGTAATGTGGGTTTGTAGTTGTTTGTTGGACATGTTTATGTGTTATGTGTTGTGGAGGTCAGCCTGTCAGCTACAGCTCATGTGTTTCATCATTATGGCTGCAGAAACAAATACTCACCATAGGAATGGGGTTGACAAAATGAAAATATTAGTACAAAGATATAATTTCAATTCATCAAAGACTCTTTCCAATGTTAAGTTACACCATTTAAGTAGAGCTGATCTCAGGGGGACAGGTTGAATCCAAAAACATTTAGAACTTTTAGAATAAGAATTTAGAATTTTAGAACAAGAATTGTCATTTCAGCTTGGAAGTACCTTTCATTCAGCTCTGCAATGTTTTGTTCTTAATTCAATACCCCTTTTGCTATGTACTGTTATATTGCAACAGTTTTATGTACTTCTGGTGAGGAAATTGGTAGTGAGTGTTCTCAAATAGTCTATGCTGAAAACTCCACAGTATTCATACTTGCTGCTAATACCCATCATACACATATACTTAATTTATGTTTATTAGTTGCTTTAAATTAATGGAAGTGCCTAAACCAAGTACTTGAAAAAACAAATCCTTGTAGGAAACACTCCAGTACAATGGCAAAAAAAAAAAAGAAAAAGAAAAAGAAAGAAAGAAAAAGAGATAAAGCAACAAAGGAAAAAAAAAAAACCAACACAAATCCATTTGTTGCTTTATTGATTTATTGGCATTACAATTTAACATTCTTATTAGATCTCATTAGATTCTAAAATTTTAGCTTGAACAGTGCTAAAAAGTGCAACTCTCTTATTTCGTGCAATGAAAGTTTAAAATGTGTTGGTGTGAAAGCACTGCAGTGACTTTACCCAAGTGTTTGCTTAGCTACTGTTCAGTTATATTTCATAGTGACAAAACATTGCAATATAGTATACCAAAATAAACATTTTAGCAATACCATAATGAAATATTTTGACATTATTGGGATGAAAAGAGAACTTTTCAAATAGGGAAGTAAAAAAAAGTGTTCTGAAACTCATAAGATACTAAAATCTCCTCTGGCCAAACATTTTCATTTACAAAACCCAGTATTTTCTGTCATAAAACTGTTCTGACTTTTTTTTCTTGGCCTTTTTTTTTTTTTTTTTTTTAGCAAGGCCTAAGAATTGCTCACTCTTTTTAAAAAAGCAATGAAAATCATACATGTGGGTTTGATATTTACGCAGCTTTGAAGTTAAAGTGAATGTTTCTTTCCAAGGAATACAAATAAAAACATATAGCGGGCTCTCTCTCTTTGTGCTCCATGCTTCCACAAGTTCACATTTTGCTCATTTTCCATCCCACATTCTCTCTACCCCAATGGCCATTAGTTTATCCACAATCAAACAGATGGCAGTGCCATCCCACAGACAATTTCCTATGTCAGGATGGGCATCAGGCACCTGGCACCCAGCGCCTCAGCACCCCACACCTCTCCCCAAAGGTGCCTCGAGGAGGAGGGAGGTATGTGCAGACCCACCAGACAGAACAGCAAAGGGGGTTACAGTCCTCATGTTAACATATATTGAGATTTCTCACATGTTGGGCATGTTTGCACAAGGAGACCTCAGAGACCTAGGTGGCCATTCAGCGAACCAGTCCCTGGAAAATAATTTTTATTTCTAAGGAGGGCTTAAGCCTTCAACCTTTGTTAGAGCAACAATCAGCCAAAGGAAAAAAAAAAAACTTCACCTTTCTTACGTTTGGGTTGATGTATTTTTGGAAACATAAATGTTTTAAGTGGATCCATCTAACATGTCAAATAATGTCTACAGCTGTGACAATAATTAAAACGAACTAGCAAACACTATTCCTCCAGAAAAAGAACAAGAAAACACAACAGAATATAAAAATACAAAAGTGAAGATCAGGAGATTAAACATTTCTGTGCAAAAACTAGAGATGTGCCTCTCTCAAATTATTAAATGTGTGTCCAGGTCCATGAAATTAAAAGAAGTAGAATTAAAAGCAGGTGTTTCACAGGTGATGTCAAAGTAGTTCAATGTGGCCATGTAAAGCTGTAGCAATAGGGGATCTGTCCCAACAGACTAAAACTGAACAGGTTATAAAATTTGTGTATGATTGATATTCTAGGCTGCAACACCATGAATATATCTTGTTCTGCCCTTCCCTTTTCCCCTGTAAAAGGAAGGATCAATGCCATCTGGAATAGTAGAAACAAAATTTGACATAATTGATGTGTTATTTTAATCAGAAATGGGTTCCATGCAACTATTCATCTGGACAGTCTTTATTCATACAACTTGTGACACTGAATGCGACACCTGCCAGGATAGATGTGACTTGTGTTAATGGCATTGCATAGGCTGTGATGCAAAGCAAGAGTAGGATGAAATGCTCAGATCTCAAGTCACTTTTCAGTGCCCACACTGGCCTGGACAAAAGGGAGGGACAGATCTGGAGGTGAAGTGACTTGCGCTGTGTGAATTGTGTCAGACTGATGTTCATACTTTGCTGTTGAAGTCTAGGAAAATTATCCTAACATACATAAAAGTTGTACTTCAGCTTTGTAAGAGAAAACAGTTTTAATTGAAATGTGATGAAAGAGCAAAGAGAAAATAATATTAATTTTTTGAGAAATGAAGTGCATTGGCAATGTTTTTGACACTTCAGTCTCACATTTTTCTTGATTCTGAAACATTTTGCTCAATAGTTGAAATAATTAAGAAAAGACTTATTGTTTCTCCACAGTAGAAAGAGAATTGTTGCTGCAAGGTGTCTTTTTTTCATTATCAAAATAAGAGCAATGTAAACATTTGTAAAAAATGACAGTACTTCAATAATAAGTTTGCCAGTTTAAACATAAATTCATCCAGAAGGTAGACATTCTGTAAGGAGAAAGTCAATATTTCTCCATATGTAGATCTGGCTTCAAACTACCCATACTTTCCCCAGCCCTGGAACAGTGCCTGTGTTTTGCAACCCAAATTCTTTAGAGCTAGCGCAGCACCGTGGCACACTGCCCCTTCTGGACTCTCTCAGTGAGTTATTGGAAGATACCAGGCAGAAAAGTTAGGGTTCCTTGCTGACATATTTTGTTTATATCACATAACATATAACATTTACAGCCATAACAGGGGTATCAGAATATGTATGTACAATGCATGCAAATTACTTTTTTTATACAACCTTTAATTCTTACAGTCTGATTTTACTTCATCCCTGCAGTGACTCTTGAATAGGTGGAGTCAGCTGGCCAGATGTAATCAATAGAGATGGAAGGGAAGACAGAGCTGCACCAAAATGCAGCTTTTTAGGTCCTTTGCTATTTTTGGTTGCCCTCATTAGAATTTCTGCTTAATTCATTAAGGCTCTGCTTCAGCAAAGAGTGTAAGGCCTTGGTAACAACACACATACCAATGAATAAATTGTATTTCAGTTAAATACATGCTTTATTGTTTTTCTGAATTGATGTTTTAGCACTTTATTTTTCTCATTAGAAGAAAAGATGTAAGAGAGGAAAATGCAGTTACATAATACTGCAATTATTATTTTTCACAACTCAGACAGCAAAGTTAACTCAATCTTATCTAGTATGCTAAATAACTTGGAGAAGTTCCTAGTGACCAGTCAAGGTACCTTAAAATTTGAGGAGAATGCTTAGTACAGAGTCGTAAAACTCATTATTAATTCATAAACATTTGTTTTACATCACTTACTTTAAATTAATGTGATCCTTTGTCTGATGTGTCTATTCACATAAGGAATTTAAAGTTCAGCTGAGTTAGAATTATCCATTAGAAGCAGAAAGGGAGAGAGAGAAAGGGGAGTACCCATTTTTGTACTGAGGTTGTTCAAATACAACTTGAAGGACTTTATTTCCAGATATATTTGCACTGTAATGAACTGTGCCATGTTTAATACTGTAGTGGATTTTAGAAACAAACTTATAAGGGAGCAGTTAAGGTCTTTTCTGGTGAGATTATTTTACATCTATAAATAAAGAGCATCATTACCAGGGATAAACAGGAACATTTTTGCACTTCCTTTAAGGCTCAGAACTTAGCTTTTCACATCAGACACTACACTGTGGCATTGCTAATAGGTGAAAAAAAGGGCAGAGAGCTGGACTTCAGCTTTTCACAAGTAAAAAATTAATAGTGATACTAAGAATATAGGAATGATCTTCGTGGCCCAGAACTTCATACAGCTTTGCAGCATCCTCCTGTCTCAGCAATGACCAGTCAATTTCTAGGCGTGACTCTTAGGAAACAGGGCAAGCACAGCAATCTTCCTCCTCATATCAGTCCAACAACTCCTGGCTTATGAACATGCAAAGGTAGAGTTTAGATTTTGGTTTAAATGTTTTTATGATGCCTTTATCATCCACAAATCTGTCTAACCTCATTTTGAACCTACCAGTGTAATTTGTTACAGCTTCATGTGACCATGAACTCATTAGCTTCATGTGACCATGAACAACTTAGCTTCATCTGTATATCCTCATTAATTTGTTTGGTCTCCAGTTTTTCATCAGAGTTCCCTTAATTCTTGTATTATGAGAAACAACATCAGTCTCCTCTCTATCTTCTCAGTTTCAGTCATGATTTTGTAGTTCTTTCAAAAGCTCCCTGCAGTATCTCTTCTCTGGCCCAGATAGTCCTTGTCTGTATAATCCTTTCTCTCTGTAAATTTTTATTTTTGGCCATTATTGCTCTTCTGTGTACTTCTTCTGTTATGTCCTTGCAAAGATAAGGAGATAGGTTTGCTAACAACACTCAGGATGCATGTCCATAAAATACCATTTTGTATTTTGGTTCTGTTCCTCACTTTTTCCCAATAATCCATAAACATCCCATTTTCTCTGTTGATCATCTCTGACTCCTGAATTAACATTTTCAAAAGCTCAGCTACTAGACCTCTGAAATCTCTTTCCTCACATACAGTGGATAGTTTAGAGCATCTCACTCTAAATGTAACCTTTTACATGTCTATCATCCTTTTTAACTTTTTCCACATTTAGTTATTTATCCTACTAAGTTTTAATACAAGTGGTAACTCGGTATTGAGAGTTTACTGGCAGTTGTATTAAAAACATTTTGAGCGCTGTATGCCCTCTATACCCTCAAAAAACGTAGCCATTTCACCTTTCAGTCTTTCTTCAGATAATTTATGTATACATGTAGCAATACAGGGCCCAGCATGAATCTGTATGAGACTCCAAGAGTGGTTTCTCGGTACTGACAAAACTGCCTACTTATTCCTTGCTTTTCTATCCTCTTTTTGAGTATTTATTTGCTCACAAGAGAATATTAGAAAGGAACAATAATTTGATATCTTTGATGGGCCGTTGAAAGCTTTTTGAAACACAAGTATACAATAGCAAATGATTATTGATTCTCTAAAGGATGAGCAAGGCCAAACTTCTCTCTACAAAATTCACATTGATTTTTCTCACTGATACCATATTTATCCATGTACTTTCTGAAAGTCTTCTACATTATATATTCCACTAATTTGTCTGATCACTAGTCCCCAGATCTCCATGGGAACCTTTTCTAAAATTTAATGTAGTGGTTCTTGCTTTTTCTTTTGCTATTCAGGCCATTTAAAGAGAAAGATGAGAAGCCACTGTTAGCAGCATGCTATTTTTAAATGTTCAAGACCCTTTAGAACTCTGACAACTCATTATTATGATGTTAGCTTTTCTTTCTTTTATCCTATGAGATAGATCCTCCAAAATGTTTCCCATGAAGTTTCTATCGTGTTCTCTTTGGAGATCAAAAGTGCAAAGAACTGATCTTACTTCACTCAGCTTCTGTCACCAGGAACACTCAAGACACTTCTCAAGAAATAAGTACAGTCCTTATTATAGAGAAGGAAAAGAAGTAAAAAGGAAATAGTGAGAGGTGAAGGGCTGGATTTAATAAAAGACTGGCATCAGGACCATGTGTAAAAATGTCTTGTCTCCTCTGCAGTGATTCAGAACAAGCCAACTTTGATATGAATGTCCCATAACAGTTTGGCATGTCTTGAGCCTGAGTTGATGCACGCTCCCTCCCTGGAGATGGGAACTGTATCCTGAATCTGTCTTAATGTTTTGATCACTAGCCTATACTGCTCAATATCTGAGCCTACTTTAAAGGATCCTGTTATAGTAATTAAAAAACAAAATCAGGATTTACTTGAGGTTGCTCCAGATTAAAAAGAATAGCTGAAAAAAGTACAATATATGAGCAATCGTATTGTTTCAGAAATAGTTATAACCTAAAATCAGCCTATGCGTGTAATGAGATTTAAATCATAGACTCACAGAATATCCTGAATTAGAAGGGACCCATAAGGATCATCCAAGTTCAACTCCAGTCCCTACACAGAACAGCCCCAAGAATCACACCTTGTGCCTAAGAGCATTGTTCAAATGCTTCTTGAGCTCTGCCAGGCTTGGTGCTGTGCCCACTGCCCTGGGGAGCCTGTTCAGTGCCCACCCACCCTACGGGTGAAGAACCTTTTCCTGATATCCAACTTAAACCTGTCCTGACACAACTTCAGGCCAATCCCTTGGGTCCTGTCCCTGGTCATCACAGAGAAGAGATCAGTGCCTGCCCCTCCTCTTCCCCTCCCAAGGACGCTGTACCTGCATTGAGGTCTCCCCTCAGTCTCCTCCAGGCTGAACAGACCAAGTACCCTCAGCCACTTCTCATACGGCTTCCCCTCAAGGCCCCTCATCATCCTCGTAGCCCTCCTTTGGACACTCTCTGTGTCCAAATTAACATCTTTCTTTTATTGTGGTGCCCAAAACTGCCCACAGTGCACAAGGCGAGGCTGCACACTTCTCAATTCACGTCATAAATGACCACACAGATGAGGGTAGTTACAGATCATCTTTTGTCTTAAATTCCTGATGGCTATGGCTGGTGCCCCAGCATTGTTCATGTTTGCATGCTAACTGATGAATACACACCTCAGCACAAATTAATTCCTCCTTGTCTTGTATAAATAGGCTGCAGTAATTCTGTAGCTGGCAAGCAAGGAAAACAGAAGAGGCTAAACAGGATTAGCAGAATATCAAAGCATCCTCTTTAATTGCCTACTACAATATGTTCATTTATTTTTGTCTCCAAGTAACTTTTTTGCCATTCATGCCTGATTGATCACATAAGGACAGGGCTGGGAGCTAGGACAGTCTATTCATTATCTTAAAGGTTATAATAGTAGGTGCCCTTATTAATCAGATTTTTGAGAGGAAAAGTATGAGATTGTCCACTTCCATTCAGAAAACTGAAGCGGAAGAAAAGCTCAAGGGGAGGACCTAGGCAAGTGCAACTCACACCAGCAGGTCAGCTAATCTAATTGATAATAGTCCTATTAATTTGGAATGGAATATTAACAGCCTGCAGCACTGGATCCTCTTCCTACCGTTCTCATTATATAGAGAACTCATTCATTTTGAAGGTTAACAAGTGCAGAGTATTGAAAACAAAACTAAATGGAAGGATGTATATTGAAAAGAGGTATTTATTATTAAGTGTTTACATGAAAGAAATAAGCATTTTAGTTCCACTATCATTTAACAAAGGCTGCATATGAGCACTTGAGAAATTACATGAGTGCTAGTTGATGATTTGGCAGTTTAAATTAAGGATTATTATTTACATCAAAAGTAGGGAAGTAGAAATATGCATTGTGTTTCTTTTTTTCAGCTTCAAAGCAGTCCCTGTGAGTCTTGCTAAATCATTACAATTGCATAGTGCCTTTCTGAGCAATGTGTGGGACATTGTGAACATCCTGTAAGGATTGTGGCACAGACAGCAGGATTCAAGCAATTTTCAGAGAGGCCATGTTTCTTAGTCTCTACAGACTTAGACAAGGAAGAGTTTCTAGGAAATTTTGCACAGCTAACCTCTCTAGAAGTGCTCAAAGCAGAACTTCAGGCACTTAATAAATTTTACAGCTGAAAATTGAAGAGTTCTTGACCCTGTGCTACCCAAGAAGTTCCTGCAGAATGCTGTTGTAGACTTTGGTGTATAAATTTTTCCTGTGTTGCATTTCAATTTCATAAGATATTTTCTTTGAAGTCATAGATGATGCTCTACTATAGATTATGTTCTATATAACATGTTAATAAAAGCGTTGAACAAACCAATTGTATCCAATGTATAAAGCAGAAAGAAAGTAAATATATACTGGTGCTCTTCTGTACCATTTCATAGAACTGATTCAGTCATGGGTGTGGTCCATAATATTTTTTCTTTCAATGTGAGAAAACTTTTGCCAAGGCAAATAAGATATATTTATTTATTTGTTTGTTATTTGGCTTCATGCTTCTGGTATGTTGTTTCCAGAGCAGTTTTTTTACATGTTTTCAAGCAGCTGGGTACGATTTGGCACAGCTGGGTTTGTCCTACCAGTTGCACAGCTTGGAATAATTTTGTCTGGGTTAGGGTAAAATGAGTCATAGCTTCCAAAAATCATTTGTCACTGTTGTAAAACTGAAAGACAATTGGTCCTGATTGGAAGTTTCTGCTCAAAAAAAGATGTTTGGTTTGAAGGAAAAAGACTGCTGCAGATAAAAACCATGAGGGCCCATCTCCGAATGGCTTTATTTGAAAAAAATTACATTTTGATAAATGAGAATTTTTTCTCTACTTCTATAAAACCAAAAGGGTTTCTACAGTGATGCTGTAGAATGATTCTGTATTCTGAGTTGGAAGGAACCCACAAGTATCATTGATTTCAACTCTTAAGTGAATATCCCATACAGGGATCAAACCCACAGCCTTAGGAGTTATTAGCACCATGCTCTAACCAGCTGAGCTGATCAGGTCTAGTTCAGTGCCAGAGAATAAATACTTAAGAAGAAATAGATAAGGTTTTTTACAGTAAAACTGGGATCCGGCCAAAATACTCTCTTTGTCATCATGAATAAAAGAGTATGGTAGCAAAAGTTTGTTGAAGAGAATAAAGAAAACAAACTCCCTCTGTATTTCTAGGCTTACACGTCTTGAATTTACACATGTTCAAGACTTACTCGGTTTCCCCTACTACTGCTGGTCTATGTTTGCTGTCAGAATGGTAGCCATGGATTGACAGGTGAAACCTACCAAGAAACCAAGTCCAGATGAACCAGCCAGAGAGAGCCAGCCTGTGCTTAGCACTTGTCAGAGTAGAGGAATATCCATGAACTAAATTACACTCCCTGCTGTTTCTTCAGAGGCAGAATCAGGCTCCCATTTGACACCAAGCAGAAAGGAAAAGGCTGCTACCCAGTTTGTTAGGAAGCTCCTGCTCCAGAGAAGACACTACTTGCAATAAAGTTTCTGCTTTTCAGTACAGAATAATTTTTGCTGCACTTTCTTTTGTGGAATTTGTTCAATCTTTCTCCAAAATGCAGATGGAATTCTGTCCTGCCCTTATGAATTCAGCTTATAATCTTATAAAGTTTTGGTAATGATACAAATGACCCCTTCTAGGGTCCCTCTCAGCTACTCTGAAGAGATAGCTACCCATATATTTTTCATGTGTGACCCTAACAAAGCACATTGTGACTTTTATACATATCATTCTGAAATCTCAGTGTTTTATTATAACACTGCCTTCAAGACAGCTTCTACTTTGCCCTGCACTGCAGAAAGCAGAAGAGTATCATTGCTATGCACTGCTCTGTTTTTACACATCAGTAAATTCTTCTTCAGATCATCATGTTTGGTTGCTTTAAAATAGAAGCAAACAATACCACTTAGCATATTTTGAGTTAGGTAATAAATGAGCTGAGTGCTGAAATGAAGATTTATTATTAGATCAAGGAACCTAAAGAAAGCAGGATTCCATATTCATGAATCTATAATTTTTTTTCCAGCTATATCATGTCAACAGCTGCACATCAAAAGCTGAACCATGTTTACCAAAGGGAAGGAAAGAATCTACTCATATATTTATACAATAAATCCACATCTTTCCAATGCTGTCTTGATTAAAAGAGCATCAGTATTTATGCCTTTATCTTCAAAGATCTACAGGCTTAGATCATTCCACTGGGTAGAGTGTGATCAAAAATGTATAAAAATATAAGACAAATTCTGTGGTTTACTGAAGCCAGGAGGATTTTTGTTTGTTTGTGTTGATCCCCCACCCATTAAACTAGTATTTCCCATCCTCAACTCATATATGACCTCGTAGACTACGTGAGGTTTGGGGCACTTTGGAATGAATTTTGGCACAGGGACCTCCCCTGGTGACTCTCCCGGGCATCTCAGGCCTAGCATGTATTCTCTAATCAGTTCTGTTCTGGAGCTGCATTTTTACGGCCATTTAAAGCTATGGATATTTATAATGGCCTTGGCAATGTGGGACCTATTAAAAAATAAATCAGGTCTTCCTTAACCATATGAAAATGTGTTTTTTCTAGAAAATATTGTAATAATTTGCAGTGGAGAATAAAGAAATTTGTTGCTCTGAGATCCCCATCAAATCACATACTCTTGCTCTCACATGAATCTCCATTTTCATATGATACAAAACGTGTAAGACTCTCAGAAGTTTTCTTATATATGTATACCTCTTGGGGCTGATATGGGCCGTTATTATGATTTATTTGTTATTTGTTGTGCACTGACAGGATGTTTGACTGTTTGCAAAGAAGACAGATGATGTTACCATTGTGTGACCTTGCAGCCTACTTACTAATGAGTTAACACAAGGAATCAGAGACCCCAGGATAATGATGTGCTTGCAGGCTTGGGATACTACTGAATTATTGTATTATTGCTTGAAGAGGGATAGGTGTTAATTACCCAATTAGTACCAATCAGTTTCCAATTAGTACCAATTAGTAACTTAGCTAAAGTGGAGGTGGTGCTATAAAAGTATCTTTCAAAATTATTTCCTGGGGTGACCTCCTACCTGAGAAGGGATTAGATTTTTCAAAACTTTTCTAGCAGTAAGTCCAGAAACAACCGCTAAGCTGGCTGACATGTTAAGACAATTATATTGTATTTTAAACTATCTCAATTTTTCTTTTTTCATATAATTTAGCTGTTTTTCTGTAGGATGCAAACAAACTCATCAGAATGTAGGGTTCAGTGTGCTTGCTGCTAGAAAGAAGGCCCAAACTGGTAATCGCTTCCCCTGCGAGAGATCTGTAATGCTTGAATTAGCCAAAGCTGAAGTTACTAGAGGTATGAAAGAAGTTCTAGTTCTGGTGGATGATACAACAGGATAAATATGTCAGAGATGAAATATTTTTATGTCCTTTGTTATTAATCAACCCCCATTTTCTGATAGCACAGTAAACTCATGACTGTTTGTAAGGTCTTAGGCATGAGCCTCCTACAAAATATCAAAAAGCTGCCCAATAAATCTAGCATGTATAAAAGAATATAAACCAGTTCAAAATAGGTCTTTAACATGTGATTGACTACTGGAACCACAGTCACTCTATTTCTTCCTGACTTTAAAAAATCAAACCTGTTACTTTTCTTTCAATCCATAAAAGAAAAAGCTAAGTAAAATAAGATTTTTCTACAGCAATAGTTACATGTCATTACTCACAGAACAACGCATGGCACAGTTCAACATTTATTTGCAGCAATGTAGCCCATGGAAATTAATGAATGTTCCAGTGAGCAACTGTGGCAAAAATGTGATCAATAGATAATAATCCCTCCCTCCCTGTTCCACTATAAGCGTATTTCTGAAGCAGTTTTTCTTCAATTTAAAGTAGAAAATATTTTCTTCCTTTGTATACAAGCTGCAGAGGTGGGAAAAAATACAGTTATGATTTGGGATTTTTTTGATTTTTTTTCCCTAGTTTTGGTATAACTGTACAATGTCAACATAATACATTGCTTAAATGGTTTCTTTTTCCAACAGTCTGATCCTTCAGGTTACTATTTTGATGAAAAAACAATTCATCAGGAGCCAGAGCACCAAGTTCCATGTATGAGGGGCCACAACTTTCAATCTGGAAGCTTAAGAGTCCATTGCTTGTTTATGGAATAATTGCCTCTTAATATTAAATTCAGCTGTCAGCATCCTGTGCTGTCAATTTCAAATAGATATTTATAGATTCAGGTTCTTTTAGTAGTTTAATCAAATTAAAAAGTAAAAGGTGCTTTTAGATGAAGGCATAGTGAAGCACCTTAATATGTATAAACTTGTGCATTTTTAGCTAATCAATTACATGGTCCTTTTTCCTTTTATCTCTGACTGTTAATGACTGCCATATTAAATAAAGTCTTAAATAGCTTGCTAGGATGCTCACTGATCTCTAGCAGGCAGACTGAGTGTCTGCCAGCTCCTTTGCTATAACATCTTAAGGCCTTTAACTGTCTGAACAGCTGGATGATTGCATATAGCACTGGCAAGCAGCCACTATCCCCTCCAAGCCCCAATTAAAGCCGCTGTCGCAGAGCTAGGAAAGCACAAGCTGCAGTTTGATTTTATGCAACAATCAATGACAGTAATTTTTTAAAATGATATAGCACTATAGTTTTGCATATGGCTCAACACACATCCTTCTGTTTGCAACTGGTTAACGACTTGCCAACAAGCCTCCCAATGCCTTTGTCATTTGATATTATTTGCCAGACAATTCATGTGAATGCTCCTCAGTCCATGGACTGCGTGCAGCAGTTTCCTCAGCAAGTGGTGTTTGAAATTTCAGCTACATTTATTAGTTATAATTGAAAACAGAGGCCACATGATTGTTTTTTTCTTTCTTGGTAGGAAAAATACAACTCTTAGAGGGAAAGGGGTATCTTTGGGGGATGATTCAGCTAGTGCTGAATTAGTGTGGGATGAATCCCTTACTGAGAGTGACTATTGATTAGAGAAGGAACCTGAATGATTGACTAATCTAGACACTTAAATTTCAAACAGCTAAAGCAAGATGATCCCCACTCTTAATATACAATTTTGATAGAGAGTGATATACAACTGTTAATGGAAGATCCAGTGGACACATTATTATACAGCATACCACTCTACCAAGTCTAAATATCACTGAGATAATCCTTCATTTGACTAAAAAAAAAAAAAAAAAGCAAGCATCATCCTAACTCCTGTCTGAATCAATAACATTATTTAAACCACATCCAAATATGATGAACTGTTAATATGTATATATTCCTTTGCTTAACTTTTATCTTTATTTCTATGAGCTCTACTTTCTTATCTGTCCTTGACACTGCATGAGTCATATTCTAACCCAAGTTAACAAAGTTTTATTTAGCAGAAAAATTGCTACAGCCTGCAGTGCTATTCTTTTTTTATACACATAATACTGTGTATGTCTCTATGCCCAAATCACTTCCTCCAGCTCCTTGTGTTGGCAAACTTTAATATTAAAGGACTTTCATATTGATAAATCCAAGTGTCTTTCCTTTACCTAAGCCATTAAGCTGACATCCTTCAAAAGAATCCTATTCAAATAAATCAGAGATTAGTTGTTAGAGAATATATTTTATTTTCTGAGCAGGTAGAAGTGACTATTTATTCACACAATTTAAAATCCATCCCACTGTCTTTTATGGGAGCACATACTTTCCTCTATGACACACTGCTTATCAGAAGGTCTTTAAAATCTTCAACTTCACTGATTTCCAATAATGGCGGGAAAAACTGCTACATTGTACATACCTTTGGCATTGTGCTGATGTAATGTGCTTGTCCATATGAAGATCTGCCAGTCTGAGTATGTTCCAACTCAACATAGCCAGAATCAAGCAAGTGGTAGTGGAATTTCTCCTCTAGGAAGTCACCAGTGTGACATCACAACCGACAGTGAAGTGACTGCATTGTGGCCTGAGTCAAGAGAGAGTATTAGCCATTTTGTGGGAATTCCAATATCCCAAAGTAACCCAGAATTGCCTCCATAAATTTTTGAAAGGTGCTAGATGTTTAAATATATATATATCATGAAAAACAAGGAAATGCATAAGTTTTTTATTCTGCCTCATTGTGTTTCTTTTTTTTTTTCTCATAAAACGTTGGGGTAAGCAGTAAAACATTTTTGGAAAAAATCCTCCCATATCTCCTACTTTATGAGCTAAGAATATGGACATTGTTTCTGCTTCTTGATAATAGGCCACCCTGATTCTTTGAATGCTGCTTTTTTAGCCCTTTGAGAAACCTCATTTTGATGGTTTGCTGTACTTGTTCAGGAAAAGCTCCCCTAATGATTTCCAGTGCCAAACTGACCTTTGTATTGTGTTTATTTTCCTGTCTGTCTGGTATGATACTTACTCACATCTTCTATATCCTTTACAGTTCCCTGTTTCTTTTGAGAAAGATACACTTGCCTGCTTTTGAGATTTTTTCCATGCTTTTATTGAGAAACATTCCCCATGAATAAACTAATGATTCAGTCTTTCAAGATTAGTTATAAATCCCTCCTATAATAACACTTTTTCCTATAATTAACTCTGTAGCTAAACCTTCTTCTAAAAATATTTCAAAGGAATTTTCCATACTTCATGTGTGATGAGAAAACAACCCTTTCGAAGTTAAAAGTTCAACCAAAAAGATCATGTTATCTGTTTTCGAATATTAACATATTTTAAGATACTTAAATAATGACAGTGATGAGAAGGAACATGAAAGCTAAATTTTGTCATGTGACAGACTTCAGCAAAGCAACTTTCACATTCAAAAAAGTAGTTTGAGTTGCCAGAAAGAAAGAAGAAAAGTCACATTTTTCATTTCATGAAAGTTCTGTATTTCAAAATGTCCTTAAATGATAAACTGCAATGAAAAAAATCCAGTGTTAAAAGATTCCTATGATAAGAACAGCAAATAAACAACCCCACAGGGTAACAACCCCCTTTGTGTCCCCTGGGAGTAACAACTCCCTCTGGAACCCGAAAGCTGGAGGGCATGGCTGGCCCCAGCATGGGCAGGGACAGGGCAGAGGTGCTGCTGGCTGTTCCTCTGACCCTCAGGGACCCTCCAGACCTGCTCCCCACACCGCGGGGACCACCAAACCCCACTGAAGAATCCAGTGTTGATCCAGCTGATGGGATGTCAGTCCTTAATCCAACGTTGATCCATCTGATGGGATGTCCATCCAGAATCTAGCACTGATCCAGTTGATGGGATGTTAGTGCAGAGTCCAATGTCAATCCAGCAGTCCTTTTTCCAGCGTTGACCCAGCCGATGGGATGTTAGTCCTGAATACAATGCCACTCCAGCTGATGGGATGTCAGTCCTTAATCCAATGTTGATCCAGCTGATGGGATTTTGGTCCAGAATCCAGCATTGATCCAGCTGATGGGATGTCCATCCAGAATCCTTTGATGAACCAGCTGATGGGATGTCAGTCCTTAATCCAGCACTGATCCAGCTGATGAGATGTCAGTGCAGAGTCCAATGTCAATCCAGCAGTCCTTTTTCCAGTGGTGATGCAGCTGATGGAATGTTAATCCTGGTTTCTGCATTGATCCAGCTGAGCTGCTCTGGCTGATGGGACATCCACTTGGCCTCCTCCACAGGCCTGGCCATTGGCCCTGGGCACACTGGGAGCTGGGGTTCCCCTTCTCCTCATCCATCTCCGTCATCCTCTTGTTGTGCACCTCTGTTGTCCTCTCCTGCAGAAAGAGAGATCCAAACAAATTCATTTCTGAATAGTTCCTAAGCTACTGAAAAAAGAAAGGGCAGGCAGAGAATGAGAGAGGGAAAGATAAAAAAAGACAGCAGTTGTGGGTTCCAGTTTCAATCTAGATGATGTGGTGTCAGTCCAGAGTCCAATACTGATCCAGCAATCCTTGTTCCTCTGTTGATCCCTCTGATGGAATGTCAGTCCTGGTTTCTGTGCTGATCCAGCTGTGCAGCTCCGACCGATGGGACATCCACTTCGCAGGCCTGGCCATTGGCCCTGGGCAGGCTGGGAGTTGGGGTTCCCTTTCTCCCTGTCCATCCCGTTGTCGACGATGTCCCACATCACAAAGGGTCCATAAAGGCACCTGTTTCACAAAGTGTCACATGTGGCACAACATGGGAACTGACTGGATCTGGTATGGGAAGCCCTGAGACTTGTGGACTTGTAGCCCCTGCTGTGCCCTGAGCCCTGGGAGACAGATCCTGGAATTTCACTGCAGGGACAGACACAATTTTGTGAGCAAGTCCATTCCTAAATTTAGGGTTTATTATGGGTAAAAGTTCTTTTTCAGTATTGCAGGAGAAGGGCATAACACCCTGTCTTTCCGTACACCCCCTGGTTTATCTCTTTTTTTCTCCCTTTCCCTCTCCTTCTTTCCCTACCCTGTGCTTTTAGAGTTAGTAGAGTAGGGATAATTAAAAAAATGGATTTAAATTGTTATAACAAACATATAATTGTTATAACAAACATGTAATATTTAAACAAAAATAATAACTAACAATCATAATAACAAATTACATTTAACAACCAATTATATAAGAAGTGATAATAAGATAATAAGAAATAAAATAATAACAAATTTATAAGTGGTAATAAAACTCCCTATTTCCTGGTCCTCTGACTTTTATTGTTCCTCTGGACTAGAAGAATTTACAAATCTGTGGTGCTCTGTTACCCTTATGGGTGAATCATCACAAGCTCTTAATAAAAGATGCTGATTTTTCCACTCCTGAACATCTGTGCCTGGTCCACCTCAAGAGCAAGGCAGATGTTGGCAGCATAAATAATCACAGAATCACAGAATATGCTTAGCTGGGAGGGAGCCACAAGGATCATTCAAGTCCCACTGCTGGCCCTGCCCAAGACATCCCAACAATCTCCCCCTGTCTCTGAGAGCATTGTCCAAACACTCCTTGAGGTCTGACAGCCTTGGGGATGTGACCACTGCCCTGGGGAGCCTGTTCAGTGCCCAATCACACTCTGGAAAGCCTGTTCTGTGCCCAGTCACACTCAGAAACAACTCTTCTGAGGTTTGGCCTGGGAAGGAAATCAAGGAAGTTCTTTTTTTGCATCTCTAAGATATTCCACTACTGACACTTTAGTAGTGGAAATAATCAAAGTATTAATGTTTATAGAAGATCCAAAGTCAGTGAAAAAACTTCCAAGGAAAAGTATTAAGATTCCTAATAGCAAAAATATTTGCATATTGAATTAGAAATACATTCCAAAATCAAAATCCTTAACTCAGTACATCAGGGTTGGTCAGTGTAGACAGTGTTCCTTCAAGAGAGAGTGAAAGGAACACCCACTGGACCCGTGGGAGCACCTAAATGTGTCCAGTGCATACACTTACAGACTAAACAGTGTCAAAGAGATCAAGGGAAGAAGCGCTAGACACAATTTGGAACATCCAGAAAGGTTATAATGAAAGATCAACCAAAACACTGCTAAAACATGAGGATATTAAGTGCTACTGACTTCATGCATTTTTTCTACAACTTGCCTGAGTATTTCATCCATGACATCAATGCCATCATTTCCTTGCTGCAGGTCCAGGTCAGGCAGGAACGTAGCCAGAATGTTCACTCAAAGAAAGTGGAGTTTCAGGACAGGGAGAGAGCATTCCAGAGGATTAGATGGAGGTGGAGTTTTGTGTTCCAATACAGAGTTCTTTGAGAAAGCTGGAGCGATACTCTGCACTGCAAAGGCTCTGGATGTGACTCCCAAAAACCAATGCAAAACTGATGCAGCTCAAACTGCATCAAGATTATTTTAAAATCTACCAGTTTTCCAAAGCTGCGCCTCTTGAGTTTTCACTTTGCAGGTGGACATTCCCTCAGTTTCAAATCAATAATAAGTGCTAAACTGAATTCAGATCAGAAACATTTCTGAGAGCTTTTAATTCAGGGAGCAAATAACCACTGGCACAATCCTCTCTCCCACACCATCTTTTGATTTCTCAAACCAATATTAAAGCCTCAGGGGTTTTATATAATTTAGAAACACAAACTACCACCACCTATGGGAACAAAAGGAGAGAAAAAGAAGAGGCAAGGCACAAAAGAGGAGTTTGTCCAAAGACTTCGGAATAGAAAGAGAAATTAAGAGGTCTAGTCCAGGCAAAGTTCTTTGCCTCCTCTTTTGCTTTCTTTCCTGGATGTCCTTGCTTTGTTCTTTTCCTGATCCAGTTCCTTTCAAATGAGCCATTCCCTTCTCTGGAATGTTCCTCTGCACCCTACAATCCTTGATCAGCTCCAGAAACCAGTTTTCACAGTGCTGTCATATCCCAATCAGTTTGTGGGGAAGTTACTTCCAAGTCCTGCATAGATTTGCTCATTCTTCTAGGAAACACGTTGGGAGCTAGAAGGAAAAATAAAATGAAATGCTGGCAGATCATTTTTCCTGTGGGTAAATCTCTTCTTGAAGATTGACAGGCATCTCTGGCAATTATAGAGCTGATTCTCCACTCCTCCCAGACATTCAAAGCAGGGCTAACTCAGAGCAGGGTGCTTAGGACCTTCTTGAAAATCTCCAGAGGTAGGAGAGGGACTTTTTAGAGGGATAGTGAGTGACTGGACAAGGCGCAATGGTTTTAAGATGAAGGAGGGCAGGCTTAGATTAGATATTGGGCAGAAGTTCTTCCCTGTGAGGGTGGTGAGGCCCTAGCACAGGTTGCACAGCAAAGCTGTGGCTGCCACATCACTGGAAGTGTCCAAGGCCAGGTTGGATTGGTTGCAACATGATCTAGTGGAAGGTGTCCCTGCCCACGGCAGGGGGTGGAACTGGAAAAGCTTTAAGGTCTCTACTGACCCAAACCACTCTATAATTCAGTACTCAGCTGTAGAGTCTCGATCCTCTTTCCCTAAACCATCAACCACCAGTGTCAGCGACCTGCCAGAAACTCAATATTTTGGAGAAAAAAACCATCCTATGTTCTGCACACACTACAAACCCAACCCAAACCAGTTGAACTCACTGTCACAGGTGTGTCCATCTCTGCCAAGACCAGACCTTTCCTCTTTCCATCTCCTCCATGCTGGAAGCCCAGGCTTTAAACATGCTCATTATTATGCCACGCTATTTCACAGGTGATGACCTTCATGTCTGCTGAAGAAAAGAGAGCAAAGACAACCTCAATTCTTGTTCCTTATGCCTCAGAACATCAAACTTTGTGCATAATTTGCAGACACTGCTGACAGATCCTGGAATTTCACTGCAGGGACTAACAGGATGATTTGAGGAAGTCCACTCCTAAAAGATAGGATTTTATGGCTAAAGCTCCTGTTTTGGGACTGCAGAACAAGGCTATGAAGCCCAGTCTTTCAGTTCACCTGCCACGGGTAAAAACCCTCTGAGGTAGAAATCCCCTCCATGCCACAGCTTTGGATAACAACCCCTTTTGTGCCACTCCCCGGGGTAACAACTCCCTGAGGAAACAATGTTTTGATAACATTAAAAATTTGAATTGAACTCATTACACATTTATATAAATATAAAATTCTATTATATTCCATATTTTCAGTATGAATAGAAGTATATGATGACATAGAACAAATAAAGGATTTAATTTATTCCATTAGATGATGACACTAGCAGATTAAAACAGAGATCAATCTAATTCCACGCCAAAACACATCTACTTTGTGCCTGTTTAGCATTCCTACTGCTTCTTTTCAGAGCAGAATTCCCCAAACTGGCATCTTATTGGATCAAAATGTGCAAAGAAATTCCACAAGAGCAACCTTTAGGGCAGGTTTACGTGGCTCTTGTTTTCATTCAGTCTAAAACCACTATCATGAGAAAGAGAAAGGGTAATTCAGACCTTCATCACCAGGTAAAAATGAGGCAATAAGAAAAGAAAAGACAATATGAAAAAATTATAGATGTTCTTTCAAACCTCAGGAGAGGGACAGCTTTTGGACAAATGCTTCAAGAGTGGGTGTGGGATGCTGAGCTGGAATGCTTTCTGTTAACCATCTCTAATTTCATTTCCTACCTCACATTGTGATCCAGGAAGTCTGTTCTCCAGCATGAGTCATTTTGTCACATTCCAGATCTGAAATGAATAAAGCTATTAACATTTATGGTATGCTGTAGTTTTGCCATATCTTGCAAAAGTCTATTCTTTTTCATCTGTTGTCATTGTCAGGAATAACAGCTGACAATGTAAGTAGGTATGCCTATTACCAATGTAGAGAAAGACAATACTGCCCTTTGTTCACTTCATAATAAGAGCTTATTCCAGTTTAAGATTCAGTAAAATGTAATTTAATCAGAGCAGAAGCTCAGAAAGAGTGCTTTATTATTGACTGCTGTAGTGAAGATGAGTTGCCTATGTTAACAGAGCCATTCCATAAAGGTTTATGAATGTAATTTACTTTATGGGGGTTTGGCTGGATCTGAACATCAGAATCTTATGTGGTCTTCTGATCCAGCTCATGGGAAAGCCTGCCTCAGAAAGGCATTGTTACTGGTGCAAGAAAATCAGGACCAAAGCTAGCCTAAACTATTAGAAGAAATTACCTTGGAAAGATGCATTCTGAGACATGGGAAATGACATGAAAAGACAAAAACAAACTCAGTCATTTATGATTAAAACTAACCTTCCCAAACATAGATATCTACATTTCCATGACAAAAGATACACTTGCACAATTGCATCTCCTAGCCAGTCAGAATACTCCTTAATTGTATGCATTCATTTCTAAAATAGTGCTGATTCAATGTATCTTTTTTTAAAAAAATCACATCACATAAAGGAGATGTGTTTTATGTGGTCAAATGCTCATCAGGCCTCTGTTTTTATTACTGGATGAGGAAATTGCCTTAACTAAGTGGAACCTCCTAAGAATCCAAAGCAATTGTCTAACTAGAGAAGTATTTACAGGAGAAAGAGAAGTGTCACTTCTTCACAACAATCAAAATTCAGACATCTTACAAAACTACTGCTCTCAGATCAAGAAAATATGTAGATTAAGTTGTTAAGGTATGGTAAGTTTTGTCAATGCTAATAGAATAATTGATGTTTTAAGGAGAATCTGAGGCAAGTTTTGCAGGATATCTTCATAACAAGAACAGATTGGGTTATTTAGAAGAGTAAAAAGGAAGTGAAGGTTCTGAGCTGTAGTTTAGAGCTTGTTGATCAGAAGAATTGCTGGAAGAAGAAAGAATTATTGACTTAGGAAGAAAGTTCAGTTTTACCATGTTAAGACTGAGATGAATTCTGAATTCTTTGGGAAAAATTCCAGGAGGTTTTGTTGGTCTTGTATCCAAGCCTAACTGGAAAGGAAGAGAAGTCTGCTGCCTTGGTGGGTGACATGTAAAGACATTGTACCACAAGCAGATATTCACTGACCGAATGTGGGGACAAAACACAGTGTTCTATACATTTAACAAACAGTTGATATTCCTAGCAGGCTGTTAAAGCTATGTTCACACTTTCTGAATGTCTCCAGGTAAGGTCTGGGTTTTTTCCCTCTGTGGTCTTCTTTGGTAATGATGGATTGCTTTGAGTGACACATCAGGTTTCACTAACTCTGAAAAGTTCATCTTACCCCAAAGCACTACTCCACATCAGTCAGATTTGGCTATAAGAAACTAGTCCTTAATTGTATAATAGGTGTAGGAGCCAAAGCATATGCCAGATTAATACCTGCATATGCCAGATTAATATTAGAATATTTTGTTTATGCTTTAAGGTCTCATTTCTGTGCTTTTGGCCATAGAATATAACTTCATCCAAGAGAGAATAATGTACTGCCAGATAACGAGTACAATGTACCTGATCTACATAAAAATTGCACCTGTATTATTGAGATACAAATGGTCACAGTAAGTGCAAGGTAGCAGAGTATCTGGAGTGCCCCATTATAAATGAATGGTTTTTAGGACCTGAAAATAGTTAGAACAAGAAAGGTGGATTGTTTCTTTTGTAATAAGTTATTTTATTTACAGGATGAAAAAAAAATCCTTTGTTTATGTCAGTATTTTGACATTCTGTTAAGGTCAGTACAAAACATTATACTTGTAATTTTTTTGTATCTGTGTCAAGTGGTATCGTCAACGAATGAATTTGAATGAAATATGTTTAGCAGGATGCCTGCAATGGGGTAAAATAACTGAAACAATGCCAAATTGCAAAGCTACCAGTGGTGAATGGAGAAAGGAGACATCATGCTGCTTGTGGTGTTGAATACTGCTGAAACCAAATTGACTCATCAATCCCAAAGTTAAACATCCTGATAGTGAGGTGAAGATGTGGTCAACATGGTAGAGTACCCAATAAAGAAACAAACAAATGATACTAATGTATCTAAAATTGCTGCTCTAACACAGCTGGTCTGGAGGCATCTGACTGACAGATAACTGCTTTATACTATGAAAGCCAGTCCCTCTTTTTAATGGCAGGGTCTTCTGTCATATCCTTTTGTGGGGTGTGTAGAATTCATTCTTTAAGTAAGGCTGCCCCTCAAGGTTACACCTTGAGCTTGAGTGAAAGAGGTTTGTGCATGGTCATTGGTATGGGTGAGTAATGTTAATTTCTACTTAGTAATTGGGTTTTGCTAGCTTTAATATGATTGATTCTTGGTGCACTATACTATACTAGTAGCTATAGCTTCTGTACTGCATGGTAAATAATTTTGATTAAGATCTGTTTGTCTAATCATTATCATAATAAATTATTTAGATTTATATAAGTGTATCTGGTTTCCCATTCTTAATCTTGCAGGATGAATTTGTATAAATGTTCAGTTATGACTATACAGTCCTTTAAACTCAAACCATTGACAAAATCTGGGGCTAAAACTGGATCCAGGCACAACTAGACTCCTCTTTGAGAAGGAGTTTAGAAAACAAGGGGGTGTTTCTGCATTTTGTGACCCAAAGGAAGGGCTTCTCTAAGAAACTTTATCTGAAGCTCCCATTCCGCCTATGAAAATATGTTAACTAGATTCCTTCATACAGCTGTAAATGGATATAAACTGGGCACCTTCCCTCACTGAACTTCCTGGAGCCACTTACAGTCAGTGAATTCAACTGACACAGGGTAATTGGTGCTGGTATTCTGCCGCTCGACATTACATCTGGTTGTCAATCACAGTGCCCTGGATGTTGCAAATAGACCACAAGTCTCAGCGGCTGCTCTGCCGATGAGGTGATATGCCTGGTCTCCCTCCTGTTGGTGTGATGCTGCATAGCTTCACGTTCTAAACTAACAGTGTGGGATCTTTCCACCAATGCCAGCTTCTCTTAGATGGTCATTTCCAGAAGTGTATCACAACCAGTGTGTTATTAAGATAGATTAAGTTCTCACTATCTTTACGCTACCACTATCAAGCTGTAAGTAGTCCTAACTACTTTATTTCTTAGGTCGTCCTCTGAGGTCTGATAGACAGAAAACTTCACAAAATGCAAAACTGATAAGATGGATGAAACCCCTTCTGGGCATTCTTGTGATCTGTCAAAATTCAGTAAACACAGATGATGGATGATAAATACAAACCTGTAAAAGGGTTTGAAGAAGAAGAAATGGTCTATTTATTTAAAAAAGATAGAAATGTTAATGAATTTCGCTGCATGGAAGTATTATCTACCATGGGTGGTTAGGCTCAGGCTTGCACAACTAAGAGTGATAAATGAGACTCAGCTGCAAAATAATTGTTAGGTTATGAGTGTCCCTAGAATCCTCATATGGGTTTGACAATTTTAAATCTATCTCAATTTCTTAATAAATAATGTATATACATGAGAAGGGAGAGCATAAACCCTCACAAAAGTCTCTGAATAAAAGCTATTCTTACTTGTTATCAGCGACAATGAACTCATTGCTTTGATAGAAACTGTAGCTTAAACTCCACTATGAGTGTTACCTTTCTGACATTTATGAGGCAGTGGCATTTTAGCTTTTATATGGTTTTGAAAGAGAAAGTTAAACTGCGTCTTTCAGCTCATGAGAGAATCTGGTCATCAATGAAGATATTATTTGTCTAGTTGAAGTAGAGTTGTGGATTCTTTTTTTCTAGTGCAGCTTGGTCTAGTTTTAAAATGGTGTGCTTTTTGATGTACTCTATTACAGACGCTTCTTAGTACTGCTGAAGTTGGAGAAGCCATCATCCTGGGGGTATTGACCTGGCAGGAAGCATAATTCCTACTAATACCACCTGTGGGACTGTGACTTGTAATTTTTATGTCTGTTTGACTTAACATGCTAGACTAGGACAAGGATCCAAGTCAGGCTAAAAGACTACATTACTGGTAAGTATCAACTAGAGAGCTGAGACAGCCTGGACCTCTTTAGAATCATTATGTTGTTTCCTGGTTTGAAGATGCAATGGGAAATTCAGAGACATGGCATGACTAGAGAGCTTTCTAAGGTTTAAATATATGTGTCTCATCCTGCAGACAGTGAACTCATTTGTAGTAAATGAAATTCCATTGGCAGAGAACTGACATTATAGTCTGTTTGCTGTAGAGCGCCACCTTGGCAAATAAAACCCCTTCACAGGTCAGTCTACTCATTAGCCAACCCCATCACAAAAATCAGCCATTTACTCACTCATCTCTCCCAAATACTAATCTTTACGATTAAGAGTTGCAACTACATTGTTAGTGACAGCAGTTATGCCTTATATGAACAGGTTTTGTGTATTGACATCTCTGGCATCAATCCATTGTGTGAATAGAGTGAAATATATTAATTCTTTGTTATTTAACAGCTGTGCTATGGTTCTCTCAAGCTCCTTCAAGTGAAGCCACATTCATTTGTCAAAACTGGGACTGAGTAAATTAAAATAGAGAATATGAATAGTTAACAGTTGAGACCAGAAAAGCCTTAGTCTTCCCTGTGCCCTTCTCATGATGTATACCATAGTCATGTTTTGTTAAACTCTAAAACTGCTTCAGCTTCACCTTTCTGTCTCCATGACCCAGAGACAATGGAAGTCAGCATCTTGACATTTTCACATTTAAAATTCTTAGCACATACTGGAAAGAAACAATTTTCCTCCCTGGTGAATGAACAATGGGACAGAAAATCAGAGAGACGAAGCATTATGACTAACAGAAGTAAGAGAAATATATTTTTAACAACACTAGGAAAACAGCATGTATTTTATGTATATTTTGCAGTTGAATTTTGATCCAGTTTATCCAATCCTCTAAATAAATACATTGGTTTGGATCATTATCCACTTGGGAGAATGCCATAAAAATGTACCACTAGTTGACTTACAGAAAGGAAAATATTACAAATTATAAATTGAGCACAGCTGGGCAATATCCTAGTGGGAGCAATTATTTTGGCATTATAAAATGCATGAGATTACAAACCCTGAAATGAAGAAAAGCAATGACCTTTCTTCACTAGAAAAGTCTTGTTCAGTAAGTCTTGCTGGAAGATGGGTGGTAACACAGATTGATATATCAAGTTGCAAGCACCATAATTAATGTGAATGACACTTTAGACTTGAGGGAATCAGGTACTGTTAAAGGTGTTTTGTCCTGTAGGAGATGGTAACAGAAATTGGGGCTTTGAATGAATATTTTGCCCAAGGCAACCAACACCACCTTTATAAATACAATTTCCTCATCATACAGTCTTTCACACACCTTTTTAAAGCTTTCAATCATAGCCATCACAGACTAGTAATGGTGCTGAAGGTGATATATCATATTAACTCAGAAGCTTATAATCTGATATCTCCCAATATGCATTTAAATGGTTTCCTTATCTTTAGCAACAAAGATATATGTTGCGAATCTTTTTTCTTCTTTATTTTTTAAATTAGTAAGGAGGATAAAACCCCCCAGTGTAATAAGTAAATCATCACAGACAGCAATGTTACTTTTCTAGTTAAACTAGTGTTATTACAAAACCATCATATCAAAAGCCAAGCATGACTGCATACAGCACTGTCATTTCCTTTCTGTAGTGTGTGCTTCCATTGATTAATAAAGTATCTCAGATTGCCTCCATAGATGTATTCCAGCAAAATTCAGTAAAGATGTGAGTACTTAGGCTATTTGTGTTGCTTCTCATTTTTTTCATAATCTCTACTCTGACATAGCTTGGATAAGAACTAATGCACTTCTAAGTCTATTACACCAAAATGAATATATGTCTGTGGAAACATTAATGAAAATTATTTTTTACTGGAAAGGAAAACTTTAATCTAGAGGATATATTGCTCTATGGTTTGTAGATATGGAAAAATCTCAAATATCTTGAATCTTAAGCAATAATTGATACATAACATGCAGTCCTTCTACAGCCTGGCAGTTGATGAATTTGGGCCCTCAGTAACAGTCCAATCCACCTGCTTTTTGTCATTGCCTGGAAGGCTAAATGCCAAAAATCCAGTGTGTCTGAATGCTCTTTGGATAGCCATCCATATCAAGTATCATCTGTTTTGATACAGGAAATTATTTCCAGCCTAGAAATACACTTTAATCCAGTCATAGATAAAATACTTCCACATCTTCACAGATGCTTGAAAAGTTATTCATGATGGAGATAGACACTTGCTTGAGCAGTGTGTGTGTATTAATCTAGTGAAATGAGCAAGCAATCAAGTGAAAGAGTTGTTTTACAGCCCCTTTTCACACGAAATGATTTTGAAGCAAATGTTCCTGTATCTCAGAAAGAGGTACTAAGCATCACCTTCTAGGTAGATGCTACCTGGCAGTGTTCTTCAAACCGCATGGTCTGCACAGCCCCATAGAAAGATGAGAAGTGCAGTATGTATATAGAATAAATGGTTGAAACTGCTGTAATATTTCAGTATTTTAAATTATAAAAATCAGTGATACTGTATGCAACCTTTCTCTGAGTTTTTTGAATGCTGCTGCCACTAAAGTAGATGTTTTAGTAGAATTTTTTGGCAATTCTATGCCTTTAATTCCCACTCCCATTTCCAACCTTTCCTCATCACAGCCTACTTATAGCTAGTTCCAAGGCAGTAGATTGAAGCTGCCAGTATAAACTGCAAGAAGAGGAACTAGGGATGAAAGGGATTTCCTGCCATTTCATTCTCAAATAACTAGTAAGCAATAGTATAGGAAATAGAGGAAAAAGAAATCATCAAATTTTTTAACACAGGGTAGGGACTTTGATGCTGACATGTGGGAAATCCATTTTATAATATATCTAGAAACTTTCAGATAGCTAGTTTTTCCTTGAAGGGTAGACTGAGTTGTTTATCCAGTGTCAGAAGCTTTCACATTCTGGGTCATACAATTTAAAATTCCAGCTCTTGGGTAAGATTCAAGCTTCTTCTTACTTCTTTGCCTTTTGTTCCATGAAATAAAAGTGTGTCATGGTTTAACATTACAATGAACTTCTCTTGCTGGTAGCCTGGCTAGCAACAACAGACTCTCACTATAGTAATTCTCATAACATGCAACTCAAATCCCAGGTTGCAACAATTTAAAGGCACTTCCACTTTATTTACCCCTGCTCCCTTTGGATCAGATTGTCACTTTTAACATTGCAATGAACTCATTCCCTTGCCCCTGCTCTGGCTTGGACTTATCCACACACTGCAGTCCCTTATGGGTGTACCTGCTAAAAATGAATACAGATCTGTGAGCCACAAATTCTTCATGGGTATAACTACTGCGTTATAGACATATCCACAGCCACTTTATAGTGTACCTTCTTCAGCACGGACTTATCCTTGGACCACAATCCCTTCAGAAGTACACTTGCTGCAGCACAGCTATAACCACAGACACTTTGAGATGTGCCTGGCCTTTTTCAGGGCCACAGATGCTTTGAGATATCCTACTCCTGCAGGGACTCATCCACAGGTCATGGTCCCTTTGACCTGAGTTCACACTGGAGTTTCAGCCTATCCAGTAGAGCTGTGTTAAAACAGCAGTGATGCCCTGGCCATCTGCCAGCTCAGGCCCATTGCCATTTCTATTATCAAAAAGTTCCCAGGCATTTTGATGTGAGAGCAGAGTGAGCACTACAGCAAGCAGTGAAAGCAAAAAGCAGCCACTAACCAGCACTAGACTTGAACACACAGTAAGGCAACTAAGCCCTGTGTCAAGCATAGGAACCTGTCAATTAATAGCTAAACAGAAATAACAGTTACCAATTTGATCTAGTGCATCCCAGTCAAATCTGCTGTTACCTCAAACCCCTTTAGGTCCTATGCTGGGCACCCAAAAGAACTGTGGTTTAACCCCAAATGGTTCCTCAGCCCCACACAGCCACTCACTCACTCACCCCTGGTGGGATGGGAGAGAGAATCAGAAGAGTAAAAGTGAGGAACCTCATGGGTTCAAATAAAGGCAATTTAATAGCTAAAGCAAAAGCCACAAACACAAGTAAAGAAAAACAAGAATTTATTCACTATTTCCTATGAACAGGCAGATGTTCAGCAATCCCCAGGACAGTAGGGCTCTATCTTGCATAGCAGTGACTTGGGAAGACAAATTCTATCACTCGAAACATTCCTCCCCTTTGTCCTTCTCCCATTTCTACACACTGATCATGATGCCATATGGTATGAGATTTCCATGTGGTCAGTTGGGGTCATTTGTCCTGGTTGTGTCCCCTTCCAAGTTCTTGTGTGGCCCCAGCCTCACATGTGTGGGAAGGTGAGGGACAGGATACTCTTGGGCAAGAACTGATCAACAGTAACTTAAACATCCCATATTATCAACTGTTTTTAGCACAATCCAAGACACAGTCCCATACTACCTACTGTGAAGAAAATTAACTCTCTCATTACCAAAACCAGCACAAGGAGACAGCCTGAATTTCACCATGAAATGTGTCCTCCCATCTCTTCCTTCTGTGACCTCTGGCCGATGCACGTGGGTGTTTAATTATCAGCTGAGGAGTAATGTAGTAGGTAGTTCTAGAATAGGAAACTGCTCTTACAAACCTTTGAGGACTGCTCCCTATGCTTTGGTTGCTTTTACTTGGAAGAGAGATAAGCAGGCTTGTTTTCTAGGATTGGCATACAGACTGACAAGGTTAATGTGCACTTCTGACCATTGCCTCTTGTCCCTGGGAATTGAACTTATTCTGCCTCTGATGCAAAAGACAGAACTTACAAGGCTGGAGTTGGGGAAAGAACACTGGTGGAGGAATGGGGACATGTAGAAGAAAAGACACAGTAGCTTGGACTAGTCTCTCCACATGTCTCCTGTTTACAGCCAGACTGGTAAAATAACACCTCTTGGAAAAGGAATAAAATATATAAAGGATGCTGGTTTATCTGTGCTGTGCTTTTTATTTGTTCATTCCTCACCCTCCCTCTCTACAGCAAGGATGAAAGGACAAGACAGCTGGGACTATGCATTTGCTTCTGTCCTGTGTTGTAGCAGGGCTGAACCTTGCTCTCAGAGTAGGTTTCAGATTTTATGAGTGCCTTTGGCAATCACCAGCTCTACCCCTGAGGCCCAGAGCAAAATCTGCAATGACTTGCAACTTTGGTGCCTGCAAAATTTTGAAGATGCCTTCAGCAGTTCATCCTACACTTTTTCACAGTACTAGGGGAATATGGTAATACTGTGGAAGGATGAAGGAGGCAAATTATTGAATAGAAAAAGGTGAAAAAAAGATTCAAAACAAGTTCAACCCAGTTCATGGGAGAGAAAACATTTTCTAACTTAAGTGCCCTGAATCTTTTTGAACTACTCAAAGAATTCTATTTGGCTCTACTGACAATCTGTAATTCTTACTTTAGAAAGGTTATATTATTTCCCAAGTTTCTTAACTGTCTGATGCTTAAAATATACATTATTTCACTTAAGTACACTGGATCCAACTAATTTTAATAGTCACTTTTATGAATGCTATGGTTCTTTTTCATGTTTACATCATAGCAATGAACTGAAACAAATTATGACTACGACAGTGACAGGAGGTAAACTAGCTTCTGTGCTCCGGACGACTGGAGGTTTTGAAGGTGACTTGAATTTCTCTCTTAATACTGTGAAAAAAGAAACTTCTATTGTCTGCCAAGAGATATGACACTGATTGACTGTCTGCCTGACCAAATGTATTACAATCTAGATTCTTTAGAGTATTTCACGTGTTTCTTGATTTTATTTTCTTCCTCTCTGTAAAGCTGATAAAGAATTTTTAAAGCAATTCTGATATTATTTTACCTATTCTAATGTTTCTTGGTTTTACTGTGTAGAATATAGTACATACATACACATACTTTCCTGAGCAATCTCTTCGTTGCTGCTTAGTCCACTCTATTTCCAGGTCTGTGACCTGAAAGTGAATGTCTAGAAAAGAAAACACATGCTTTTTCTTTTTCTTAGTTTGGAGACCAGAAGCAGGCCTGCTTCATAGTAACACACAGAGTCCTCTAAATCACCTACAGTAATCCAACAAGTATTTAAAGCAGAAAATTTTCCACTTATTTAAGATTATGCTGTTTCCAGAAATTCTTTATACCAGAAAGCTGAGACCAGATGGGATCTAATGGCAGAACAGGCTACTGTGGAGCAGGGAAGCACTGAATTCCCAGCTCTGTGCTGGGTGAAATTGATTACCCATAATCTGTTCCTGCCAGGCACAGCTGACACAGGACAATGCTACAGGAAGATATGTGCTGAGGGAAGGGAATCCCTGCCCTGAAGTTGTCTGCATCCTAATGAGCAGCTGAGGTGACTTGAAGTTAAATTTATCTGATGGGCAGGTAAGTATCAAAGGCAACATTATCCTTAAACAGCCTTCATTATTTTCTGAGAGGCTTTTGCTTACTTTCAATGCAGTAATGCCTCTGCTTGGATCTGAACCTCACGGAGGAGACGTGAAGTTCCCCTGGGTAATCACAGGGAAGGTATTATAGATGCAGTGGTAATATGTGTACACATCAGTGGGTTAAGTACTGCTGCATTACTGTTTAAATATTAGCTAGGCTGTTTCTCCATTTCTCAACCCAGCCTACTGAATGGAGACCAGGAACTGAATAGAAGCAGCACTTTGGTGCGGGGGGCGGGGGGGGAGAGGTTGAGAGAGAAATTACATTTATAATGATTGTGGAAATGAACCTGAATAGAACGATTCTCAAGTAGCACATATTGAAAATGCTGTCAGTGTGTCAGTGGCAATGAAACTAAAAGCAGAAGCGTCAGTAAGGTAAATGAGCACAAGAAAGAAAGAGCTAAGAAGGGAGACAGGCTGAAAAAGCATCTCTAAAAAGTTTTTCAAATCCATTGGTTGGTAATTTCATTGTATATTGGGGATGGGTATCAAAACTACTAATGCGACTGCTGAGTTGGCTTTTTTACAAATACGATGTTGAATTGCAATCACAAATATATTATTATCTTAGTTAATGTGAATAAACCATATTCCTTTTTCCTTATCTCCACAGAAATCAGAAGACATCTAAATCAAATAATAAAGAATAGGGATTCAGGATCTTCAGTTAGAGTGTTGTTCACATGTCATGTATTGGTTGGTTTAAGTAATACCAGGAAATAGAACCTATTCAGTTTTTCTTATACTAATTGGACCGCAATCCACACTGAAAGATTTATGCAGAAATATTCTGCACGTCAGATTTGTTTGTTATTTTTTTTAAACTAAAAACTGCTGAGGGGATCTAGCCCAGGAAAATGGACTATAAGCTAGGAAAAAAAATAGACTGCTAGCCAAAGTCAGGCCAATAACACAAGAGGGAGAAAGAAAGCCTATGTAATTTCTTGCAGTCCTGAATTCATCTTAATGAAATTACTATTGTGTGAAATCACTCTAATGGAACCTGCCTCTGTATCCTCCTGGTTTACCTTATTTCCCTCTCTAACTGCAGACTCTTTGGGACTTGTTCTGTGTTTTCATTTTGTGTTTGTACAGCACTCATAAGTTGGAAATATTCTGAGAGGGGACTTCTAGACGATACTGCAAAACTGAATGACAATTATTGGTGATGATGATTACTATGATAATTAATGCTTAAACGTTAGAACACTTAGTGAAGTAATCATGGTGCATTTAAAAAGTGTAGAAGACTTGTTTCTTTTCGACATGACTTTTCAGAAGATCATCGTCCCTAAAAATCAGAACAGTAGAGAAGATCAGGTTAGACTATACTATATGAGCAATGGTCACCATTTGTCATCCTAGAAACTTCTAAGTGCAAAAAAACCAACCAAAGCAGAACTCAAACAACCTAGTTAAATGTCCATCACATAAACATGGTACATGTAAACATATACAAATTCTTTCTACAGCAGTGTCAGTACCATTTTATGCTGTCAAGTTTGTGACCAGCTTTTGAGAAGTCATGAGTGTGCTTTACTAAATAAAAACCAGTGACCATGGGGACAGAGTCCCTTAATTAACTAAACTTGGAATAGTTAAGCTTATTTAAACTGTGAAACTTAATGCCTAAGTCCTCACTTGTAAACTGTGTAGAAATACTATAATCCAGTAACGGCAAAAACAGAAAAAAAAGAAAAAAAGCAATTTTGTAAATATAAAACACTGTGAAATCCCGTCTCTGAGAGTGTTAAAATGCTATCTATTGAGAGACAGTGAAGCTATAATCAGGTGACACTATCTGAGGAATTAGGGTCTCCAGATTTTTAGAGAGTAAATACCAGCAGAATCAGCCCGAGGTTATTTCAGGGACCAAGACAAAATCAATTTTTCAAGTAAAAGCTATTGTTTATTTTCTGTGTGTCAGTCTTCTGATCTTTGTTGGCAGATAAATCCTTTGGTCAGTAACATTGACCCGTGCATCACAGAAGCGCATTAACAGTAAATCTTACATTCCAGCTCCTCAATCTGGGCACCAGGGAAGACTGAGATATGTCGTACGTAAAGGTAAACACAAAAAATTAAGGAAGGAGAGACAGTCGATCCTTCTTATAACTAATGTTTTATAGTTCCTGTTTCATTTCTCTACTTAACCTATGATCTCTCTTTTAAAGTTTCTATCTCTAGACCAAATAAAACCATAATTGAGAAATTTTATGAAAGACAGTATCTTAACTTTAAGTTAAAACTTAACTTTTTTCGTTACCTAAAAGACCACTTAACATGTCTCAGATCAGTTAAAATGGATTTTTAAATTTTATTTAATTTACTGAAGTCCTAGACCATTATTAAACTTGTTTAACTCCCTTACCAGGTTCATATACACAGTGTATTTACAGTATGCAAATGATCCAGTGGAATCTTCTTATAAAGACTGACTTTTGGTTTTCAACAAATGTTTGATATTGAAACTTCAGTTTTATGCACCATGATGCCTAATTACCCATAAATCTGAAAACTGATCATGCAGTTTCACTTTTTTTTTTTTTCCTTGTCTGTTTTCCCATCCTCTCCTTACTTTCTTCTGAGGGCCAGAAAGCCAGTCAGACTTCACAACATGCTGTCAAAATTGGCAGGAAAATAAGAAATTCCAGATCAAAGACTAACACGCTCAAGGGTAAATATAGTCCCAAGGAGAGCAGCAGGCAGTAAGTTCCAGCATCTCTGCTGATATGGTCACTGTGGTGGAACTGCCCTTCCCAATCATATAATTTTAAGACTCATGATTGATTCTTAAATATATTTCAGCGTTTTAATTACTGCACATATTCCTGGCATCTTCCAACATTATCATTAGGGCATGAACATTTTTCTTTCATGCTCTAATCTAGCATAACTGTATTAGGCTGAGCTATGAGCTACACTTTTCACTTACCCACCAGTATTTGTTGTAATCATGCAGGTTTGAGCAGGGGCAGACTGTCAAAATATTAACTATTTCTTCTCTCCTCTTACTTGTGAATAAAAAAGACTCAAAATTCCTTCTGGTTTTTCTACTTGTAACCTCTTTTTCATCTCTTTAGAGTGGTTCCTCCAGTGAAAAAGTATAAAAGCAGTTCCCTGAGCAGCACATTTTTACGTGCCTGGTTTCCAAAGGCTTTTCCAGTTTAAAGTTTTCATAGTAGCCCACACTGCTGGTTTTTTACTTGTGCTCTGTCCTCTACCTGTACACATATTCTCACAAACCTTCCAGAACTTACTATATTTCAGACTTGGTAGGAGCTGGCTGATGCATTCAGCTATTAAGACAAACCTACCTGAGAGATTGTGTATGTATTTTTCCTTGGGAAATACATTAGCAAATACAAATGTATGTTGTCATCAATCTAGATGGGTGTCACTTTTCATGCACCAAAGGTAAAAATAGCCAGAATGTACATATATGTGTACACACATACACAGTATAAATTATGCCTACTGCCTTGCCTTATGTGGCAGACTGAGATTGTACAGTTCAATCCTGTTCCATTTTGTGTCCCATCACCTGGACCCTCCAGAGCTTACTGCAAGTCACAGGTCCTCTGTGAGTAAACAGCTCAGGTCCTGTACCCACCTCAGGTTAACAGCCAACTAGACTGCCCAGTTGCTAAGAAATTGATTGTTCTTTGAAAAGACAGTGAATAACCTTAGATTTGAGGCATTATATTATTGTTAGAGTGGTTTTCTGGAAGGAACAGAGACCACAGTACCTTTCCATTCCCTGATAGTGGCCTGCACAGTCCATCTCCAGAATGGTAGGGTAGTGTAGAGATCTGGCTCTCAGTAGAATGTATTAGTCAACTGCTAGGAACATAAAGCAGGATTTAACTCCCATGCTTATAAGGTCTCCCCCTGCTGTGCTCTGATCGCTTCAGCTTTTTGGCATAACTCAGTGTGACCTGCCAGATGGCTTACTCACAAAGGGAATTCTCTTTTGGATAACTTCTGGAATTTTCCCAATGACAACCTCATTCAGTTTTGGATATTTTTGGGCCTTTCCACTTCTCTTTCTATATATGCAAAAAGCCCACTGCTAAAATGCACATCTCTTCCTCATTTATTCTCTCCCCAAACAAAACAAAATGCAATATTTTACAGCATCCAGGTTGTATAAGCAAACAGCTCTGGGATCTCTTTTACAGTCAGTCAATATGAGTTTATTTTAAAGGAATTACTCAAACCCTCTACTTAAATATATATATATATATATATGTGCCATTTGCTCTGAATTCCACATAGAGTTATGTACATTAATGTAAAGTTATCTATGTTAACAGCTGAGGGCTGAGAAAATTTTATTTACCTCTAAATCTGTTTCTTCAGAGATAATTAAACTATTTGTCCTAGCACACTTTAGTAAATACTTTGGCTTCTACCAGAATGTATGCCTGCATTTCCTTAGAACTCACCTCCCTCTAAAGACTCTTCTACAATTTCTTCTTTTTGAAAAGTCCCAGTATCCTTTATGTTTTTTAGATGTTCTTTGATGATTGAAAAGGGACATCTCTAGTTTCTTGGGAGCAGTCTTCTTTGGCCACAGGGAATACTAACTTTGTCCAATGACATGCATTTGGAAAGCACTGCTCTTAAAGTTGCTTTGCAGTTTTGGTTTCAGTCTCAAAGTAAGGATTTTGAGGGTTTTAATTTTTTTCTTCTTTCTTACATAATTGTTCAGAGGAGTTTCTGTGTGCTGATATCAATCACAACTTTATTGTTTACTTTAGAAAGGCTTTTTGGCTGAATATTATTTCTCTAGTATTCCCAAGCTTTCCTATTCCTCATGTTTCCATTCAAAGTTACAGTCTTTTTTTTATTTTGTAGAAACTAAATCAGGCTGGTCATAAACCATGGAAAGAGCTCAAACTAGTTTCTTCTGCTGGCTCTTCTGGCCTACCAGATTAAAAAAAAAGAAGTTTCCCTTTTTGCTGGAAGACTGAGAATACTAGATTATAACTTTTGCTTGTTAGAATAAGTAATCTGAATGTGGTTCTCTGATGTTGTGACCACTGAGCAACATCACAACCAGTAAAGATATTAAGAGGGAAAAGCACCTTAAAAAATGTCTTAAAGATAAACTTGGAGTTCACTTCTTCTTTGATATGCCTGTGAATTTGCTGGAACCCAATAAGTTCTCTCAAAGTTTCTAATTTGTCAGTGGATATCTTCCATTCTCTTTCAAATTGCTCCTTTGCAATAGATCTCATTGATCTTTCATAAAATTCACATTTGATTTGTCAGTCACTTATTCTTTCTAGGAGAGATACATCATGAAATGATTGGGGGATGTGAGGGATTGAAAACATAATTAACACTTGAAGTTCTGCAGCTCAACAGCACTGTCTGAATTGTCTCAATTTTAGGTAGTAATAATAATAATTACTCTCTAACCATGAATCTAACAACCAAAAATTGAAGTGGAAATTACTCTTTTAAGAAAAGAAGGAATAATAATGTCTGCCAGTCATGAACGAGGCTTAAAATCACAAAAGTCAGTGAGTTCTTAATCTTTAACTGTTAAGATTCTACTCCACAGTTTCCTAAAACATTTAATAATATATGGTGGGTTTTGTGGTTTTTTGTTGGGTTTTTTTTTTTTTTTTTTTGGTAGGTTTTTTTTTTTCCCCACTACTAAGTCATCATTCTACCTAATGGAACTCACCTTTCTGAAACAAACACTTAATAAAAGAAAATGAATACCAATCCCCAAACTAAAATTACACCTCAGGGATTACTAATTACATGTTTGGATATTCGATTTGAAAATGATTGTTTCTTTGTCACCATTTTCCTTGACTGCCAAGGACCCAAACAGATTTCATAGTAAAGACTTTTAAATATAGATTGGTTTTACCTTCATGCTGCACAGTCCATTGTGCCACTGTTCCAGCTGTTGGAAACTTCAACTTCTATCCATGGGGCCTTGTTTCAAAAACATGGAGCACCCTCTAGAAGGCACAAGTAAATAATATGAGGCTTTCAGGAGTCCATTGGGAACACAAACCTTTTGATCAAGGAACCATGAATGGTTTCAGAGGAGTAAAGGACAGTCTTTATTCTCTTACTGGTACAAAACTACTTCTTGGGCTTGACAAGGTCTGATTAATCCCTGAAACAGCATAGAATCATAGAATGAGAGAATCATTTGGCTTGGAAGGAACCCTGAACATCATGAGCAGTCAGTCGAACTGGCTCCCCAGAGAAGTGGTCACAGCACCAAGCCTGACAGAGTTCAAGAAGCGTTTGGACAACGCTCTCAGGCACATGGAGTGATTCTTGGGGTGTCCTGTGCAGGACAATAAGTTGGTCTTGATGATACTGATGGGTCCCTTCTAACTCAACATATTCTATTCTATTCTATTCTATTCTATTCTATTCTATTCTATTCTATTCTATTCTATTCTATCCTATCCTATCCTATTCTATCCTATCCTATCCTATCCTATTCTATTCTATTTCCAACCCTTCTGCCATGGGCAGGGACACATTTCAATACAGCAGGTGGATCAAAGCCCCAGCCAACCTGTCCCTGAACCTTCCAGGGATGGGGCATCCACCACTTCTTTGGGCAACATGTTCTGGTGCCTCATCACCCTCACAGTCAAGAATTTCTTTCTAATATCCAGTTTCAGCTACTCTCTTTCCATTTAAAGCCATTCCCCCTTTTTCTATCATTACTTTCCCCTGTGAAAAATTCCTCTCTGGCTCTCTTGTAGCTCCTCTTTAGGCAGTGCAAGGCACAGATCGTGTAAACAAATACCCAAATACACTTGTACACAGAAGTAATCTACAATAGCAGTATTAATGAAAAAAAAAAAAAAATCCTGCCCAGTTTTTAAAATTCTGTTTTTCATCTGTACAGCATTTTCCTTTAAACAAAGGAAGAAGGGCAAATAAGATTTGGGGTAGGGGGATAGGGTTGGAATTAAAAAGTGGCAAATAATTATGTCTGTATAAGTTTGGCAAACACATTCACTTTTTCTGATTTAAGGAAACACCACAGATTAAAATGTGATCCATCACATAAGGGCATAAATCAATTATACATATGGCTGCTCTCTGTATGAATATCTATATTTACAAGCACAAAAGAACAGTCACCTGCTAATAAGAATACTTATCATTTGTCATTAATCTGCCCTAAAAGCTTGTACACTCCTATCATGAGGAGTGAAGCTTGTCTTTTAAATCTGGGGACTAATAATATATGAGTGAGTTCGGCTCTGTATCAGACATGAACCTGTTCTGCCTGAACTCCAAGCCAAGCAGAAGCTGGGTAAGCCAGTTTTCTGCAGCCTCAACTTTGAAGCAATATGTTCTACCTCTCAAACTTTACAAACTACAAATGTTAACCTTGACTCCAGGCCTGTTTGAAGAATATGCAAACTGACCTCCTGTCCTCCGCTTGGGAAGTGCTGTCAGGTTGCCCAGTCTAGACATGATGCTAACACCTCTTCTTTGGATCTGTCTCCCTGAATCTGATTTAACACAAGACTCTTTTTGAGTTTAGTATGCCAAAGAAAGTACATTAAATGACAGCATCAGATTTGCCATATGTCTATGCTAGGTACCTAAGATTATGTTTGTTCTGCTAATGGCGTTATGACAGCTCTCAATGGGCTTGTTGGGCTAATTCATAAATTCTATCCTCCAGTTGTGTCATAACCAGCGAACAAGCTTGTAGAAGAATGTCTGGTCATTAATAATCCAGTGTCTGACCTTGATTTTATACTATTTATCTAGCGTGCAAAATATTCCAGATTATCTCATTTAATTTTCTAGCCCTACTCTTCATTGACACTGCTTTCTCATTTTGCATCACTAGAATGTTTTATTCATAAGCAGTAATATTTCTCCCTTATCAATTAAAACATTAACTATCGTCGCACCAGTAGCTGCTGCTTAAAGGATTTCATGACTGACCATCTTCCAGACTAATAGTTCTTTTTAGCACAGCCTTCAGTGTTCCACTCCAGGTGTCATTAACACTGTATCAAATGCATTTTTCCCACATAATATTCATAACCTTTTCTTGTAACTAAAGAGAAGCATTTTCTCCATGACTTGGAAATGCTTATAAACACTGCTGTGTCTGCTCCAGGTTTAGTAAGTGCATTTACATGCCCAGTATGAGGAGAGGAGGGTAGTAGTGGTGTGGAGTTAGGTAGTGTTTGGATTTTACATAAACTTGTAAAAAAGAAGTGTGAAGGGCAGAACCCATACCAAAGACCACTCTAAAAATTATACTATTAACATTTTATTTTTACGGTACCTCATGGAATTTTTATCTGTACAGTTACAAATTAGAAAAGATTAAAAAAACCCTTTCCCCCAATAATAACCAAAAAAAAAAAAATCTGTATTCCCCTATATCCTTTATTCAGGTATGATGTATCATAGCCTGACTCCTTGCAAAAGTTCAGAAATTGTTATCGCTGCTCTTACAGTAATCAACCCAAAAAGTGGCACTGAAAAACTGAGAGGCTTAGTTATAGCAGAAGGAAGGGCTAATAAAGATTTGCCTCGATGAACTGTTAGTGCACTTTACTTTTATTTTTGAGACTCTCTAACAGTTTTTTCTTGCGTTTTAATGAAAATCTGGAGTTCAGTCTTTAAAGAAAACATAACATATTAATCTATTCTGCCAGTAAGCCTCACTTAAATTTAAATTTGTGTCCCTGTTGAAGAATTAACGTATGAACATAATATTTTGCCAGTTCAGGAGAGAAACTTGCCAACTGATCCCCCTGACCGCTGAAGTATGTAGCATGTAAATGGAAATATTTTGCTCTGGTGAAATCCATCTTAGACAATCTCTTACTTGTCCTGTTTTTTCATAAATGTAAGCTCATTTCTCTTACTGTTTAATCTTTTCTTCAACTTAATTGACCTTTTCTATAAATTGATCATCTTTCACAGTACTGCAGCATTAATTATTATACCTCTTTCTGCCGCTATACATCCAGAAAACAAAATACTATAGAAGAACTAGCTATAACTTCCTAATTAAGACTGAAACAAGGATTTAGCTTCATTGTTATGTATGATAAAGACAGCATGTGTGTTGCTAAGTGCAGAATAAATTTTCTGATCATTTGTATGGAAATCCGTTAATTAGTGTATGAGTAAAAATAATTAAAAATGTTTCCTTTAAGAAATTTAATACCTCCTGTACTCATGTTCTTCTCCCTGTCCCATGGGTTTCCTCATGGCCAGGCCTCTGCTCGTGGCACCCCTGTGCCAAAGCCAGTCCTGGAAAGGGGCTGCTGAGCCCTGGGGCATCCCATCCCTGAGATGATTTCCTGCCTCCTCAAAAGATTTTGTTCACCATATACTTCAGCTGGCCTGATCCCCTCTGCAGATGGGTGAGAGCTGCACAAAACCAGCTAATCAATAATTATCTGGTTGAGGAAAAAAGCAAACAGACAAGGAAAAGGTTTGAAAAAGTGTCTCAAGGTATTTACTGCTACACAATATTGACAAAGACCCACTGGGAAGTTAAATCTGCCAATCAAACTAATTGGATTTAGCAGCAAATGATGGATTGAAGATGTATGAAAATAACCATCAGTGTGACTGAAAAATGAAATGCCAAATAAATTTACAATAGCGGTCGTATCTAGTATATCAGCCTCCTGTCTGCCTAACCTGTGGCAGAGAGCATAAATCATAAATTTTGGGCTCTCCTGCCAGGCTAGAAATATTAATCACATATAGTCTGCAGGTCCTGCTTTGAATAAATGTAACTTCTGACATAATTTTTGGTAAAAGCTGCCAGAATTATGTGTATGCCAAAATTAGGTTTATAACCAATATTTGTTCTTGTCATAGAAAGCACATCACATAAAATTATGTTAAAGTGCTCTGTCAATCAAATAACCCATTTTTGTAATATTTCAGAATCTTTTTAGTTTCTGCTGCTCTTTTGCCATGCTGTTGCATATTTTAATGTGTTCAGAGCAAAGGAATATCTTAGTATCATTATGAAGCTAATTTTATTAAAAAATCGTAATCATCAATTTTAATGTGGCAAGCGTTATATATTTATGTTCCTTGTAGAGATTCGTTAGAGCAACCCTAATTACTACATTTTCTTTTAATTTTCATTAGAAATCTGAAAGGAGAGGTGCAGCTGTTTCTCTTAAAGAAAAAGTGTAGTTCAACAATAGTTGAAGAGTTAGTCTAAAAAAAGCCCTTTTGGTTTATTCTCTGTATACAAACCAGTATGCCCTGATTTCTTAGTGACAGTTTTGGGTCAGTATTAGTATCACAACTCATTTTTCCTGAGTTTACAGTACAGTGTTATTTTCAATGCACCTTCCATCTTAAAAGACTTATGTAGCTTTTAATTCCTATTTTTTCTTTGATTATTTTACAATGCAAGATTTTCAGTGTTTGACTTAATTAACCCGTTGCAAGTAAATAGTTCAACAAGAGTATCAGATATATACAGAGTTACTAGCTTTGAGAGCCCAGTTTCCATTAAGTTGATATTTCTTTAGCTTTTCAGGACCTTCTGTATTTCATTGCAAAAGAGACTTCCTGAACGGCTGGCAGAACATTGATCTGTTCACTGAACTGTCATACCACGAAATGTTTCTGAATAAAAGTTTTGCTTCTTACCGCAGAAATCTTAAAAATGACTTTCATAGTTCTGCTGAGAACTCATGTTCATTTTCACCAAAGTAAATGTATTTTTTTAAATGGTTACATACTCATTGGCAACTCAAGGTTGCAGAAATTTTCTGTTATGATTTTCTAAAAATATTATCCTTGATAATATCATCGGGTAGATTTTGTTGTGTATGTATTGCATCTAAATCATGTTTTCTCCCAGAAAAACTATCTGGAATCATCTATACTATCATGTAGTCAAAGTCAGTACTACAAGGACACCTGAGGATATGGTTTAGTGATGGCCATGGTGGTCCTGGGTTAATGATTGCATTCAAGGATCTTAGAGCTCTTTTCCAACCTGAATAGTTCTATGATTTAATACCTACACGTGTTATTTAGTAATACACAATATATATACTTAATGTATTTACGTACGTTCTACTTTAATAACCATTTGTGTTTCCTTCTTTTCCTGAGACTAGGAAGAGATGGAAACAACCAAACTGAATCAAACAAAACCAACAACAAGCACATCAGTATTAAACCCATATCCCCTGTCAAGAGCTGTCAAGTAACTCCAGTTTGGCATTTTGTGTGCAGATTTGGACTTAAAAAACAACAGTTCTGTACATGATGACACAGTGAAGGTGGCCATATCTTTAGTGAAACACACAGATTATATAATGTCTACATATTAATTGAACATCGAGATTTGTATAGTAGTTATTGACCATATCACCAAATTGGGACTAAATTAAATGCTAAGAGGAAGAGAAAAACATTCTAAACACTGCTCTTGAATTTACTCCCTTACAATTCTGTATCAGTCCTGTGGCACTCTGAATGGTCAGCTGTGATACCCTGTGTGAGACCTGCAGCTCTCTTCATGGGTATGAAAGCAGCAATGATAGTAATGAAAGCTTCAAGAAAATAATTCTAGTCTATAGGCTAGGTTGTCACCAGGATTACTGCCAGGTCAGCTGCTGCTCTTGTAAGGTGCCAGGGTAGTCAAACATCAGTGACAGCCAAAAAGGATCAGCTATTCTTGCACTTGTCTCTGCTCTTCTACTTCTCCACATGCTCTGAAAGAATTTAAGAACATGTTCTACTCCTCTTGAAATGAGTTCATCTAAATATTTCTTATCATGCATCAGACTTTTTCCCCTCTACTTGAATGGTCAGATTTTGGAACTGCAATGAGATCAGAGAGAGAGTAAACCACAGGCAAATGTGCTTTATATTTAGTGGGACAGATGGTCTCAATTACCATATCTTGTTTCTTGTGCCCTATATTTTCCACTTACCCTGTTAGACCTTTTGTATATTTCTAATGAGAAAATTGGATAGATTTTAAATTTTATTTTGAGAAATTTTTTTTTTTTCTGAAAGCCTTGGTTTAATAATTAGTTTAAATTATTTTTGTAGGAAGAAAACCAATAAGAAGCAAAGACATTTTCCCAGAAAAGAAGTGGAAAATAGGTCTGTGAAACAATTCAGTATGTTACTGTGTCATGGTTTAACCCCAGCTGATAACTAAGCCCTACACAGCCACCCAGTGGGAGGGGGAGGGAGTTTGAAGAGTAAAAGGAAATTCATGGATTGAGATAAAGACAGTTTAATGGGTAAAAACGGGGAAAAAAACCCCAAGCATGCCAGTAAAGCAGAAAAAAGAATTCCTTCACCATTTCCCATGGGCAGGCAGTTGTCCAGCCATCCCCAGGATAGCAGGGCTCCCTCACACGTACCGGTGACTTGGGAAGACAGACACCATAACTCTGGATGTCCCCTGCTTCCTTCTTCTTCCCCCAGCTCTATATGCTGAGCATGACATCATGTGGTTTGGGAGATCCTTGTGGTCAGCTGGGAGCAGCTGTCCCAGCTGTGTTCCCTCCTAACCTGTCAGCCTGCTCGCTGGTGGGGTGGGGCAAGGAGCAGAAAAGGGCTTCACTCTGTACAAGTCAATAATTCAAACAGTGGTGTTGAAATCGTGCCTGCAATATCAACACCATTTTCTGCACAAACACAAACATAGCCCATACAAGGTACTGTGGAGAAAATCAGCCCTCTTCCAATTGAAACCAGTACATGCTGTTATCACAGAAATATTGGGTCAAAACAGATTCTTCTCACTCTCTAGTCAAACAGCTCAAAATTTTGTCTAACACCTGACTAACACCTGAATGGAACAACATCAGATCCTGGTAAGAAAATGAACTTTACGTCTAGACACTTTCAAGTTCTGTAGCAATTGAGAATCTCTAACTGATTGAAGAACAATAGCTTCACTTATGGCTCCAGAAAAGGTACTTCCAAACTTCATTTGTGTGTGTCTGTATTCTCCATAGCACTGTTTTTCCCAAAGCATTTTGACAGAGTCTAGCCCACAACAAATTACATTAACATTGCATTTGTTAGCATTAGAGGGTATGCCATTATTATAAGAGCTCAAAATAATTGAAGCCAGTTGTCATTTGCAAGTGCACATGTGGTATCAGAGTTCTTCCAGCTCTAAATCATTTAATATTGTCTCATTTAAAAAAAAAAAATAAATTTGTATATTCATTTAAATATAGTTATTACTATAGAATTATAATTTTCAAATAACAAGGAGAAATGTAAAAGATTATGTAGTTATGGAAGTCTATTATTGGAAAAGTTTATGCAAAAGTCATTAGATATACATGTAACATAAATTCATGTATTACTTGAAAAAGAAATATATTTCTGACTGTGACTTCATTTTTGACCTAATTTATTTTATTGGCTGAAAACTACTGTAATTTCTTGGCTACTACAATTTCTTTCTTTTGAATGCAATGTATGTAACATACCATAAAACCTGTTTGGAATTTTTTTCTTTGGTGAGTTTAGGGGTTTTGGGGGCTTTTTGGTGGTAAATTTTATAGCTTATTGCTACTTTTTATGTTTTTGTTTTCACTCATGAACAATGATGCACCTGGCTTCATCAAAGAGAGCAGAAAGTAAGATATTTCTACTTGTTAATTTTCCAACAGAAAAAGCATACTAGTGACATGAAAGGGATCTCTTACTGAATAAGTAACTGTTTCAGAAATCTTTAATTATAGAACTCAAACGTTCATAAAAAACCCAAAACATTTACAAGGTTTTATTGTTAATAATCACATCTCTTTGTTTTGTTTTTTTTTGTTGTTTTTGTTGGTTTAAAGTATCTTCTGAAATCCCCTATCTTTTTTTTCTTATTTATATCATTAGGGGTTGAATGCCACTGTATTTCCCAGTGTGCCAGATGGCTGGAGAAATAAAGATACAATCACCTCTCATGAAATTTACATAAAAATGAATGTTCTGAGATGAAATTAAAATCAAAGGAAAAAACTCACAATGACCTTGATCAACACGCTAAAAGGAGAGAGCTGGTGAAAAAAATCCAACGAGTGAGGTAAGAGCAACTGTAAAAAGTCTCCTACTGTTTAAAATATGACAAATCAAGAATTCCTCTGTTTTTATTTGTGGTGATGTGAAATTTGCCATTGCTTGAGGAAATAGAGAACAGACCCTGAGATGCAACTATGCACTTATTCCTTAGATAGAGCCCCTCAGTTAAAATATGAAGGAAACAGATATTCTCTTTCTATTATTTGCATTTGTTATTAAGGTATGGTTCTGACTTTCCCCAAGTTTACTGTAATACATGTTTGACAGAACTTGTCTTCTTTTTAAATTAATTGTGTTAGAATAATTTGGAAGGATTCAATATACCTAATCAGAGCACTGCCCTGTTATAGTTTAGTAGTATTCAATATTTAATAGCTTTTGCTCTTCAGAAGCTTTCTTCAGAGGATGAAGATGAGAACTCAGGGAAGGAAACAGAGTAGAGAAGCTCTCAGTTTCAAGCCACGCAGTCTGAAAAATCCACTAATTATAATTACTAGTAGTCATTATTTTTGAGACTTTGAGGGCTTTTCATGAAATGATCAAAATAATAACTAAAGGCTAATCCTGAACAAGTTACTTATTTTTACTGCTGTTATTACACAATTCAATATAGAGAGTATGTTTGGTTGTATACAACTCAAAGGAAATTTTTCAGTTTCGAAAACGTAATTTGAACCAAGTAATTTTTTTTTCCCCAATTCTTTGCATTTTATTGATGATCAAACATAGTACAGCTCAACATATCTCAAGGTTGGTTGTCTGAATTGAGAAGTCCAGGATTCCTCATGGATCTGATGGATATTTGCTTGTGGCACTTAAACCTTGAATCTAAAGCAGATCAAATCTTAACCAATTTTTTTCCTAAAGAAAAATCCCTCCTGCCTTTCACCTTACTATTAGAGGGGCTGCAGAGATACATGCTAAAGGTAGTTTGCTAAAGGTTATATTGCTTCTGCCGTGTTGTATTTTGCACATGGATAAAATGAGAAGGCTGTAGTTTCCAGTCAATCAATGTTTGATGTAATAGCAACACTTTGAAAAGTTCAGCTTAACAGTTGCAAACTTTCAGTTGAAAGATGGCATTTTTGTGTCACCTTGTTGAAAGCTCATAGCAACTGTTGAAGAGAGTAAGAAAATTACTGGTATAGAATTTTATAGCCTCAGCTTTGTTTGACAGCTCCATACTTCAGGGTTCAAATTCTTTTCTCTTTCCCCTTTTTTTTTATTAATTTTTTACCCATCAGAGACAGCCCACTCTCTGTGAATTCACTAGTTCTAGACCTGACACTTATTCATGGGATCACTCTACTTCAATTATGTATTTGGCAATTGCTCATACTCAGCCTTGGAAATGGGTGACATTGTGTGAGTGCAAATAAATGTAAGCTAGGAAATGAAGGTTATCTTTTATGGCTTTTAAAGTACATGTAATGGAATCTTTATCTTCCCACTGGACAGCCAACATCTCATTTGGAGCAAAAAACTCCCCAAAATGCTACATTTCCCATTTGAAGCATCATTGAAGGGAAGCAGAGATGGGACATAACATTTACCTCATCAGTGGCTCATCAGCTCTAAATTTGGCTCTCAGAGAGGCCACTAGATGTATTTCAGAAGAATGCCAAATGGCAAGAGTGGCAACAGGGAACTATTTTTAATGTACTTATAGTTCTTTACCCTTTTCTGATGCTGGTTGTGCCCACAAGCATGGTATGTTTCAAATTAAAACAAATTTAAGGTTGTTAGCTAATAAAAGGGACTCTATGATTGTAAATAAATGTCCAATAAACATTTTTCATAGGGAAAAACACACATAATCTATAATATTTTGTGAGAATTAATAGACATAATATACTAGAGGATTACTTTTTATTATTTCTATTAATATTGTCTTCAGCCTCATTAAATCTTCCTTATTTTTTTCCACAGAAAGCAAAAAGTAAGTACAATAAAATGAACATTAAGAAGTTTCGGTGTTAATGGCCATAATATATTCTAATCAGCATCTTCAGGAACACATCTGTCCAAGTTTGAGATGCTGCAAAAAGTTGGTTCTAGGGACATTTAAGGTTGAAAAGAGAAAAGAAATGGAATTTCAAGAGAAGTCTGTCATGAGGATTACCAACCTGGTAACTGTTATGAAGGGTACACATAACTGAGAAATAAGCAGTATACATACGTAAATGCAAAATAAGAAAGGAAAATTTCCACAGCTTATTAAGGTATAGTCTTCATTCTACCTTTACCCTGCTTACCTCTTAGAATCAACTCATGGTTTTCTTGCAAGTGATCTCTGTGTCAGTGGCTAAAACATGAAGGAGCTGTACCTTATCCAACAACTCAGATGATTTGTGTCTTTAACCAAAATGGTCTTTTTACCTCACTGGCAGCAGTTTCACAGTCCAGCTTGAGGGCTGGGTACTGTGATGCATTGGGTGTCTTTTCCAGGAGCCAGGGCAAACTCATGACAAGCATATCTTAGCAGACTGCTCAGGAGGCAGGAAGTTTCTATGCATGGAAAAGAGAGCTGGGCAAGGTAGTGTTTTCCCAGCAGCAGTCCCTGGAGGATTTGTGTTAGACAGCAGTAGCAGCTGCATGGGTCAGAGCTGTAACTACTGATAAGAAAAAGTCTTTTCCTCTGCCTAAAGCACCATCAGCTTTCTTTCATCACTGGGACCTTAGAAACATATAGGGTAGGGCTGGATTTGTAGATGCTGTCTGAGAGCATATTGTGAAGTCATACCAAGCTAAAGAAACGCTTCTCACTCTTCTGTTTGGGATTTTCTTGGCAGCTCAAACTAGTCCTCCGGTTCAGTGGTGTTAAAAGCATAAAGGGTGATTTAATCAGTGGGCATCTATCAGGGATGAGTGAATTCTGGATATATTGCTGGCATCACAACTGGAGGTCTTCTCACGAGCTGTCAGGGAAGACTTAGAGCCATAGTGCATCTGATACCATTCTGGGAAGGAAAACTGGTACATGTATGTACTCAGACTACAATTTAGGCTGTCATACTCTTTCTTTTCCAGACAAGAGCATTTGAACCTTTGCTTTTGCTTATTCATTTTTTCAATAATTTTGGTTTTTCCAGACTTTTGTTTTTTAAGGTAACTTTTTCTCAAGTCCTCGTTTAGACAGAAATTTGTTTTGGGAGCTTTAGTTAATAATAAATGAATAAATGGAAATTTCACGAGGAGCAGACACCTTCTTACAGGGAGTCCCATGGGTAAGACAAGATGTAAAAGTTAATCCTGAAGACATTCAGATTAGACACAAGAGAACAATTTTTCACAATGAGAACAATCAGCCTTTGCAATAATCTCCCCAGGGGAGTGGTGGATTTCCCAATGTCAGACGCTTTTAAGATTCAGCGGTTCAAGGTGCCAGGTGATCTTGTCTAGACAATGCTTTTGCCAGGAAAGGTTGGACCAAATGATCCCTGAGGTACCTTCCGAGCTGGTATTCTCTGATTCTATGGCATTTTGCCTAAGACTCACACTTCTTTTCCCTATGATTTTCCTCACAGGTTAGAATTAGTTTACTAGTCTGTTTCTATCTTTCTAACTAATTGGCTTGCATACAATTTTATGGATTTATTGAAGGTCAATTTCGTTATTGCTCAATTTGTCTTTAAAACAAATACTCGTTCTGAAAGTACTTGAATTATTCATTTGATCATGTGTTCTTGACTTCCTTTCTTGCCCAATGTCTTTACCACGTGAAATTTTTTCTTTTAGGAGTTGCTTCACAATGTGTTAGAAGAGAAAAGTTAAGCAGTCAAATGTCTATTTGACATACAAACTCTAATGCTAAATCCTCTGCTATCAGCCATAAGCAGTCAAGCTCACAAGTGAGTCAGGAGCATTGTTAAATGGAGTTCCAGCCAAACAAATGGAATTACTTATTGAAGTAGTTACTTGGATAGAGGAACAGGGATCAAGTGCTGGGCCATAATGAAGAGTATTAAGATAAACTACTGACTTTTCAGAAGGGATTTATGCTTTCTCGATGGTCTTTTATGCATTTTCCATCCTGGATGGATGTGTATGAGACACATTTTATAAAAATAAAAGTCGAAGGATGTGGTCTTTGTTGTTTTTTATCATTCTTTAAAGAGTAATGAAAAACATAAACATACAGGAGACAGTTTATTACTCTTGAAACTACATGATGTTTATCTGTGTGTTTAAAAAAATAAAGAAAACTCTGTTACAGTTGCTGGTACAATAAAGAAAAGTGTGAAAACCATGTTAAGAAACATAAGTTGTCATCCACCATTGAGCTTCCCTGTATCTAGCAATGACAAAACCCAGGAGAGCAACACTTAAAAATAAAATCCAGATTAACAACTGAAAAAGCCTTCTTCAGTTTTCCATTGTCTTTTAATTTCAGATGCACATATATGTTGAGACATTTCCAATGAAATAATTCTTTTACTCCTCGAGCTGGACCTGTGGTCCTACCTACTTCTGTCTTTTCCCTTCTCTGGTTTAAACTATTGCCCTGTTTTTATTCTGCTTTGAAATTTTCACTAATAATTTGGCTTCTCTTCCTCTAACTCTCAGTATACCACAGTTTTCTTGTTCAAAAAATTATGGAATTTAACTGCTTCTTCTTACTTTTCATCCCCTTTTCCATCACAAAATACATTGAACACCTTGCCAGTTTGCTTTCCTGAACTTGCTGTTCTGGGTGCTTTGCAAATCTGCTTGTTACAAACTTTGTCTTTCTGTCCCAATAACATTTTCATAATGGCTGTTAATGATCTTTTCTGTGTTTGCTGTCCTTGAATATTCTTTTCTCTTTTCCCAATCATCTCTCTAAATGTTTGTTGATATGGAAAATATGATTGTACACTCATTTGGTGGCTGCAATTGTAATTTAATTATATCTTTTGTTAGTAGCTCCTCAGGGTTTCTCTTCTCTTCTCTCTGGTATGTCCCAGTGTTATCTCTGGTAACCCAAATTTGATCTCCTGTCTTTGAGACCAAAAGAATTATGTACAAGACACTGGTTATTTGGAGGGAAAAGAGCATCTACTTAATTTTGATTTAATTGAAAGACTTACCTACTTCAAAGGTAGATTCTTCTGAATTCTGAACAAAAAGAAAATCCACCTTTAGACAGCAGCTAATTAACAGAGTATTTTGGGTAATATTACATTACTTGGTCTGGCTGGCATGGAGTTAATTTTCTTCATAGCAGTCTGTTTGATAATGTATTTTAAGTTTGTGACCAACCAGTGCTGATAACACAGGGATGTCTTAGCTGTTGGTGAATAACCCTTGCATAGTGTTAAGGGTTTTTCTATTTCTGATGCTGCCCTGACAGCAGGTAGATTGGGGGTATATGAGAAGTTGGGAGGGGACACAGCTGGGCCAGCTGACCCCAGCTGACCAAAGGGACATCCCAGACCATATGACATCACGCTCAGCTTATAGAGCTGGGTGGAGGAAAGCACAGCTTTTCCAAGGTAGCTGTTGCTTGGAGACTGGCATTGGTCTGCGGGTGGGAGGTAGTGAGCCATTGCCTTTGCATCACTTGTTTTTTGGGTTTTTTTATTTAGTTCTTTGTTTGTTTTTTTTTGTTTGTTTGGGTTTTTTTGTTTGGTTTATTTTTTTCATGTATAAACTAATAAAAATAATTCCAGACAAAAATCATACTATTAAAGAGGATAGCATTACAAAAACATGTTAAGAAATTAAAAAATTTAGATTATGATTGAATTTTGAAAGGCATTTCAGAACAAATTTTGTACTTGAGTTCAAATCAGCCTTTTTCTTGCCTAATAGATCTTGTAATTCTTGATTTTCTCTTTTTTTGTTAGGGGGTTCCCTGAAAAAGTCTTGGCCATTCATCTGAGGGAGGTTTGGTGGGGTGTTACAGTACTCAGAGTATTATGGCGTACATATTTCCATAGGGATGCCCATCCAAGAGACCCATATTGAAACTCTTCAGACTCAAACTCCTAAGAAAGAAGACCAAAATATTTTTAAATGAATGAAAAGTATATTTTATTTCACATAGAATAAAGCAAAATACTTCACCTGAGATTCTATTAATGAGCTACTAACTTTTTCTTGTTTTCATATTACTCTGTTGTTTTGATCAGTAAAACTGTATTTCTCTACATATTTTTAACTGTCAGGCACGGGATTTTCTGTGAGAAAATATTACTAATACAAAATTCTATGCAAACCTTTATTCAGATCCCAGACTATGATGACATGGCAAACTTCAATTTTTGAGGGAATCAAAGTGTTCATTTTTAAGATAAGAAAATAACAGCCTTACTTTAAAATTTAAATTAAGTTCTATTTTTATGATTTTCAATTAAACTTTAGACTTCTATATATTTTTTCCTACGTACATAATATTTTTAGATTATAATTAAGTTCAGGAATAGTCATGCTCACTAATTAAAACCTCTTCATGTTAGGTGATATTACTGCTTATATTACAGAGTTCTATGTCAAATGGAAAACCTTAGCAAATGCTTCATTACAGAATTCCCACCTCTGCTGGTGGGGTTAACACAACAAAATTTTGCTGAGTTCTCTTAGTTTTTATGGACAGAATGCAGCAGCTTTTGTAATGTTCTTGTATCACTTTATGCAATTTCTCTGTCTAAACTACACTAGAAGTTAACAATAAAATAGGAGAGGATTTCTTGTTTTCATTTTGTCTCTAATCTGTATTTGAATTCATTGGGGTACTCTTTGATCAGTTGCTGTGCATTTTACAATAGTAGCATCTGGGATTCTTTGATCTTGCCAAATTGTTTTTATTCTTTATAGCACTCGTTAAAGAAGTAATTAAAAACACAGAAGCAGACCTTACAACCTTTAAAAAAAACCAAGTTATCCTTGAGCAATAATAGAAGGAATTGCTCGTAATGCCTTCCCTGATATTCAGTGATAAGGTTGTATAGAGGATTTCTTTCCTCATCTTATGAAGAAAGGCAGCTCTGCTTTCCTCATTTTATAAATGGTGTCATAGCCATGTCTAGGTCCTAGGCTGCGTCCAAGCTCACTTTTGGAGAAACTGTGGTTTGGACAGGATTATTCCCATTCTCATGGGCTGGGAGCCTCCACTCAAAGTCATTCTTCCCTCCATTCAGAACCATTCATTTGGAAATCCTATTTCACCTTGAGAAAGGCCAGTGATAGAAAACAAAACAGAAGTATCATGCTGAAGACTTGTGAAAAGCAGAGCGGTACCCATAGTTCAGGTGCTGACTGGGCTACTGGTGTCTCTTGAGCTGCAGTGGCAGCAGATTCATCACTTGTTAGTACTGCTCATTCCCTGAATTCCTAAGGTGCAGAGGAAAGCTCTTCCCACTCTGATACTATGGGCATACTCTGTAGTCAAAGAGAACATATTGAATTAGAGGCAACATCTCAAATTTTATAGACAAGGCAGAGTTATTTTAAAATATACCCCATGTAGACAACATGTAGTTATTCATATAACTCACACATCCCGAAGATTCAGAAAAATTATTTATACCATCATTCTCTGACAATCTTATGTCTACTCATTGTACATGCATAACTACTATCCAACTTTTTTTTCATGTGTTCTGGCCAAGCATTGTCACAATTTTCTTCCTCTCTTTGGCAATGGTGGACTTCACAGGTAAGAGGGGAATTAGCAGCAGCTACAAGATAATTTAGAAACTATGTGGAAGGCATTCTTATTTCTTACCTTAGTAGCAGGAACAATTTTTTTCTCAATTTTCTTTCATTATTCTGATAGCAGTTTGAAATACTTGTTTCTCTTAAACATTTTAATCTTGGCTTGCTCAGCATCCTTGTGTGCAAAAAGAGAAAGAAAAAGAAAAAAAAAGAAAAAAAGTTGTTCTTGACTAATTGTTTTGAAAGGCTTACAATGAAAAGAAAATGGAAAGCAATCTAGAAACTGACACTAGTTTACAGGCTTAAATTATAGTGCAGTCAGAACTGAAAGAAACATTTAAAGGTCTTTCTTTAAATAAATTTAAAAAAAAGGATGATGTTTACCGGTAGAAAAATTCTGCTATTTATTTTTTTCTTTAAAAAGGACAACTCTCTAAGCTTAAGTGATTGCAAGTTCCATTCATACTAAAACATAGGGTACTTTTACCTGGTTTTAAATGTGTCTCCTGATACAATAGTTTCTTTAGACTTAACACCAGAGCATGCCTGAGCAATTCCAGTAACTTATTTGGAAAAGAAATGTGAGAATTATAAAGAAAACTATTGTTACTGTTTATCACCAGCACATAGGTGGTGGTCTGTGACACTAAGAATTGCCTGAGCATCTAGGAGACTGAAACAAACTAGTAATGACTGCAGGGGGCAAAGGAGACAATGTCTGAAAGCTGGGAAGGAGCTTGCTGCTACAAAGCAGAACGTACTAGACTAGTGTTTATTCTAACTCATTATTTCTAGAGGGCTCCTTCTAGGATCATTCTTGTATTGCAGCAGGCTTTATGCTAACAGCAAAACAGAACACTTTAAATAGCTTTTCATTTAAAGATATATCAAAAGCAACAAAGGTGATAATTTTGTCAGGTTCACAGAGTGGGGTAGGACACTGAGCAGAGCCTCTCTTTGACTGCTTTACAGCTGCCTGATTCTTTCTGGGCATAACATATCATCATTTAGTTTAAGCATTTTGTGGGGGAAAGGGGGAGTAATTTTTTTAGTTTTTTCCTTCTTACTCATTTGTACACCTATGCCACCACCAACATTTTTGTTGGAAAAAACATTGTTGTTTCCTAATCTGTCAAATCACAGTAAAATTTGTCCTATGAGAAGCAATCTGAACTTCATTGACTTTATTCTTCCTTGCAATAAAATGAAGAAACATCAGAAGCTGTGTTTGAATCGATGACATCACAAAATATTCTAGACAACTCTCCACTAAGAAGAAAACAACTTCTGTTCTAGCACATGTCCAGCAACCCGAAGCAGATTTGTCTTCAGCCACAAGTTAATCTAAGCCAAAGGTTTCCCAACCACAGTGTTTTGAACATTCATAGTACCCCTGAAGACAGGACAAAGGCAGACCTGGTAACTGTGGTAGAAAGATCATCCACATCTGGGACTTCTGTGTGTTGCCTTGTATGTGTGTGCCATGGAGTAACTCCACGTTTGGATCACCATCCTTCTACAATACCTGCTTACACAGTGTGGAATAAAACCATGCAGATGAATGCTACCAGCAGCAGGACCTGCATTCCCAGCTACAGGTACAAGAACCCGGCTAAAGGCTTGAGGGGTTTTAAGGTAGGCTGCCTTAAGGGAGTGAGGTAAAGGTAGTCCATGTAATTGTGCTGAGAACCTGGAGATGGAGTTTAGACATGGATGGGCAAAATAAATAGGCCTGGATAAGAATCCATAAATGGAAGACAAACAAGAATATACTGCGCCGGGTAAATGCAAGACAGAAATCAGCAGTGACTAAGACATACATTCATCCTTCACCAAAGCCAGACCTCAAACCCTTCAATCTCACCTCTTCTATAACAAATTACTGAGAAAACCAAAAGTCCTGTCCTTTCTCCAGTTCTGTTCCACATAGGGAATGAAAAATTCTGAAATCTATTTTCTGGTTAGCTTGGATGGTATGGACATCACATTTGCAGATGACCTTTGGAATGACAAGAAAATGTAATGATGGAGTTTTGGGTTGCTTGCTTTTACCAAATGTAATAAATAATGCATGTACATACACATATATACACATACACACACTGTCTCTCTCACGTGAGCCCCTTCAAACACAAATAATACTTAGCCATTGCAGTCCTCATAATTTATATACTTGTTTAGTAATATAGCATGTATCAATAAAGCAACTGCAGCACCAAGTTATTTTTATAAAACCTTTTGTAAGAGATTATTTGTATTGGAAAAATACTTTGAAATTTTTATTTCTCAACTACACAATTTTTCAAGATCTTTTTGTCTGTGGTTTCATTTTTTGTGTTTTTTTTGTTTGCTTGATTTGTTGGTTGGGGCTTTTTTTTCATATTTTGGAGTCATCAAAATAATAAAGAATGATTCTAACAGCGTATCTTTTTAGACTGAGCCATTCCAGCTGGAGAAAATTACAAACCACTTTCATGTTACAGCATATTTGGATGTGACAATGTCAATAATGTCAGCATATTCTGCTGACAATAATAAGCAAGTACAATAACAGTGAACATTGCTGTTTAGGCATATCCGTTGTCCAGACCATTTAATCCACTCATTAGAAGCTCTACAACATGTCTGAAATGAGTAACTCCTCAGCTGCCATGTGCTGAAACAAATGGTTTTTAAGTAAAGTAACAAGCCTACCTGTCTTCCAGGATACGTGCTGTACTTGAGTTTAAGTCTACCTTCTCATAACTTTTTCCTTATGCACCATTTCTCCCCCTGAGAGCATTTAGCTCTCCTTGCACCTCTTTTGATCCATCCTAAGCTTTTCCCAAATACTGGAATAGCATTTCAAACAGCCTGCTGTTTTCTTTTTTTCTTTGATATCAGCAGTGAAAAAAATGAAACCTAATTCAGGAGTGGCAAGAACTGAAAAGTAATTACTTGCATGCAAAATTAAATTTTATTTTTCATTTCAGAACTATAATTTCATGCTGTTTGCTGCTATTTGTCTATGCTGATGAATGAATATATATGATTTTTTCTCTACTGAGCTACCTTTAATTTTGGATATATGTTGACTGGTTAAAAGGAGACTTAATGAAAATCTTCCTTAGAAGGAATAAAAGTCTAGTATGACATAATAGCTGATAATACTAACTGAAAATCTCTTCATAGTCAATATAGCTCATCTGTCCAATCAGACTGTCGTAGCCAGTAGTAATGCAGTTTGTCTTTCACAAAGCCCAAGCAATATATGAGGATAAAGCACATCCATTATCAATCAAGTGTGAAGAAGTTGAGCTAGGTTTCAAAGTCATGTCAGCAAGACAATTTAATTAGAAATGGAGCATAAATTAAGACCAAGGCACCTAAAAGCCAAAAATTCAACTCAGACTAAAAGCAGCAGAATGATGTTTCCTGCTATACTTAAATATGTTATTCTCCCTTGGTGGCTGCTATCATTATTGGAGTACAGATGGTGAAAACACATACTGTTCAAATTTACACAAGGATGTTAGTTAAGAAAACAGTGTTAGTCTAAACATTATAGCTCCATTTATGATCTTTTTAATTGTTTTTTTTTTTCAATTTTCAACACCAAAATAAATAAACCTGGATATGCAGTTACCAAAATGTTCCATAGACTTTCTAGTGATGGAAAGTACATGACGGCTGGTCTGCAGACACTGCAGTCCATTACAGAACAAGGTAATTAAAATTACAAACTTAGAAAACGTAAGTAATTTCCTCAATGATTCTTAATGCCCTCTCCTGAGTCATTACAGTCCCTGTATATATATGCTATTATGGAGTTATTAGATGTGATCTTTACTTGATTATCTCAAATTACTCTTCACTAAGTCAAGTTTGCTGTTGCAAGGTTCCCTCACTGAAAATGTTTGGTGACTCACTGATTTCACAGAAAATAATTGCTACAAAAGACACTTGTGGCCCAAGGTAACAATAGAAGTAGAATATCTTCTTGTTAATCATTTAAGAGATAAGTAAGTGCTGTATTAATAAATATTACAGGTACTACTAAATTATAGACCTAAAAAGACAAGCTGAAGTAGCAAAATATAACTATATCTTCCTTTTATAAAAGAAACCAGAAAAGCAGTTGTACACAACACAAAATAACATCCCATAATAGCAACGACCAAAGGACCTGAAATCAGGCTTTTCAGCTTGCACTTAGCATACAATGGACAGATTTTCTTGAGTGCTTATCATCATCAGAAAACACGATTTGTATTTAGATATAAACTGGAAAATAACTGGAAGCACGTGTGTTTGAAATCCTCATTATAATAATCTTTTTAGTAAAATCCATATTTTACTGGATAGCAGGCAAGTTTTCAACCCACATTACATTGTGCTAAAGTTATGGCCTCATCTCTCCCTGATTTGTGGGGGTGTCTATGCATGCACACACATGCACCCTAATCACTTTCTTCTTCTACCTGTTTCTGAGTTTCATCTTCTCTAAGCTGATAAGCTATTAATTGGAAAGTGTTAACTTAGCTTTTAGTTCAATAATAGTCTTTCTATTTCTACACTAAATACTGGCAGGTATTTGATAGCAGTTTTACTTTTGCCTTTCCCTTCAGAACTTTCACCATTTTAATTCCTATAACTGAAAAAAGGTGATTGTTGACATTTTTGTCAGATCTTGGCTACTCCTATTTTTAATCGTTCTTAGAATATGATGTCCAGTTTACATATCTGCTATCTATTTTCTGCAGTCTTTTACAATTTATAAAGACCTTGTAGAGATTTGCTAATCAGAATTACAGAAGGTCAAAAGGCACAGGTAATAGGGTCTGATTTCTCATTTGATCCTTGTTATCAGTGTGCAAACAGTGAAATCCAGTCCTGGGTGTAAGCTAACTGGTTGCAGAAACCTGGTGGTGCACATCTCATTTTGAATGAGGATCAGTTTACCTATACCATTCTTTCTCCAAACAGTCTCTAAACACAAGGATGTGTGGTCCATCTAATCCAGTCCTATGCCCACAACAGTGGGAAGTAAGAGCAGCTGGTCTAAAAGTACAGAACACAGCAAACATACGGTCACACTTTCAAAGCAAACTCTTCCAGCTTGCGGCTCACAGCAGAGCCAGCTGTGGTTCTTTGTGTTGATGAACACCTCTCTCTTCTGAAAATTTTTTCAAAGGCCCTTTTAGTATGCAAATCTTCCTGGAAACATCCTGGAAAAGTTGTTCCACTGCTTACTTATGCACAGCATGGAAAAATTCTTTTGTCTTTAGTGGATCTCAACATAATTCAGTTTGCTTTTCTGCTTTCAGCACTATAAAACCAGTTTGAATTGGGATGGCTGTTTTTTTCCTAGTCAACCATGTCTCCTTCATATCTCCTACACAAATAAGTTCTCTTAATTGTAGCTCCATTTCTTTTGCCCTTCTCTATCCATTTTCTGACTTTATTGTCTGTATGTATGAATATAAGCATACTGAATGAGAACACATCACTGGTATTTGCACCATCTTAATGATAATTTTATTTTGTTCCTCAGAACATTCTTAATAATTTTAGATGTATTTAGAATACTGAGAAATGAATGCAGGGCAAATTTAGATTTTTTTTTTTTGTAAATGAAACACATCTCTGAATTTGGCTTACTGCATGTCTAAAATATAGCAGCACAGTCTCCTTTGTCATGTGAAATATAAAACATACACTTTAGGAAATGACATTTTGGATTTCAGGCAAAAACTATACATCAGAGGTACTAACTATTCTCATATTTCCCCTTTCTCAATTGTAAATCTCCACATACTTATCCACTCTTACCTTCCAAACTAGGTATTTTGAAAAATTCAAAAACACAAACCCATGAGGTGTGGAGAAGTGCACTTGCAGTAGCAGAGAGCTATTGATTAATCATGTGAAGCAAATCAGCAAGGAATTAACTTGCACTCATTCACATTTGTTACAGCAGAATTCTGATTCACCTGGACTACATGGCAAACCAGCCCAGTATTGGCAAATGGACGCAAATAGGTCAATTTCAGCAGAAGTGTTGACTCACAGACATCACACATCGTCTTATGTCACCAGTATCAGCAGCACATTTTTCATTGTTTCCCACATTCTACTGTAATGAGCACTCTACTCTCTTAGAAGCAGAAGGAAGGTGAGCTGCCAAATTATATTTGCAGCTCTTACCACAGTTTATCAAACAGGAGACTCTGGGACCGTGGAAAACTCCACAGGTTCTCCTTCAGATCACCACGGTCTGTAGGTAGATTTCAGCTTTATCATTCAAATAACCCTGAGGACTGAAGGTTTTGATAAATTGAAGCTTTGCTTTGTATTATCTGTGACTTGTGTCCTTCCTTTCTCAGTCTCATGAGCAGCAGCTGAGAGAAAAGAGATCACTGAAGGCCTTTAATTACAGAGTCGGAACTGCACCACTTTCATACTCCCAAAATAGCAAAGCTTCCATAAAAACCTTACCAGTGTGAAAATACAGAATATTGGAAAAAGCTAGCGTGACAAAGATTCAGCAAAGGTAAACAAAAACTGCATTTAGACAACTTTTGATATAAGCAAACATTAGACTGCAGACAATTCTGTAGTTAAAAAGAGAAACAATCCCTCTCTAAATGTCAATGTTCCCCCCAAATCAAGCCTTTCAGGAACAACCTATCTTCTTTTAAACCATAGATTATTGTTACTTGCATTATACTGGTGCTGCTCATTGTACCAAAATAAAACACAGCTCCCATGGAAACCCAGAGCATCATAAGTCTTTGCTAAGTCAGACTTCAGCAACGACATACTTAAAAGAACCCAAGCAACAACAACAGCAACTTAAAGACCTTAACCAAAAGCACCCTCTTATTCTTTTGCTTAGGTCAAAGTGACTTAAACCCTTACATATTTCAGTGTTGTACAAGTCACATCCAACCAATGGAAATCAGAAAGTTTCTTAATGTAGTGTCACTGAGCAGGAGTTGAAATAAATAAAAGCTGGGTGAAATTTTTATAAAATAAATAATCACTAGATGAGCCTTCCTTCTAATCTTGGATGAAAAAAGACTAAAAAGATTTAAATTTGTCATATTTGAAGAGTAAATCAGAACAGAAGACTTAGGGGTAGAGGCACTTTACCTTCCTGATTGACTTCTGAGCATCTGCCTTGATGGCGAACTAGTAAGGAACTGTTCTGCTGTACCATTACCATTGTAAAGAACGAGTGCAGCTCCTGGCTGCTGTGGTAATTAGAAATCCTATGGCACTTATTAAAAGTGTAAAATCAGAGCTCCCATTTAAATTCCATTTTGATGGTTATTGTAAGCTGTTTCAGCTGGCTGTCAAATTTCTCCTTAAACCTCCTAAAGACTAGCAGGCTCATTACTGTTGTGATATGTACATTGGTCAAGTGCTGCATGCAAAAAACTTGCAAGAAATGTTGGTGCGTTTTTTAGTGGGAAAGGTTGGGTCAATATTTTCCATCTTCACTTTTTTTTGAATCTTCCTTGGGGATTCTTGTCTGAAAAGATAAATATTTGACATTGAGAACCTGGCTGTTGTCTCACAGTCCCTAAACCCGACACCACTACAGCATGTCTATGCAGCACAGCACTGCAGCCACCTTCTGTCCCTGTGTGCAGCTGATAAAGGGGAAGATAAGTCTTCAGCCACTTGCCAGTGTCTAGCACAGTGGCTCTGTGACTCAGTAGAGCTGCCATCTGATATCGGATACATTCGTGGCATCTGACTTCAGCTGTGCACAGGGTGTGTACTGAACTCATACGGTTATATGGCGTCTCCCTGCCAGGGAGCACTGCACTCCTGCCACTGCTGCAGCACTGAATCAACCGCAGGGTGTGCTTAGTAGTATCAGTTACCTTTTAAACATGCAAAGAAAACATCCCAGACATCCCAGTGAATAAGACCTGTTGATCAGCTGAATGTAGATATAAGCCCTACCCCTTTCTGGGCATTGAATGCAGCTGTCAGTGACTGTCAATATGGTCAGAGAATGCAGGTTCTGGTCCTGCACATTGTAATCATGAACTACTAAATGTGCGATCAGCAATAACAATTAAAAGTAACACAACAAGAAAAGTTGATGTTTTATTCACATACAAACACACGAAACACATACCAAACCATCTCTAAGATATTATCATTGTAAATACAAAAATATGCATGTAGCTTCATTTTCAGGTTTTGGGTATTGCAGACTTCTGTCATCATCTCAAGAAGAGAGTTTCTGTATTTTGTTGAAACAGAAGAACCTGAAGGCATTTTCCCTCATATAGAGAACTGCAGTATTGAGTGTACTGCTAGGAGATAGTCTTCAAGTTGCTGCATCTCTACTTCAAGCTGAGAGAGCCAAACTACATGTGACTCATTACAGATGATGAAGAAAAAAATCCATTAGTTCTGTATCTCAGTTTCTTCAGAGATAGGCATCTGCTTTGGAGAATCAGTTAAAAATTGAGGCTTATACAGTGAGAAAACCATTCTGTTCTCCCCTGAAGGGAGCAAGATCATCATCTGTTTTTTCTCTCAAGATGCTGTTGTTTTTTCCAAGGAGTCTCCTTCCTTCTTCAGCATCTGCTCTGTTCCTGGCTGTGAAAGATATTTCCTGAGATTTACGCCAGGGTGGGGAGCTCTGTATTGTAGGTCCAATCACGTATGATATTCCACCCACATTTTCCGAGAAGCTGCATCCCTTGTTTTCATCAGATTATTAAACATTATTCCAGAGCAAACAAACAAAATATCAAAGGTGTGAAGGACACATTAGCTAACTAAACAGCTAAAATAACATCAGCTTGATTCTGTCTAGCTTATCTTTGGGACCATCAGCCAACATTATCTTTCTAGAAGCTTGTGAAGGTTTCACTGAAAGGAGTAATTCTGGGTCTCTTATTAAGTTTATATTTATACATAACACCTTCTCTTTTTCTTTAAGAAATGCTTTATCAAACATGAGAAATCAGGTTTAATGGAGGAAAAAGTGGATGAACTGTAATACTCTGTGATACAAAGGAGGCAGTCCTTATATCTCATGTGCACTCTGTAACTCAACCAAACCATGAGCAACCTCTCTTTATCTTGCCTGGAAGGTACAATTCCGCTGCTGACCAGGCCCAACACTAAAAAGCAACCTGGCCAGAGTCAGGGAACCATCCAAGTTTAATCTTATGATAGAAATATGGTCCCACATAAGAAACAACAGCGATGTGTGGCCTTCCTGAATGAGGTCTGGGGAAGGAGAACACAGAACTTGTCTAATCAGAGCCTAAGTCTAAGCCTGATTTAAAGGTACCAGCAGGACATATGTGAGAGGACTGCCCAGGTGTGTTGGATTTCTGTGTCCAGGTTTTGGTAGTGGGGTGACTACAGGGGTGGCTTCTGTTGGAGGCTGCCAGAAGCTTCCCCCGTGCCCTGCAGAGCTAATGTCAGCCAGCTCCAGAATGGAGCTGCTGCTGGCCAAGGCCAAGCCAATCGGTAATGATAGCAGATCCTCCGTGATAACATATTTTAGAAAACAACAACAACAGAAAAGAAAGTTATTGGGCAGATGAAAATTGCAGCCAGAGAAGAGAGGAGTGAGAACATGTGAACAACTCTACAGACTCCAAGGCCAGTGGAGAAGGAGAGGGAGGAGATGCTTCAGGAGCTGGAGTTGAGGTTCTCCTGCAGCCTGTGGTGCAGACCATGGTGAGGCAGCTGTGCCCATGCAGCCCAGGCAGGATCACAGGGGTGCAGAGATCCAGCTGCACCCCTTGGAGGATCCCACCCCAGAGCAGGTGGATGCACAAAGGACACTCTGACCCTGTGGGAGGCCCATGCTGGAGCGGGGTCCTGGCAGGGACCTGCTGACCCATGGAGACAGGAGCCCACACTGGAGCAGGTTTTCGTGGTAAGACTTGTGGCCCTGTAGGGAACCTACGCTGGAGCAACCTGTGCCTGAAGGACTGCACTCTGTGGAAAAGTGACCCACATTGCAGGGGTTTGTGAAGGACTGTTGCCTGTGGAATGGACTTGTGTTGGAGAGACTCATGAAGGACTGTCTCCCATGGGAGTGACTCCACAGGGAGCAGGAGAATGACTCCTCTCTGCGAGCAGTGGCCGAAACCACAAATGACTGTAACCCCCATTCCGTCTCCCTGCACTGATGGTTACGGGAAGAGGAAGAACATGGGAAGGAGGGAAGGATGGGGGAAGCTGTTTTTAGGATTTATTTTACTTCTTATTCTCCTGCTCTGATTTTCTCAGTAATAAATTTAATTAATATCCCCACTTCAAATCTGTTTCACCTGTGACAGTAATTGGTGAGTGATCCCTTCAAGTCCTTACCTCAACTCATATGAACCCTGCATTATATTCCTCTCTCCTCTGTCCAGTTGCAGAAGGGAGTGATAGAGTGACTTTCTTGGGTACCTGGTGCCCAGCCAGGGTCAACCCACTACACCAGGTCAAGGCAAGAGACATCTTGCAATTATATCATAGAATCATCTGGGTTGAAAAAGACCTCTAATGTTCTCTAGTCCAACCATTAAGCAAGTCTGTCAGTGCCACATCTACAAGCCTCTTAAATACCTCCAAGGATGGTGATTCCACCACTTCCCTGGTCAGACTGTTTCAATGCTTGAAAACCCTTTCAGCAAAGAAATTTTTTCTGAATATCCAATGCAAACCTCCCCTGGTACAACTTGTGGCCATTTCCTCTTATCCTGTCCTTGTTACTTGTGGGAAGAGACCAACCTTCACCTGGCTACACCCTCCTTTCAGGTAGTTGTAGAGAGCAATTCTGTCTCCAGTAAGCCTCCTTTTCTCCAGGCTAAACACCCTCAGCTCTCTCAGCCACTCCTTGTCAGACTTGTGCTCCAGATCCTTCACCAGCTCCATTGGCCTCCTCTGGACATGCTCCAGCACCTCAATGTCTTTCTTGTAGTGAGGGGCCCAAAACCAAACACAGGATTAGAGGAGTGGCCCCACCAGTGGCCAGGATAGGAAGTGCTCAGTGACAGAACAGTGTCCTGGTCCTGCTGGCCACACTATTGCTGATACTGGTCAGGATGCCATTGGCCTTCTTGGCTACCTGGGCACTGATGGCTCAAGTTCAGCTGTCTGTTGACCAACAATCCCCTAATTAGCCATATCGGAGAACGCTGTTTTAACTCCTTTTGGATGACAATAAGGCAATACAGGCAATAAGACCTGTATTCCTCTCTTAATTTGATTAATATTTTAACTTCAGTATTACAGGATAACAGGGAGGGAAATATTACTGATCACTTTGGAAGTGGCATGGCTTGAAGCCTGCATGATATAAAGGAAAAATATTTTTCAACAAATGCCACATGGCTCATAAACCTTCCCGAATGTCCTGTGTCAAACAGTGCAAGACACAGCCCACTGTGGGGCAAACAGTACACCACCAAGGGAAGGGTGAAGGATTTAATCCTTTGACTCTCTGGGTGTTATTTGATCTCAAGCAGTTACACAGTGCAGAGCTCTGACTATACTTCATACCCCACAGCACCGGGTGATGAATATCAGGGATATATGAGCTGCATGGTTTTCCTTAATTTCTTTAACTGAAGAATAATGAGACTAACTTGTTTTGGGAACAGCAATTTAGCTGAATTATATATATTTATAGAATTAGCTATTATATTATTTAAACACAGGTACCTGTAGATGCATTAGTGAACCAAGATTAAATGTATAAAGGAATAATCTATTTTACAGCCCTGCACCTCTCTGCAGTATACTTTTGGATACTGCTTTGGTAATTAAAAACTTTATGAGCAGTTCATTGTAGAATAGTAAAAATGTGTTAAAATCCATTAGCACAGATTGAATATATTCATGAAATGCTTCTTTTGGTACATTAATGAAATTCACTTCACTTTTTTCTCCCTCCTTTTAGTAACAAATTATTCCATTGGAAGGAGAGAATAGATAGAGTAAATTGTGAATAAAATGCAGTATAAATGAAAACAGTTATTTTAAACCAAGTCATGCAAGCTTTTTATTTATGCGGCAACTTCCATCTAATAAAAAAGTGTGTGCCATTCTTAAGTCTTTGGGAAAAATCCCAGCAACATAGCAGATGTGAGCTAGATAAACTTGTACTCTCAAAGAAGTATCTGGGAAGTTACTTGTGAATCCTTGTAGTACTGAAAAATTGGCATATTGGGAAATAAGGAATCTACACAATAGAATTCAATGACTTTTTTATGTCGTTCATTTCTTTCATTGCTGATTTCATGTGCATTTTAAAAGTCAGCTTCTTTTTCTGCTGCTCATGAACAGGCCAGAACACACAGATCAAATAGGGTTCCTGGGAGAGCTATTGCTAAAGGTAAACTGTGGCGGTTCCTAGCAGCAACACAGAAATACAGACCTAGAAAGAGGGGAAGGCCACTGTAATGCAGACATTGTTATTTGCACTCTGAATGTTTGGAAATTTCCTCAGATTTTAATAAGTAGCCATGCTCCTGTTAGAATCACTGTCAATTGCTGCATATATCAGAACCAAAAGATACATAAAATTAATCTATGATAGCCAATTATAATATCCTAAATGTCAACCACTTTGTTTTCCTCAGAACTCAGGATCACATGTGCAGAAAACTTGAATTTATGCTGACAAATTCCTTTGCAAATCTTTCCAAGCAACCTGTAGTGCCATATTCGTTCTCATGATATGTTACGTAGCCATTAACATGAAAATTAGAACCTGAAAGGTCAAATAATAGATCATAGTAATTTTATATAAGATATTTGAAACCAAACGAGCCCGTACCAACACTACTATAAACATGCTGTTATTAAGGTCAAGTATAATCGATATGAAGTCCAGGTGAATAAATGAATAGTTGCCTTCCCCTCTACTGAGGGTGTAGATAGCTTTTCTTTTTTAAATAAAACTGAAAAACTATGTAATTTTATTTTTATTCCTAGACTTCTCTCTGTGTCCAAATTAGTTCTGAGGGACTCTGCAGCTTTACCTTAGATTGATTTGTAGCTACATTGGTGTGTAGCTTTCCCAGTGTTTCGGAAGGGTTTCTTTTTTCCCAGTCATGATACCTTTCCTAGTTGAAGCAGAACATCTCTGTTTGGATGCTGGGACAGCTGGGGGTCACTCTGCAAAAAATACAGCTGAAAGTGTGGCTAAACCTGTGTGGAGATTTGCGTCCTCAGGTCTAGTTGTCCAGTGTCTTTCTTTCTCTGATGCCAAATATATAATTTATTGTCCGTAAACATTCATCTTGTTGTTTACTCATGAATTGTACCTGACTCTTGGGGAGAGTGTACCATACGATTATTGTAGGGGAAAAAACTTTACAACAGGATTTTAAGTGGAGGACCAAGAGGTAGCATTGTATCTAGAAGTGAACCCTTTTGAGATAAATTTCATTTTTTTTTTAGTATGGGCACTGTTTTTCAGTACCAACCAATGGAAGGTGAGGGGCCACCTCTAATTTTGGGAGCTTGGCCAGGGCTGCCCAGAGAAGGGATGATCATGGAGAAGTTCAGCCCACATCCTCCACAACACTACCATGTGTGCAACCCCCTCTTTGCTTCAGATGACAGAAAACTCTCCCCCATTCCATTACCCTGCCTCTTGCACTGGCCAGTAACAAGCGTGTTCTTGTTTGAGTGTTAACAAACAGCTACTGGCACCATTAACCGACCAGGTATTTGTTCACATTCTACAGAAGAGCATTTACTGTCTACTTAGCACAGAAGACAGACTGAAGAATCTTCTTCTTAAACCAATCTAAAATTCCAGTGTGTTATAACAGTCTCTGAAACAGTGCAGACATTAATCAGAAAGATTTAAAGCCAGGGGTTCCCAGTTGTTCACTGCGGCTTTGGTGGATACCTGCACATTAACATGGATAAGAATTGTTAACAAGATGAACACTTTGGAGAAATCCCTGTAAGTGGAACAGCTGCATTAATAATCATAAGGAAACTGTTGTACATAGAAACATAGAATTAAATTTCATTTTGGGCTTCAGAACAGAGTGTATCTATGTACTGCATAGCTATTTCTGTACATAGCTCTTCTGTTTCTGGTTAGTTGCTACAAGAATGGACTAGGAGACAGAACACACAGTTTTTCACATTTCATCACAACTCAGAACACTTCCTTGTGTTGATTTGGACAACATATTCTCTATGCAAAAAGCTTGTCATATATTACACAAATCTCAATTGAAAATCTAGTTGGAATTAAAAAAAGAAAATCTCAATTCTTTCCTGTATTATATCTTTGTAGAAATCAACCAGTTGCATATAAAAATAAATAGGGTCAAATAGAGTCTGATCTTCCTAGAGGCTCATATTACCTCCATGTCAAAACCAAAGATTTAATGAAATTGGTTTAAAAAAAAAAAAAAATAGTAGATGTTATATTACCTAGCATAAATATATTAAGCCAAAAGTAAGATGCCCCTGGAATTTGTTTAATCTCCCATAACTCTATAAAATTATTAATCTACAGATTCAAACAATTTTGTTTCAAGAGACTCACAGAACCTCATTTTTTGCCTAAAACATAAGAAATATGTAAAGCACTTTTTACAGTGGATAAAATCATATCTATTGACAATTTAAAGGGCAAAATTAGCCCACTGAATTCTGGAAGTCATGGCAGCAGGAATAGAGACGCTTCAGAACTGATAGAATTAAATTTATTGGAAGAGAGATGCCAAAAATGAATGATTTAGGAGTCTAAGCTTTTCATTATTAAAAATATGGGTTATAGATCTCCCTTTCTTGGATAGCAGACCATCCAGGAATCAATATTTGTTATTCATGAGAATCTGTTGAATACACCGGACAAACAACTCATTAGTTCTTTAAATTCAAAGTGTTCATTCTTTGTTATTAGCATTGTTTGGTTGCCCACCTATAACTTTTTTTTTTCTTTTTTTCTATTTTGTTGATATATTTGTCAAAGAGATAAGTCATGCACTTCTGGTAGGAGCCTCTGGTGGCTAAACATCAGACTAAAATTAAATTTAGAAAGATTACCTCTTGGTTTTCAGCCTGCTGACAGAGAACATTGGGGATCTGTAAAATAATTTCAAAGCTTTTGAAAGGTAACCAAGGAGAAAAGCAAATCTATTTCTTTTTTTGTAATTTTAAATTTACCATTATAAACTTGTTATGGATCAAAACATTTTTTTTTATTTTCTAAGCAAAGAAAACATTTTTTTTTATTTTCTAAGCAAAAGGTAAACATATGGGGATCTAATATACAATTTAAAAAATTGATACTTTATTTAATTCACAGAAATAATTAAAAATACAGTTATATATTTAATTCTTTTTACTTCTTGAATTTTGCCTCACTGATAGCTACAATATATTGTAACTTATTTTAAGACTTTTAAGAAATTACTTCTTGCATACCTATTATGCCTAAAATACATTTTCAAGATATTCTAATTTCTTCAAATGTAAAATTGCTTTTTTAGAAGGCCTTTCCCTTTGAATTGTGTCTGAACCTAAAATTTGCAACAATTTCCCAGCACAAGTTGATAACTTTTATTTGGTCCTTTACAAAAGCAGTCATGTAGATAATAGTAATGAAAGTTGTAAGCAGTTGCTGTTAAGCTTTAGGAACAGTTTTCACTAAAAATATGATTACTGTATTGTGTGAACAAAAGGAAAGCATACAGGGATCAGTAGAACACCAAATATAGTTGATATGCCAATGGAAAACTATTATACAGAAGAGTGAATTCCACAGCAGTAACTTAACAGTTATCCCACATTTTTTCCAAGGTTTCAACAATAATAAATTTAATCAAAGATACCTAAAGAAATTAACCTTGTTAAGAATGGCTTGAAATTTTAGAGGTTATGTGTCACTGAATTTCTACATGTAGTCATTTTTATTATTGATAGAGTGATGAGAAGCTGACTGAGCAAGTGTTGTTTTACTAACATTTTTCTGCAGAAGAAAAACTATCACTTCTTTAGAAAACCTCCATAAATTACAAGAATATAACTTTTACTATCTAATGAAAGCAGGCACCGGTCAGCATGTTTTCCTGTCCTAAAACTCACAAAGTTGTAGCCTAACCAAGGAGGGAAGGAAAAAGACATGATGAACAGAAGAGAAGGTATGGGGCATTGCAGGAGTACATCCTAGCTCTGTATGACATCTCTTAAGGACAGAACTCAAGTAAGACCTTCCAGAAATCTCTTAGTGGCTTTGATAACCAAACTGCACAGGACTAGTATTAGCAATTAAAATTTTAGATATGGAAATAAAGTGTTGAATACACAGTGCTGGTAAAACTGATCAGCAGCTGAGACCAGAAGCCTCTGATTATACATGGGAAAACTCCTGTACTCTGTACGTGTCTTAATCCCAGGTACAAGTCTTTAAAAGTCACGAAACGTCAGATGGCACAAACAGGGGTTTTTTTGTGTTTTACTTCAACCTTCAGATCTATTAACTCACAAAACTTGTTTGTGAAGACCTGTATCTTTGGGCACACTAAAGATTAATTCCTGCTCTTTTCTTGGTGAAAAGTCTTCTCTGTCTTCATATCAAGCCAAGCTAAGGCCCAGTCAAACATGACAAAGAAAAAATTTCCAAAGTTCACATTTACCATCTTTTCAAAAACATCTGAGACTGCCATGTGTCATTTTTATTTCCTGAAATGGATTTTCTAGAGTGTTAGACACCTAAGTACATTAATGGTTTTGAAACATTTATAAAGCCCAGTGATCTTTCCCAGCATACCACACAGAAACTCAGTGAGATGTACTAGAAGGTTCCTTTTTTCTTCCTCCTGCTTCCTTTTATGTTTTCAAAGCAAATCTTCCATCATGTTATTGTGAATATTTAAGTGTTTGAAGATTCTGGGTCACATCTCATATAAAATGAGTATGGTCTGTAGGTATTACACTGCCAAATCAGTTCTGCTACACACACCAGAAGGGACAAGTGTGAACTCCATGTTCTGCAGCAACAAGTACTGTAGCAGAATAAGTTTACTAACATAAAAATAACATGTTAGCATGTAGAACCAGCTGTTCTCTCAAAGAAACTATCAAAACAATGCAGACAGTGGAGGAAAATGGACTATTAATGTCCAACTCTAATCTTAGTGGAAACTTAAAATACGTCTTCAATACTTACTGCTCTCCTCAATAGGCATGGATGTTCTGCTGTATAATTCCAAAGCTGTGGCACTTCTTTCTACTGAAATAATTAACATTGCACAGCAAAGGTAAGAAATGTTTCCTAGAAGTTAAAAGGGTGTATTTTGCAAAAAGTGACAGAGAATTCATCCTTAAATGCTGTTACCAAATGTGCCATTGAGGCAGGACAAGTACAAGTACAGTTGGTTCTACGTAATGATCCAAACTTTTTCTGAAGTAACACAGGTTGTCACAGGTGGAGTTTCCTTCTTCTTGCTGAACAAAATTCTTTAATACCAGGCTGGCTTTCTTACAGCAGCTTTATTCCCTAGAGGAAGCTCTGTGTCACTGAATTTGGTGTGGTTAAAAATGCGCCTGCTGCCAGCATTCCAGGGAAAAGCTGGTCACTGGGGTTCAACTGTGCTGCCTCTGAACCTATCTGAGTATTCAGTGGCATGGCTGCTGGAGTTCCTTATACTCACAGCTCCTTGCTGAGAAAGGGATAAAAGAAAACCTGTACTTTTGGTGATTTTGTGTGTTGATTGTCTGATTTTCACTCTTGTTTCATTTCAGCCCTTCAGCATCCGGTACATTCAGAAGACTTGTCCTGACATTTTGTATCCTTATGTTTTCTTCCAGACCATCATGCTTGTTTCCAGAGATCCCACGACTCCTCTGCCGTTTCAGCCATGAGAGTTTGTATCTTCTTCCTTTTAGGGCTGATTTGAGATGTGTCATCTGTCCTCATAATTTCTTGAAGTAGTGCCAGGACACCAATACCATAGTAGTAGTAGCAAGTAATTTGTCTTCATGAAAAGATACAGAGAAATAGAAAGAAGTTCAATAAGACAGAAAATGGAGAAATTATTGTTGAAAATTCAGCCTTAGGACTGAGATGGAATGATTAAGCTAAATGTTTGGAAATCTGCTTAAACTGTTCATAACTGTATCAAAGTTTTCATGATCAATTTGGAAAAAGACTATAATCTCACTGAATTTATGCTGCTGGTGAATTTTGTTTTAGGCATGATTCCAACCCCTGAAAATACCTCCACAAAACATCCTTGAACCATAGGGAAACAAAATTGTTTCACATCATTTAAGTTTTTTAGCCTCTCAGTAGCAAACTTTGAGTAAATAGAAATAAATAAAAACAACAAAGTCAAATCTCAGTTTTGCAGCAAGTCAATTTTACTATGCTAGTTCTGTACAATGTGATGAAACTTTATCCTTTCATCTGGAAGAAATTACTTGCTAGAACACACTCTTTGAAGATAGTAGAGGATCATTTGGGAAATAAAAAAACCCTCTGCCTCTCATAAATTTTGCTAATTGCTTTCAAAAAGAAAAAAAATCAAATCATTAAAATACAGACTTTGAAAACAAATGGCATACAAGACACATTTGCAGGTTCCTTTTTAACAAAACATTGATTTACTCATTACAAGCACTAAATGATGTAAAACTGCCTACATATCACTGTATGTTACCAAGTTATAAATCCTTTGAATTTTTCTGAACTATAACAGAGTGAACTCAAGATAATGCTAACCAAGCCTATGAACAGAAACCCGAACAGAAACTGAATATCGGACAAGGATATTCTTGCAGAATGCAATATTCTTGCAATGTGGAACCTTCCTTTTAAGGATGAATTATTCCCTCCTCCAAACATCCAGATAAGCAGCTGCACACAAACCTTGAATCAATTTTTATAACAAAGACGAGGACACAGAAAAAAGGAATTTAAAGTAAGTAGTCAATAAGAGGTAAGAAGCAACCTTGAAGTGAAATAAAAAGCCAAAAGGATGTTAGAACTTCAAAATAAAATCAGATGTCCTCTTAAATGTGTAAGTGAAAAGGATATTTGATCCTTTCTACATCCTTGAAGTACTGTGGTTGAAAGTAATGCTTTGCACTGTAACGCTTCATTAGTTCAAAGCACTGTATAAACATTAGCTAATGAAATCTTGTAGTATCTCTGCATTATCTACGTGTTTACTTGTCCAAGGACATACTCCAAGACATGTACGGCACTGGAACCCTTATTTTCTAGCCTGTGACCATTTAATTTACCCTACAGAGGTTTTTAGTCTACCCCAAGTGCATATCAAGAATGCCTTTGCTGCCAATAAACCAAAGGTAGAAGAAATAAATGTTTCATTGGAAGTATTATACAAAATTTAGAACTATAATTGCAGTACTGCGGGTGGTTTTGGTCCATCAAAAAGTGCAATGTTTTCTTTCTTCACACCAACACAGGCAAGATCAGAAATGTAGGGTGATAAATCAGGTACATTGTTTTTATAATGTTATTGCCATGCAAATATTCCGCATGACTATACAGGGCAATGTGGTTCACTCTCGTTCATAGAGAAAACTACAGGCAGATAAGTCTCTAAATATATTAGCCTAAGTTGATTTGATCTCATAGAGTGTGAACTCAGGTGTGAAACTAGATAGAAAAATGCTTCTTCCAAACTCTGCAAGAAAGTAGCTCAGGGCACAGCACTGTTCTGCAAAGATTCCATGTATAGCTCAGAGCCTTTGGTTTTTCTAGCAAACTTACACCCAGGGAAGCGGGCCTGAATAATAAGTTCGCTTTGCAGATCTTAGGTAGCTCAGTATGCTGAGGCATGGCTAATCTTGACAAAGACTACAAAAATTATTTCTCTCATTCTTAATCCCTATTATATGAATATTTCAGATGATCAAATATGACTATATTGAAAAGAACTGCTGTGTTTGCTGTATTTGTCATACAGTCATATCTTGACTTATATGCATTTGGTCTCAGGCTTTATTAGGCAAATATATAAGTATTTCTGGGCTATGAGAGTGCAGGTTAGTTCCTCATGTGACAGCAATGCAGCATCAGCTTTTTCCCTTTCTCATCTGAGTTTCTTTTATAGAGAAGGTTTTCTCTAAGGATAATTCAGATGATTACCTGCGATGAATCACCAGTGATAGTTACCCCTCTTGTGGCCTCTCTCTGGAGAGGGATCAAGGACTGAACTGCTGCATCAGTAAAACCAGACCTTGCATCACACAAGTATCCTGCAAGTGCCAGGGTTAAGGCAGATAAGTGCATGAACCCAGATCCTGACTGCAGTCAGGTGGGTTTGGTGTGATGTGCATGGCACTCCCCTTGAGACAGAAACACATCTGCTTATAAATCTTTATGCGCATCATGGTAAGATGTAAAAGTGTGAATTAAACATGGCCAAAGTATATGCCAGCCTCCTGCAATACCTGCAGCACTGGAGAGGGCTGCAGAATACCAGGGCAGCCATTTCACCCTCTGCCATCCATATGGCCAGCAGTGGAGGCTGACAAAAGGCCACTTCCTCAGTCTACAGAAACCCCTCGCTCTGCCTTGTACCCTCAAAGTGCCATGCCAGTGGCAGAACTAGAGTATGTCCCAGCTATGGGTATGCATGTGTGCAACATGTGAGGCTGTGCAAAAAGTACATGAAAAAGAGAGATATACACATGTATATCTATGTATATACATATGTATGCATACACACGCACTTAAAAACAGTAATTCTGTGTTAGCAGATACTCTACAATGAACACTGACTGAAGTACTCTGGAGCATGTTAGATTCAGAAATTCACCTTTTGAGAAGTAGGAGAAGTAGATGCTCTTGTGGGATTTTCAGAGAGAAACATCATTAAAGGCTAATAGCAAGTTCAACCTGAAGACCTTAAGGAGGAAAGAAATTGGAATTTCAGCATTAAGAATAGTCAAGAGAGAAAAAAGTAGAATAAAAAAAAATTGAAGAAACATAAAATATTCACTCTTTTCTCAGTAGTCATTTAAGCTACTGCATACAAAGCATGTGAAATGTAGGTCAGAATTCCTCAACATGTGCAATTGTTGTTTTCATCCTAGTACTTTTTTGTTACTTGCCTTGTTTCATTTTCCTTGCATTTCATGTGATTTTTTTTCTAAGTGGGATCTAGCAGATGTCATTGCTTATCGTGGTGGGTTGACCCTGGCTGGATGCCAGTTTCCCACCAGAGCCACTCTGTCACTCCCCTCCTCAGCTGGACAGGGGGGAGAAAATACACTGAAAGACTTGTGGGTCAAGACAAGGACAGGGAGGGATCACTCACCACTTGCCAAAATGGGAAAAACAGACTTGACTCAGGGAAATTAATTCAATTTATTATCAATCAAATCAGAGCAGGATAATGAGATATTAAATGAAATCTTAAAACATCTTCCCCACACTGTTCTCTTCTCCCTTGGACTCATCTTCACTCCTGAATCCTCTACCTCCTCCCACCCAGCAGTACAGGGGGATGAGAAATGGAGTCTGAGGTCAGTTCATCACACACTGTCTCTGCTGCTTCTTCCTCCTCAACAGCAGGACTCCTCACACTCTTCCTCTCCTTCAGCATAGGGTCCATCCCACAGGAGACAGTCCCTCACCAACTTCTCCAACATGAGTCCTTCCCACAGGCTGCAGTTCCTCACAAACTGCTTCAGCATGAGTCCCTTCCATGGGGTGCAGTCCTTCAGGAGCAGACTGAGGCAGCATGGGTCCTCTGTGGGGTCACAAGTGGGGTCACAGCAAACCTGCTCTGGTGTGGGCTCCTCTCTCCATGGGGCCACAGGTCCTGCCAGCAAACCTTCTCCGCTATGGACTTCCCATGTGGTCACAGCCTTCTTTGGGTATCCACCTGCTTCAGCATTGGGTCCTCCATGGGCTGCAGGTGGATATTTGCTTCACTGTGGAGTTCCATGGGCAGCAGAGTTACTGCCTGGCTCATCATGGTCTTCACCATGGTCTGCAGAGGAATCTCAGCTCCAGCACCTGGAGCACCTTCTGCCCCTCCTTCTTCTCCAACCTTGGTGTCTGCAGGGCTGTTGCTCTCACATATTCTCACTTCACTCTCCTGCTGCAGTTGAGCAGATGTTTTCCCCCTTAAATATATTACCCCAGAATTGCTGCCACCGTTATGGATGGGCTTGGCCTTGACCAGCATCAGGTTTGTCCTGGAAGTGGCTGACGTTAGCTCTGTCAGACACAGGGGAAGCTTCTGGCAGCTTCTCAGAGAAACCATCTCAGTAGCATCTCTGCTGCTATAACTTTGCAGGCAAACCCAATACACACATATAGAGAAAAGTTACCAGTGACATTTCCTATGGCCTTTTAAAAAAAATTAATTTATAAATATATATTTATAATATATACTTAAACTTTTATAAATCTGTTATAAATATTATATAGTACAATGTACTTCTAATAAATGACAATATACTTCTAATAAATATATTTGTATTATAAATAAATATATTTATAGATCTTGAAAATCTAAGACATCTAGGAAAATCTAAGACATTTTTGAGAGAAGGAGGCATGTAATAGTGAAAGATAATATTAGCATTTTTAATACAGTAAAAATGAAGACTAAACTTGAAGTAGAAAAAAAATAAGAATCTCTGCTTTCAGAAGACTTTTACTTGCTGATAACATTTGAGGACCTGTGTCATGAACTGTATGTTAAACTGCCACAAACTTTCAGGGCTTTGCCTCTTACTGCAGGTTCAAACTATCCTTAAAATAAAAATGTTATTTTGGAAAGGTTTAGATATTAATAGGACTTCTATTAACTTCCTGAAGGTGACCTTTCAGAGTCCTTTTCAAAGCTTGCCATGTTTACCATCTCCTTTGGACCATCTAGCCCTGTGAACTGCTGCACACATGCATCTCCCTGATGCTTCTGCAGAATGCAAATTACTTCTGCTAGTTACCATGGGGACATGAGCAAGGGCCATGAGATGCATAGCAACAATGTTCCTATTTTTGCCATTTTTGCTTTCATGACAAGAATAGGGGAACTACAACACCTACTAGAGTTTCCCCTTTCTGTTTATCTTTTTTCTTTTTCTTCTCTTTTTTTTTTCCCACTCACACATACACAAAACATTTGCTCCATTTTAGCTAACACATAATAATACATGTTGGATCTTTAAAGCCAAACATGAAATCAGATTGCTGTATTGTCAGCTCCCTATAGGAATAAGAGGAAACAAGGACTACTATACTTCTGAAATACAAACTTTTTCAACAACCTTGAGGCAGTAAATATATATCTGAATTATGACACTTTTTAACAAAAACAAGTAAAAAACAGACTTTGGATAAAATAAAATATACATGCACATGTATATCTTGAGAGACATATATCTAATTTTTGAAAGAACAAGAACTAGTCTATGGTAAAGTTGTATAAATTGGACAAACACCAATGAATGCATCCAGGGTTGTGGTCTTGATTTGGGTCTCTTTTTAGAAAAGAGACAGCACTCTGGTAATTAAAAAAAAAAAAAAACAAACAAAACCAAACCAAACAAAACAACAAAACCAACCAACCAACCAAAATATCAGCTGATAGCTTAATATTTTCAGAAAGAACTTACCAACTATGCTCCCAGATCCTGTTTCTCACTTCTTCCCTCCCCCTATATTAAACTTACTCTTGTCCCTGTAAGGTACTTTCTATATCAGTAGTAATGTATTTAAGCATTGTTAAAATGTCAGTTTTCTGGGGAGATAAATCATTCATAACAAGACAGAAATCAATGTTACTTAGTCATATGCTATTTCTTCATTCTTTTATATAATTAGTATGAAAACTTTCATTTTATTAGATATATTTTAATAGGTAATTATGTTCTCAAAGGATAAAGAAGATGAAGATTTAAACTCTGCTAGTGTCACAATTCAAGCTGTCAGGCTGCCACAGCTCACTATGCTCATGGTCCCTCCTCCGCTGAATCCTTAGATGAACAAATGCTCTGTCATTGCTCTATTTTGGTGCCACTATTCAGATGGTAATGTTTTATAAAAACATTTCATTCTCCAAGGACTGTATTGTTCTAAAAGTGTTTCAATCACAAAAGCAATAAATAACTGATTAGGACAACAGGAAGACATGGCAACTTGTAACTGCCTACATGATGACATTGATGTACAAATACCCCAACTTGCTATTTCTAGGGTAGAAGGAGTTGGTTTAGCAAAAGAGATAATCTTCTCATTGTGCTTAGAGAAGTGAGCAGAAAAAATAGCAGGCACCTGAGACACACATTAACAATTTCCTGTGAAGGAGTGCTGGGGATATATCCCCAGATTACAGCCCATGGAGCATCTTCCTCTCTCATGCATGGATGGGGTAGGGTCCCCACCCCAGAAGACAGGAACAGCAAGGCAAGACATTGAGGTTGTTTACAAAGATGTGGCATGTATAAGGGACAGCAGAGGACAGTGTAGATAAATCATGTCAGAATGAATCTGAATTTTCTCTTCTCATACTATTTGATTAATACCCAGCACCAGGAAGATACGGTAGTAGTCCTGCTGGAGAAGCCATTTCTGATTATTTATTAGGACCCATCTAGAGCTCTGGACATTAGGTAGGTTCAAAAGTAATCACAGCTTTGTAACTGTCTGTGCCATATTTTAGTACTAAATCGATCCTCCACCACAATCTCATACCACTCATGCCTGTCCCCCTTATCCCACCTTCAGCAGCCATCCAAAAGGTCCCTTGCCAGCAAGCAGCTGATGGAAATTTCCAAGGCCAACCAAAGAAGATAGTAACTGTGCAACTCCCAGGAAACCAAAAGCTTTCTGCATCTCAAAATACACTTTTCCAATTAAAATGCTTTTCTTCCCTGTGTTCTTGGTCTTTATCTCAGTGTCCTTTTAAGTGGGAGATTAAACTCTGGAAGTGAAATCCAGTTGAAAATTTGTAATTATCAAGGGGGATAGGGTCAAACAGCAAATCAAACAATGGAAATTGATCTGATATTATTGGACAATGAAATTTGATTGCAATTATATGAATGCCAATAGATTTTCCACCTATTTATTTAAACAAGAACTACATTTATGATATCCCATAGAGGATCATAAATATTCAAGAACCTAAATTTTCATTAGTACACTAGCAAGTAAATTTTCAAAGTGATGCACAGGGTTTTAACTGCATGAGTCCCATTAATGTCACTACTTTGAAAATTTACTTCCCATGAACTTCCAGAGGATGGGGAAAAAATGAAAAAGACTGTCATAATTTTAAGAAGAAGACAGGGAAAAGCTTGTCATTGCTTTGGCACTCTGGTACTTTAATCGGTAAAGAATAATTTAAATCACATCTTCAAAAGTAAGCTCCATTTTAGGCACATACAGATGGTGACATTCCATCAAGAGTTTCTGCTGCACGTTCTTAGACAATATACTAATAGGCTTTTTACTTTCCTGTAAATATTAACCGTAGGCCAGTCCTTCTGGTCTTCTGGGAAGATCTTAATGGGAGCTCTTGGTCTGAAAATTAACAATCAGACCCTTTATTTAGTATCTGAAATTTAAACCTCCGGTAGTGGGATTTTTTATTTTTTAATTTTTTTAACCTTTTGAGAGTTCAGTTCCCCTTGGGCCAGTTATTAAGTTACATTAATGTAACTAGAAAATTCTTTCTCTCTGGAAACAAAGATTTATTTATTTATTTGTTTATGTCAAAATTTTAATTCAATAAAGAGTAACATTTTTTTGTCATGCATGGCATTACCAGCGTATTCTCATACCAACATATTCTCTGAAATATGTTTAAAACAAATTTTATAATCATGCTGCATTTTTCTATTATATAGAACACATGGGAGCAATCACAGTTAAATTAAATATGTATAGTTTTTTCTCAAAGAATGCATCAGAGATGGTGGCAATTCATGCACTACTGCTAATTTTGTAGTTCAGCTGGGAGAAACAAGGAAAACCATGGAAGAAGCCCTTAACCTTGAAGTTACAAATTTACGGACTCCAGAGACTGAGGGGTCTATGCTAAGCAGCCTACACTTTGTGTGGGCATCTCTACAGAAAAGACCAAGGTGAATGGACATTCTAGGCCTGATTTCAGCATATGGACATGTGTCAAACTGCAAATTCACAGTTGCTGCTTGAGTTGAACACAGGTCCTTGGAGATAAATAGATCAAATAAAGAAGAAGCAGATAGTTCCAGCAAGGTTGTTTTGTTGCATTGGTCTCTGCTAGAGAATGAGTGGCATTTTCTGTCGGGCTTGCTTTGTCTGTCAAAAGGGATGACGAGCTCTTAATGATTGAGGCATCATAACAAAAGATGCTGAAAGAAACTGATAATTGAAAATTTCAAGTCAACAGGCCTAAATGATAGATACATCATAGAATTCAGAGGAAGCTTAAGTTTGTCAGGACAGAGCAGCTAACAAAGTTTGCAGGCTTTAATTAAAAATGCCTAGTATATCAGTAACTTAGGGGGTGGCAAATTTTATATCTCTAATTAAAAAGGCTTCATAAGTGATCCAGGAATTTACAGATGAATGAACACTGCATCTATATCAGGAAAGTAAAACAATAAACACCTGAAAGACCAGGATGTGATAAAGTCCTGCCTTCTGAATTTTCTGAGGAGTCTCACTGATATGCTAAAATTCAGTGAGTGTCACCAAAGCAATAGATAGCAGGCAGCTTATTCAATCCTCTGACAAAGTCCTGCACAGGAAATTAGTGCGGAAAGTAAATATTTGTGAACTGAAGTATTACTGGGGATCAAAAGTGTCTAAGAGCCAGAAGAGAAAGACGAGAATTAAACTGTCAGTTTCTGCTGCGGGAAAACAGAGAATGCCTCAAGATCCCATTCTGAGACCAAGCTTTTCTGGCATAATCGTGGTTTGGAGTAGCAAAGTAAGCAGGTTGCAAAAGTTATGTAGGTTACAGAAGAAGAGAGTGGACTCTGAGGAACTTCAGGGGGGCCAGACATTGAGAAGCCATCTTTAGGTTCAATGCTTTCAAAGGACAGAAAATACACACCTGGAGAAAAAAAAAATGTAGATGCCTCATATACTTTAAACAATATTAAATAACTTTCCTCCTGCTTCAGGGAGGAAGAATGTAAATGCAAGGAAAATGAGAGATGGCATACTGAAAATGGCTAAGTGGAAATATCTGCTCAGAGAATTTTTCAGTAGACTGTGGAACTCATTGCTCCTGCAAGTCACCGAGGCTGAGAATTTAAAGAGACTCTGATCTGAATTTTACAAAAACAAGAAATTAGTGCTTGTACAGACTTATGACTGAATCTAAGGAAGTAAAGAGATGAAAGGGATTTAACCTTGTGTTGGCTTGCACTCATCTTTAAAGTAGTAAATCTGTCAGTAGCTGGGTTTTATATTCTTCACAGCAGTAACTAGTTCTGCAAACAGACTGTTGTTTCTTGATCCAAAAAGTACTTTCTGTAATATAATTCCTCTTCATCTTATTTTCTGGTTCCTTAGATTCATATATTCGAATTGTAGAAGAGCGAGTGGCAAAGCCAAAATGGTTCAGAGAGTAAGAGAGGCCTTCATTTTCTTTTTTCCTTTTTGACTCTCCAGCTGAAGGATACTCAGCACTTGCCTTCCCAATTGCAACGACAGCTAGGAAACTTAGCAAGTGGGGAGTGGAAGAGAGGTTAATTTTAAATTTGATTGCTGAAGCAATACGGCTATTATCAGTGGAAAATCATAAAGTATTGTAAGGCAGGAGCCAGTGCCCAGTGAAAGCAGGGATGTTTAAACATGGGATTTGATGGGAAATGAAAGGGCAAATTATGACAGGGAAGGACCCATAATGCAAATTAAAATGTACCAAAGATAATGATAAGTAGATATATAGATTGGGAGAAGATGAGTCCGGGTATGGATGAAATGCAGTCATGAAAATACAGGTCTTTTAAATAGTTTGTTCTCACATGTGTCTTTGGAACCTCTATCTATTTTGTTTTTATGTGCCTGCTTGACACCTGAATTCTCCTCTTCCTCCCTGTGCCTTCTGTTTGGAAGTTGTGACAAGTGTGGAGGATACTTCAATTAGAGAAAAAGTGAAGTACAAACCTGTGACTGTTTTTCTCCCTCACAGAGTGACTAGCACAATTTAGGAATCCAAACCTGGGGAAGATAGGAAAAATCAAATGGTGTTTTAAATGTATGCACAGGGAATCAGAACTGCCCTAGACAAGCAAAGGAAAATTTCCTAACATTAATCTACACAGCAAAGAAGATTATTTTGCCAGTTTAGTTTTAAGTGCAAAATCTTTCATACACCTCCAGAGAGGCTCTTTACTGGCATAACAGTAATATAAAGATTCTAATGTGTCAAATCAAAATGTCACTCCCCTCCCCCTTATACAGATTCATCTCTCTCCCTCTCTTTGGCTGCCTCTCTCTGCATGCTCCAAGTTTAATCTGCAGTTTGACTTCAAATGCAATAATTCACTAGCTCTAGGCATCTGCTTAAAGGACTATGTATAATTGTAATTCTAAAGAGATTAATACCTTATATGGATTCCCTATTTCTTCATCTATCTTGACAGCATGTAGTAATTTTTAAGAAAAGGGAAAGTGATTTGTTTCCAAAAGGATTCTGGTTTATTGCCTATTCATATAGTTGTTTGAACTCCTGTGTTCTCCTAAAAACAGTGTGATAGGGCATGCAGAGTAAATATATATTTAGATTTATTGGTTACAGTTGAGAGCATATGGAAAAAAAGCTATAGTCTGGAATGAAAGCCTGCAGAAGCATCTGTTGATTCCAAAAGATAGGCTTTATCTATTGAAAATAGCCCTTGCTGTGCACATACATTTTGTGTCACCATTCAATGGCTACATTTTACAGACAATATAGACCTTTTCTATACTCTAAACTGTGATGGTGTTTCTTAATTTTTATTTTTTTTAATGTATTGCATGTCCTACTAGAAGTGAACTATGTCTTTGTTTGGTAAACAGTTCTTATCCCAAGCCATTTATCTGTTCATTAGATTAGGTTCTGTTGTTTTTTTGGTTTTTTTGTTTGTTTGTTTGTTTGAGGATTTTTTTGTTTGTTTTTTTGTTTTGGGCTTCATTTTTTTTAATAAGCACTTGAAATGGAATTGCAAAACTAATAACAGGCTTCATGATATTCTTCAGGGTGTATAGAAATAGCTTAAATAAAAAAAATAAGGGACAATTGCAGATGCTTACATGGGTTTGGCTTAAATATACCAAAAAAAATAGACACCATAGTTTGAAACTAGGAACTACACAAACCATTAAGGGAAGCACTTTCTAAAAGAATTGCCTTGATTCTGTGAAATGCTGAATACTTGCAACTCTTGTTTATTTAAATGAGAATATATACAACTCTTTGCAGCGTATCTAAGTCTTTACCACATAAAATAGAAAATGGCTCTTAAGTTACATAGCATGTATCTGCAATGTTTTTGTCAAATTACGTATCTCAGCCTTCAATGAAGAAAGACATGTTTAAAAGCATAAACATACACAACATAGATCTAAAAGTTTGATACCGATGATTCTAGACTTGGAGATTTTAGGAATATATTAGTAGATGTAGGCATACAAATATAAGTGTTCACCACTTCATGTAGTCTGCTAAATCTTTATAGAGATGGATAAGAAAAAAAATGTCATCACAAGAAGGAAAATATTTAGATTGCTATAATATCAAGAACAAAATAGCTTCTATGGAAAATGACAATATGCAATCTCACACTGCATTCAAAATTCTCTCAGCCACTCCATAAATAGCTTCCTCTATGTGCATTTAAAGTGAATTTCTTGAGCTCTATTGCACTGATTGTTAATACCAAACCCTTGACTATGTGTTTTGTACTAAATGAATCCACTCTTCAGTTATGATATTGAGGCAATATGATTTTGGACTACAATTTATGCATAGAATATCTATGCACAATACTGCTAGTTCAAGTTGTGTGCAGAAAATAACATAATTTGAAATATCTTTGGTTTTGTAAATTTAAACTAGAATCTTGTGAAGATTTCCAGTTAACATCATACTTGCAGAAAGATAGGAAGAACGTATACATATTGTTGGCTGGCACAGGCTGTGTCTGCATTTGCATTTTGGACCATTTTTCAGAGCAATTCAAGCACACGAGAAGTAGATTTATTTTTTTTAATTATTTTCAGATGAACTTAAACAGGCAATCTTGATTCAGGTGCAGATTTAATGCACTAAAAACCCTAATGAGCTTTAACCAGTGATATTGGCTCAGGACATTTCCAAACCACATATATGGTGAGGACATTCAATTCTGCAGACCAGGCTAAATGTAGCGTAAAGTAAAATGTGAAAATTGTATATAATATTGTGGCTCCAGCATCAAATGCTTTGATCTGATGCTATGCTCCTACTGAGCTACCCACTTGCTAATGTAGGCACAGCATTATACTTGCTTTCAGATAACCAGTGGTGTCCCTATTAAGGCCAGAAGCATAGATCAAATGAAAATAACAGACTCAGAATTAATCAAAAACCTTTATACTTTTCGTCACCTTTTTCTTTTCATTAAAACTTTATGGAATCAAGGCCAGGTATAATTAATGAAGAAGTCTTTTCTCAGCCAGGGTTATTCTGAGGTATAAGCCTGATTAGTTTTCACTCATTCTTTGACTCATTTCATGTTAGTTACATAGAGTCACCATCAAAAAAATTAACTGTTATTCCTTTCCATTGAAAAACTGAGCTACTGAGATGAGAAAGCATAGGTTATCCAGACCATTCAGTGAAGTTTTTTATTACCAAAAGAAAAGAGGGAAGGTGGTTTTAGGAAAGTATTAATACGAATTTTGCTATTGTTCCCATATTACAGCCTTAAATGAGAATGACAAAACTGAGCACAGGAACATTTCAATGCAACAGTGACCCAAGAACCTTTCTGTACCAGACAATTGGTAATACAAAATAAGAGATAAATAAAGATGTCCTGAGGAAGTAAATTAGATTCTTCTGGGTATTTCTTTGATATACAGATCACTTCCAATGTCAGTACATGATGCTTTTAAGCATTAAAATGCTGCAACCTCCATTAACAGCATTATTATGTATGTTTTCAAAAGACAAATGCCTGGATGACAAAAGCCTGACTTTTCTTTCTCATTTCACTTCATGAGTAACTTGGTGAGATGATATGAACTGGGGAACTAAATTTCATATATGCTAATAGAGACAAGCTCAGATGTAGGAATATATTACTTGCTTCTATTTACAAATAATTTACAGTTGCTGTAATCCAGCATGACACCCATGGTTAGTTGGTGAGTGTGCTATTAATCAAAAGCAAGAGTTGACAATTTTTCAATCTTTAAAAAAGTATTGCCATCCCATTGAAACCAGTAATTCCGCAGCGATGCTTTAAAAGACATCTTCAATTATAGTATTCTATAAATCTTGGTCACATAAATACAGTCTGATTTTTTCTTTTTTTTAGCCTCTAGTCTCCACTGACAGTTCTCACTCACTATTCCTATTCCAGGTTTGTGTCTGGAGCACCACAAATACTTTTGCAGCTTGAGTTTTATCATTGCAGGTTTTACTTCCTTGTCCTTTTCACCTTACATGTGTCCACCTTAGCTTCTGGCAGCCAGAATCAAAGTTTCTCAGCTAGCCCTATACCTTTGTGACTTATCCTGCCTTCCTGTAAACTTTATAGCTACACATTGCATTGCTCCAATGATTTATACCCTCCTGCTGTATTTCTGCAGGAGCCATCATGTCAAGTCTCCTTTCCTTTCCTGGGCACTGTACCACATCTGTCTTTCATTTCAGAAGTTTCACACTGCTGAGAAAGCATTTATGGCTATTTTTGGCCAGCTGCCCACTATGCTTCTACAGGACTTGTTTGTTTAAAAAAGAAAAAAATATCCTAAGTACTAAAGTCATACAGAAATTACAGAAATAATAAATACTCTTTCACTTGTTATTGTACAGATAATGAAGTGCAAAACCTGAGGCCTGTATTTTCTATCTCAGTGTTCTAAGAATTTGGAAGCAACCCTGGAATGTTTTACAAACTGCTGAAACCTACAAGGTAGCTGAGTGAGGAGATGGCACAGGTATGCTGAGAGATGTCTAGAGCCAAATTGAGGTACATTGCCAAAAAAGACACACGAAAACATTTCTTTGCCATGGGCATAAGCAGATCTGGGTTAGTCAGATTAATGTCTGTGCTTCTTTTCAAAGCTCTGTCCCAAAGAAAAAATAAAAAAGAAAGCTTTAAGAGTTTTCTCTAAATGTAATATGAGATGTGAGTCAGTTATTTTACCAGCTCTCAGCTTCTTGTGTAACAAATGCTTAGGTGACAGGCTACCAAGAAGCAGTGGGATTTTGTGTAAACAGTATGACACTGAGTCAGAAAACCTAAATTCTCCTCCTGATCTTGCTCAGTAATTTTGGCAAAATTATTTCTTTGCCTCTCCTTGTTTTGAGCACTATGTAAGTTCTGGTTAATGTCAGTAATAAGCAGGAATAGTAGCAAGATTCCTGAAATACAGTGGAAGGGGAAAATGTTTTACTTTCTCCAATATAGGGAGAGAAAATAATCTGATTGAATTCCAAAGGTTCTCCACTTCAGAGAAAGAGCTGAAAAAATATTCTAACAAACCTCTGCAATAAATCCTGTAAAAAGGTAACGTACATGTTTAAGAACTATTTAAAGGTATTAGATGTGTATTTTTAGATGGCCTTTTACATAAAAAAAAAAAAAAAAATTATTTTTTAAATTACAGTAACCTAATCACATAATTACGTGCAAGGAAATGTACCATAGTTATTGACTAGAAAACCGTAGCTGAAGAACAGCCACGCCAGATGAAATTCTCCCTTTTCACCAGGCAGTCCCTTCTCAAAACTCTGCCTTTCTTCTGCATCCTTGTCTATGCAGGCTGTAGGCCCCAGGGGTAAGTAGTCAAAGCACAATAAGCCTCCCTTATGTAGAAATCATTCATGTTCTAAACCTTTAGGGGGATGCACTGAAGCTTAATATGTGTCCCAGCAGCCAAACAAACACATTGTCAGATCTGCTGTCAGGATCAGCTGCAAGCAAGCTGATAGCTCATTTTCTGGAGCATATTCTAAGGTGACGCTCAGGTTTCCTAGGTTTTTTTCATGATTTCAAGAAAGTAATTTTCTCTGCTTCTCTTAAATGGTATGGTCAGAGATGTAACGCACAGGCAAAAATTAAGTGCCTGGTTCTAATTTATACTTTACAGGAAATTCTGATATTTTGACAGCTAGAATATCTATCATTGTGATTTCAGAGTGACTGTTGCACTCTGTATATGAATACACGTGCTTTAACAAAGACCAGTAAAGCAAAAGTCTAGCAATTATAGCTGGGAATTCCCAATGTCTCTTTAAGTAGTTGCAGGGATCTCTGGACTACCCTAAGTCCTGCATTTGAGGGACAATCACAGTCAAAGCACATGGTTTGTATGTAAGCTGAAAGACATGGAATATTGTATATATCGCTCAATCAAAGGAGGTAAAATCAGGGAGAAAAAAGAGAAAAAAAGAAAAGGGGGCTGTTTTTCACTTTGCTGGAACAGAACAGTTTTGCAAGTTCTGCATCCACAAGCAAACAGAAAATGAAAGGGCTCTCTACATCTTCTAGCCATTCTCACTGTAATTAAGATACTCTAGGTCACTCTTCTTTTTGGGCAGCCATTTTCTATTTATTCTTGTATGTGAAAAAAGAGCATATGGCACAGGAGGTTATAAGCTGAATTATTTCATCTTTAGACCAAGTGAAGCTACACATCAATTGAAAAGGCAACAGACCAACCAACAACATTTAGCTGAGAAAGTGTCTCTAAAGCAGGAGCTGTTAGGCCATGACCTCAGCAGCCAAGAATAAATCCATAGGAGGATGAACACGAAGTGCTGTGACCTGTAGGTCCAGAACATAAATCACAGCCATACTAGACCTTGCTTCAAACCAGTGAGCTGTCGTCAGTGGAGTCAAATTGTTTTCTTTGCTCTGTAAGGGTTAGTAATGGAGCAAAACTAAAAGAGGATGAAACTATAAGAACTGGACTTTTTGAGATCAAATTTTTGAGGCTGTTTGTTTATTTATTTACGGGAATTTATCAGTCGCTGATTGCTTTTTTCCTGTTTTAAACTCCTACCTCAAGGTAACAAAACTACCTTGCCAACTTATGGGCTCATGGGACTAACACTCTTAGGAAAGCTCTCTCTAATTGTTAGGAGGACTTTTCTTTTTCCTGCTTACTTCTGCCCATTAGTGAAGCGAAACTTACATACAAAAAAATCCCTCTGAAATTTTGGAAGCTGCAAAGTTTTCACAATTGTTTGGAAAAAAATTGAGAAGAACAGAGTAAAGCAGAATAAAGTTTTTCTTATATATCAGTCAGCAAAGAATAGCCTATCTCTAGGGCTCCCAGTTTCCTGCCACTGCAGCAATTTTGTAATTCCAGTGAAACAGCAAATATGACAACATGGTAAAAATGGCTTTGTTGAAGTAGTATGTGCATGACAGAGTTTCTCTTCCTGCATTCAGGAGACTCAAGAGATGCTCTCAGCTGCCTGCAGTATGTGCACCTGTAGGTTTCCTCAACTTTTAAATCTAAATCATGGGGACTGCTGCACTTTTACCAATCCTGGTGTCCCCACAGGGCTTGCCTTCTGCCCTCAGGTAGTCTGCTTCCCAACTGAGATTTGCTGATGACATCTAAGAGTTGAAGGGAGATGCTGAAAGTGCTGACAGAGTAATGTGTGTAGTTGGGCTGTCTCAAGACTGTGGGGAAAGGGCTGGACACAACATACTTTCATGGAGGTTTTCCACAGAGTCAAACAGAAACAAAAGAGACAGTTTTGATTTCTACGGTAAGAGGAAGGAACACAGCAGGTAATATGCTTTCTTTCTCATTTCTGAGCTTTTCTGTAGGGAGGGCAGAGGAAAGAAAGGTCTTGAAAAACATCAGAGGCCACAGGATCATGTAGTACAATGCAATGAGTCCAACTTGCCATTTTCATTGCAAGGCTTGACACTGAATCACTGCAGCCCACAAAGTTGGCCAAGCCACACTGTCTGAATGGCAATCCAAGATCTGCTCTTCTACCTGCCTGTCAGCTGAGGGATCCTCCAGCCATCTCGTTTGACTATCTCAGTCTGTGGTGACTGCCTGTCCTACAGGCATTATTACAGAGATGACAACTAATTTATGCATATATGATCTTGCTTTAATCCATCTAGTGCAGACTGTGATAGAAGTGACTGCAGTGTACACATTTGATAGATCAGATTTACTTTAGCACACACAATTTGCTGCCATATGACTGTCAGAGTGCCACCTGAAGGCTTGTTGGACAGAGACTCTGCCTTCAAAAAAACGAGCCTTTGGATTTTTTATGAGCATTTTACCTCTTCAGACAGCAGTAAAACAAAACAGAAATAATAAACGAAAATAAAAGTATAAAATGTAATAAGTAAGCACAAAAATTACTTAATTGTTATTTAATCATTCTGTCATTATTGCTACAGAAAAATTAGGTTATAATCCCACCAGGTGAGTCACTGAAAGCTCACTTCCATAATAAATCACTTTGGCAGATGATGTCTGAAGAAAGCTTAGCATTCCACAAATTCTGAAATGTACATACCAGCTATCACTTAAATAGCATCTAGGATTTATTTTGAATAGAGTCAGCCAGAGACTTACATTGGCAAGAACAGCTGCAGAAACATTTTAGACCTTGACCTTCAAGACTGATGAGGAGACAAGGCTGTTTTCTGTAGTATTTACTCTGAATGCTGTTTGTCTTTCTACTTAGCTGCTACCTCCAGCTATTCCTTCCATTTCCTCGTGTCAATCCTAAGACATTTTCTCCATTAATCTCTTCATATTCTTTTCTGCTGATCCCCTCTCTTTCCTTCTTTGTTTTATTGGTTTGTTTTTACAAGTGCATCACTGTTATTTGGGGTTTTTTTCTTCTTCCCATTTGAATATAAAAATACAAAATTCACAGTGGCAGTTGCACAGTAACACCCTGCGTGCACATTAGAGTTTTTGCTATCCTTAGAGCACAAGCTTCTGGGAACTTGAACTATCTTCCTATGTTTGCTTGTATTACATAGGGTTGGGATCAGGGCTTACAGTATCAGGGCTAATAATAGCATATGCTGCACTTTTCAGAAACCAATAAGGTAAAACCAATTTTCACAAGTTCTAGTTCATTTAACTACATATTACTTCTGTCTATGCACAACTAAGTAGAATAACAGAGACTAAAAGTCAGATTTCAGTAAGGTCTTTGGGTATTTGTCTATAGCAAAGGGACATTTTATCCTGTGTATTGATATATGAAATCATTATGTACTTTAAAATAATTTGCCATCCCATTAACATTCTTTATTCACCTTAACTTATTTGGTTTGCTCACCTTCTACTGGTAAATGAACCTGTCTTTTGTGTAGATATGGAGACATGCGTAGTTCTCATTGCTTTATCATAGTTTCTTATAAGCCTCTAAAAATTTAGTATTCTAAAAATTTTTCTTTCCTGTGAGTCAAATTCTGGTTCTCAGGAAGACAACAACATAACACAGTGATTTGTCACAGTGATCACTATGTCACAGGTGGTATTCAGACACTTCAGAAATGGTTTCTGAACTTCTGTTCTGTTACCTAACATCTGTTGACATTAGCCCAAGCAGCGCTTTGCAGCTTCATCTAACACAGGTGCTTGTTTGCTCTCCATGATCTCCATGTCCATCATCTTATGTCTAACTGCATGAGGGGCATGGATCAGCTGCAGCAGCAAAGACGTGGAAGGCTTGAACCAAGAACTGTTCAGGGACTATACATGTACAGCTTTTAAAACAGCCTTCCCAAGCCATACTCATTAACACAACTTGAGAAATGTATTATGTCATTACTGTTACAGTTGTCCATCCTGAATTCTGGTGCATGAGACCACTCAGCAGTGCCAGCACCAGGCTGAAGGACCCACATCTTGGCTGTGTGATCACTAATAGAGAGACAGGTGACCCTTGGTCCCGCTCCTGCAGGGTTTGTAGCTGTGGAATTTTTCGAAGATATGCCAGAGTCAAGACTTGTTGCAGGTGGCAGTGGCTAGGCTGGCCCCATGGGCTGGCAGGGACACCTGGAAGCAGAGCTGGGTGTCTGGGGGAGGTGCAGCCACACTGGCTGTGCCCTCTGGCACCGGCGTTCCAAGGGACAGGCTGTGTTTGTGGTCACACCACTGTGGCACCCCAGCTGTGACCTGCAGGCTTACCCTCACTCATGTGCCAGGGACAGCTGCCAAATCTGACCTTCAAAGTGTCATTAGGAGACCATGAAGTGACAGACAATGAGACAAAGCCTGTGTTCTGTATAAATTAGAGAATTACCTGAGAATGCAGTTTTGAGACACAATGGCAAAATATGCATCCACTGAAAGAAAGGAATAGCACTGGGGCATTTTTATTGAAGCTCAAAGTATTTCAATGTACATTTTTACAGTCTGCATAATTTAGGAAGGCAAACTCATTAGAACTTGTCTTATTCCAATACTTTGTCAAGGTTATCTTCATTACACAGTGGTTTACCACATATAGAAAAGGTGTAGCTGTGACTGAAAAAGAATATTATAGCAGTCAGAAGTCCCCTGAATTATATGTGCCCCTAAAAATCACTTGCAGTAGTTTTTACTGCATTTTTCTTGCATTTAAACTCTCTGTCAGATTTTGCATCTCAAAAGTCAGATACTACTTTGAGATGCACAAAGCATAGAAAGGTAAAAGCATTGTGGTAACCTCTAGATATTTAAATATTTAGTGTTGAAAAGTGTTTGTAAATTTGAAGAAATGTAATCTGCAAAATTAGTCTTAGCACCAAGCAATTGATAAGGACACACTGAATACCAGTATGCAAACATATTGGTCAGCTGCACAGAGTTTAAAGGCCTGGCATGTTACATAATTTTTAAAACTTTTTCTCAGTTGGCCCTTCAGGGTGCAAGGAAACGCCCTTCAGTATAATTCCCTGGAAACTGCTAGGAGATTGTGTCTTCTTTAATGCTTAAGAGGCTATTGACTAATATGTGATGCATAAATCCATTTCTGGTGCTGTCTCCTAGAGAGGGGTATGTGGACTGATCGTGGCCTTGCATACATTTTCCAGATGCAGAACTATCAGCTTATCCACATCTCCATCCATCTCAACAAGCACCGTCATGAGCAGAACAGGCAGGTGCCCTCGGAGGCTTCTCCTTCTCGGAAGACAGGGCTGGCACAGAGTGCAGACTGGAAGGGAAAATAGCAACAACTGTACACAACAGGGACAAAAGAAAGAGGGAAAGAGGAGAAAACCAAGGAGAAACAAAGGAGCCATGAGATGCATGTTCAAGATGTAAGGTGCATGAGGGAGAGGCTTACAAAATGCTGAGATTTTTATTGCCAGTAGTTCTTAGTCACAAGATACTTGAAAAAAATCCATCATTTCCTTGATTCAATTTTCTTGATTCACAGCATCAAGGAGAAGCTCAAGTTTTTCCTGAGTTCTGACAACCCCATTTTATAAACAGGGAAGTCTGAACAGTGGCAGTACAATCTGCACACATTTCAAGTCTCATGCTCAATTTTCTCAAAATAAAAAAAGGCTTCTTAGGCTTTTCCACATAATAGCAGAAAAAACTATGCATGTGTGTATATATATGTGCATATACAGATACAAAGCATTTTACAAAATTTTTGTGCAAGCAACAAGATTGTTACAGGCAAGAAAAGCTGGCTTGCAGGAACTGAGATTGCTCAAGAAGGGCAGGAAAAAGGAAAAAAATAGAAGAAAGTAGCCTGACTTACATGTCTATAGAGCAATTACAGGAAAATGCTCATACTTTAGCTACCACCCTCCCCAAGCCTTACTCCCTAACAGCAATTTAGGAATTTATGATGTCATTATTATTATGGTTGTTCATCCTAGATCCTTCAGTAACCTACAGTGCATTATTATGGGCCTCCATAAATAAACCTCTCTCTTTTATATATGCAACACCCCCCCACACCATGCATTGCAAATTCTATTCCAAATTGTGGAAATTCATAGGTGTTTAAACTTCTGCAACGCATAGGAGTTTAGCAGATTTACAGTGCAGAAAAAAATAAAAGTCAAGTGAAAACCACCAATCTGTTCAAAACCAGACAGCCAAGAAAACATGTATATGTCCCAGGGTACTGCATATGCACAGCACTTTTGCATAGCCACCGCTTTTCTAGCTTCATATTTATCCTTCTTCTTCCCATTACCCAAAATCCTATTTGAAAATAGTCATACAAATAATGCTGAAAATAAAACATCTTATAAACTGTTATGGTTTGGAAACCTCTGTACCTTTCTTCCCAAACATCAACAGAGTGCAGTCACACTTTGACAGATGGAGGAACACAAGTAGTCAGACCAGTGAAGAACAGAAAACACCAAGTTTTCACATGGCAAGGAATGATTAAACCACTGTCCCTGGTGTGGAACCCATCAAAGAAATTGTCTGACAGACTTGGGCATTTCCTTTTAAGGGGGTATAGGATCAATGATGGGATGCAGGGGAAAGAGAATTTTGGGATAAAGCAGATGAAACATTTAGGATCATGCAATATCTATTGGATATTTAGTGAAGGGAAGGCAGGATTGTAAAGAGAGAGATCAGGGCAGATCAGGGAGGAACCAGAAAGAGAAAATTATGAAGAGGGAAGATAAAAGGGTGCAGTCACATGTAGGCAGGCAGCTGATCATTTTATTCAGCAGAGCATTATGCTTGATGGCTACAGTCTCTTCTATTTTCCCATTAAATCTTACTTCTAACTCAGTGTAGGGTGAGCTCACTCCCCATTCAGAGCAAGTGCCAGGGACCTTGACATGGGGCAGCACGATGGTGGGACACGAGCAGAATGCCCCCTGCTCAGGGAGGGCACACTTGGGGTGAGGGCACAGGCCAGGGCCAGCTGTTGCACCCACCCACAGTGTCTGCATGCGTGCAAACAGCTGGCAAACTCCAGGTCAGAGGAGCAGGCAAGTAGGAAAGAGCTATGAAAGTGTTATTTCCTTCCCTGAGGATGGGGATCAGGTGGCTGGAGCTGAGATCTGGGATGCAATGAGCAACCTTGCTTTGCCACAGGAAGGGGGGGAGATCTCCTCAGTCCCACAGTCCACCAGGCCCAGCTACCTCAGGCTCTATAGCAGTTTATCCTTTAGTGTTGTTGATCAGTCATCACAGGCCAGTTGCGGACACAGGGCTCTATTGTATCTCACTGCTCAGCCATGCTGGCTGCAGTGGCTGGGCATCACCACTTTGCTCCTGATTTCCTGTTGTAAAGCAATAGGTATAGGAAGACTGATCAGAATGCCACGCCAGCAGTGCTGTATATCTTGTCTCTCAATGCTGGGACAATTCTTTCAGCCCCACAGCACAGGTTTTGAAGAGAGAGACTGAAGCACAGAGCAATCAAGAAACTATCTCATGACTGTGATGGAATTAGCTGAAAGTCATTACTGTAATGCTGAGAAAGAGCAGACTCACTGGCATGAGAAAGCAATCAGAACAGGAAGACCAGTCTAATACTTTCTATCTTTTATTAACTGACTTAAAGTTCTAATAAACTTCTATGAGAAGAATATTTTTCATGTAGCAATATAATCTCAGCTTCAGAAGCACAGTTTATCCGAGGATATTTATTTTCTTAATTCAATGTGAAGTCCAAAGTGTCCTGAGACATAAAATCAAGGTATATATTTTTATAAAATTGACAGAGCAGAAGACAAAATATACACAAACATACATTTTATATATATATATATATGATATTAAATTGTCTTAGTACACTAATCATAAGATTTTAGCTCCAATTAAGCCACCAATTCCATTGCCGTTAAAGAAGCTCAGGACAAAAAATGAAATTTGCTGACCATCCAGAAGGTCAACTATTTTTGACAGTGATAGTCCAAAGGGAAGGAAGCAAGTTTCAGAGATGATCTTACATCCTTGAAAATAATATTTTCAAATTTGATTAAATAGCCATTAGGGTGAGTGCCTCTGTCGATTTTAATCATTACAGTGAACTGCAGAAATACTGCTGAACTTGGAGGAATCCGGGATTTAAAGCAATTCTTAATGCTCTGGAGAACCATTGCACATCTGAATAAGACTATACAACAACCTTATTTCCATTAAGTATTAATGGGTCCGGTCAGTCATATCTAATAAAGAAAAATCTGACTATTGACTTGCAATACATTGATACTCCTACAGCACAGTGTAACAGAAGAGTTAGCATCCTAGCAACTTCTCTGCCTTCATTTAAATTCATATAAAGTGGAGGCCAAGCTGAGAAAAGAATTTCTGTAACAGCAAGACTCTGACAGACTCATGAACGTGACTCACAGGTAGCACTGCTTCTAGGCCCGTCTGCACGCACAAATGGCTTGTTTGCAGCTCTGCAGAGGGACATCCAAGGCAAAGCAAAAGTGCAAGACTGAAGGTGAGACTGCTTTTCAGAAACAGGGCAGGGCAGGCAGATTGTACAGTGCCAGGAGGGAACAGAAAGGACGGACTAGATACTCCAGAAGTTACTATTTATAGAATAAAGTGCTTTTCATGTGTGATCCCTCACTCAGCCTCTCCTTGTCCATAATACACTATTTGTAAGCTAAAGAACTCTACCTCTGCCTATTAATCCTTCTCGGTGTGAGGACAAGAGGGAAACTGAAGGCTTTGTGCAGAACGAGTGGCCATCCACAGCAGGTATCGTGAACAGCACAGTCAGAGCTCTTTTTCTGTCCAAGGAGACAAAAGCAAGCAGTAAGATGCAAAAGTCTACTCTCTGTATTCAGTGCTGAGCAGTGGTTTTACTCATTTGTGTCACTAAGTACCTGGCTGAACTTTCAATAGATCAGGAGATCATTGCACTAAACCACTGTACAGTCATAGAACAAAGAGACAGTATATTTCCCTGAGAGATTGCAGGAGATAACAGACGGATTAAGGCAGAGGAAGTCTACAAGTCTTACTAGTAAAATATTGGATAATATTAGTCAAAGTAAGAAACTGCAGATTCAGCAATTTTACATACTTCTGATGACTCTGGACTGAAAAACTCTTCTCTCTCTGCATTGTAACTATCAAAATGAAAGCTGGCCAGTTTGAATACATCAGTGATCATACGGGACTGACATAAATATTAAAATTCTTCATTATAATCATTTTCCTCTATTATAAGAAAGATCAGCAGAGCAAAATTGGAGTAGTATTAAATGAATATATTCATACAATTTATTAGTCAGTGTAATAAATTTATAACCTAATCTTCTCCAAAAATAATCACACCAAAATAAACATAATTAAAAACACCCAAGCTGACATATGTCAGGACAAAGCATATGTTAGTAGATAACTATTGGTGATTGTTAATCATATAACCAGAATGGAAATGAAACTTTTTGTAGACTTTAAGAGGTGTCAGACCTACTTCTGATTCTAATCTAGATTATATTACAACTGCATTTTAATGAACTCAGACAACAAACAGACATGCTAAGAGGCAGCAGTTCACAGAAGCAATGCAATTCAATATTTTTTGTTTGTTTGCTTTCCATACTCTGGCGAACATCTGTGGAAGAAAGAAAAATACAGGAAGGAAAAGTTAGTTCCATATGCTACATGGCTATAAAAGCTCTTCTTATTGTGCCTTCCAGGAAGACCTGTATTTCTTTTCCACCCAAAGCCTGATTTTGGTGATTACATTTCTGAGAGAATCCAAAACCATAACCCAGAACTAGGCTGAGAGGTAAGTATCCAGTAGGCAACTTCTTTTTCTCTCTCTCTGCTAAAAAGAAATCTACATTTCATTTGTTAAGGAAACAGTTTCCCTGAAACTAAATTAAGTGTCAATTTTTCAATTAATACACAGCAAGAAAGCACACTTCCTTGTAATGTTTCCTATTCTTCAGCAGTTGGCAGCTGGCCACCTGCATGTCCCTTGGAATCTGCTTGGTGATCTGCCCAGCACAAGTTTAGACCTTCTGAAAGCTAACACAGGAGTGGAAGGAGTCACACAGCCTAAACCCAAGACATATCCAGCTGCCACATCCAGACATCCCCTTGACAGCTTCCCTCTCCCTCCCACATTCTGGGAATGCCCAAACAGCTGAAACCTGGGGAGGTGTTGCAAGTGTCAGAGCTGCAGCCTGATCTGCACGGTGCCCTCTATAAAACAAGGTTACCAGGTAGGACCACGGGTAAGACCAAAGGTCAAACTGGCATAGCCTCTGCAGCATCCTGACTTTGGATAGCTACTGCAGATACCAGGGTGCAGCTACAGTGGGTCTGCACCACTTTTGGAAAAAAGTTGTGATCTAAAGTGCCTGCTACTTGAGCAGAAAACAGAGAGCATCATAATGTCTCCTCTGCTTTCACCAAGCATTGCTGAACTGGTGTTCTCAGGAAGAAACAGAGCAGATCACTTAGTACCAATAACTCAGCTCTAGTCTGACTGACGGCTTCTCCAAATTCTTGTGTCAAACAGATCACTGAACCTCACTTTGCATCCAGAGACTCATTTTTCAGCTCATCCTCCATGACTCTAAAAAGCTGTACAGTGAACTCATAATGAAATCATATCTTTTATGTTGATACGGCTAAAATGCAATTGGGACACTACTGAGAATGTTGTATATGGAAACTCCAGTATTTGTTATTCTGCAGAGACTAGAATGTCAGAAGCTCTGAGCTATACTAAGTATCAGGAAGGGAGTGAATACTGAGCTCATAATAATTTTTGATACTTGGTAATACTGCCGATATTTAACAATGCTGTGAGAATTCATTTTAATATGAGGATTTAGTAATTGTACATGCACATTAATAAAGCAGATGGTTGTAAAATAACAATTCAGTGTCTATACTACTTGTTTCAAGCACTGTGTCTGCCTTTGGTGTGTTAAATAAAAGTAATTTTAACAACCTACTCAAATTTCTGAGCCAGCTGTGACTGAGTTGTCATGTTGACTGCACAGATTCTGAACACAGTATTTTGTTTTGCAGTAACCCTGCTTCCAAAGTTTGTGCAGTAGAAGTTCCAATGTATATAAAAGAGTGGACATAAATATTTAATAATTCTTATAGTTCACTTAGCTTTTACTAACAAAAAGCAAATCGTATTTTTTCTTTCTGCATTTACAATTTCCTGTTCACCCCTAGGAAAGTTTAGGAAGTGTTTCTTTAGGCACTGGTAGTGTCCATATCAAGTGCTTCTTAACAAACAAAAATATTATTTTGACAACCTTACCTTTAGTATTGGTCTGCCTTGCCAACAATGCACTACTGACCTAGAGAAGCTTTGATTTCCATCTTCTACTTTAATCCACTGAAAAGACAGAAACAATTTGCATGTTGTGAAAGCACATTGTCATGCTCTTCTCTCCTTCCCGATTTATCATAGATATCCTAGATGTTATGATTCATATAGAGAAACGCAATGTATTTAAGTTTAAATGCAAACTACAGCAGTGACTAACTTCCAGCAGAACAGAAATAATAGAGAATTTGAGTGGCTTTTTCTGTTGTTCCTTCCTTGATCAAGTCTAACCACATTTTTCTTGTACTTACAAATCTCTCAGATAGATAGATGATGCTTAACGGCCTGCCTTGAGATATGATTTTTAATCCTTAGAGGGAGAGACCAGAAAATCCTCAAATACAAAAAAAACCCCAAAGTTGATTTATAGATTACACCTCTCTTCACAACCCTGATAGAGGAGGAAATACATTTTGTGGATTGTAAGGAATTTAAATGAGCATTAGCTTTATGATGGATTCTAAACTATGCATGAATGGGTGAGCTGAAAATGCATGTAGCAAACTGGTGTGTTCCTATTCTCACCCATGCTGGCAGAACAAAGGAGGTAACTTTAGTTATTGGAATTCAAGACTATAACATCTGCAAAAAGCTGCAGTGTAAACACAGACAATAAAATTAAAAAAAAAATTAAAAGAATAATTAAATTATAATTCTTTCTTAGAAGCTCAAGTGATAAGGCATATATGTTAAAAATCAGTCATTCAGCTTGATTTATTAAAAAAGTAAATAAGGAAGGGAAACCATCATGTAAATAGCTAAAAAAAATTCAAGGCCAATTACAATCTATATTTCTCTTTTTTAAAAAATTAATAAAAATGTTCGAAATCTTTGAAAAATTATTTGCTATTGAAATAATTCATTAATCTATAAAGTAAAGAAGATATTTGTTTGGCACTGTATAACCCTTTGTAGTCAACTGTTAAAAGGTTAACAGACCATGCTATTCATAAACAACTGTAAAAATGTTTTTACAAAAGACTGAAATAAAGCATTTTAGCATTACTAAAGTGAGTCATTAGCACTGATGCCCCCCTTTGAACAGTCCAACAGCTTCTTCCCCTTCATTACACACATGACTCTTCTTGGCCTTCAATATCATATGACAAAATTAAAGAGAAAACAATATGGTAGAGAGTGAAACTGACCTAGAAGAAGGGTGAACCATGGCATGGTCTCAACCAAGCAGCAGGCACACATCTAATCCAGAGCCATTCATTAATAGCTCGTCTGCCTTCCTGGAGCTCAGGTATCAAAGCCTTGTGTCCATTGGAAAAGGGAAAGATTAAAGCACACATTCTTGCCTTCTGGATTAGCAGAGACCCATGAGCAGTGCAAATTCACACAGAGAAATTTAGACCCACCAGTTCCTCACCTCTGCAACAACACTTGCTCTATTTACCTGAGTTCTGCTAGTTCTAGCCAATGACAATATCCAGCTACAACTTTTAGGTAAAATAGTACCAATGAACATATTCATTGAGCCAATAAAAGCTCATCTGATTCTTCTAGGTTGAGAACAATTTGCATTCATTCTTAGCTTTGGAAAGGAAAAATAATGATGTAGATAATTTCTTCCTATTCATTAACAGCAGTGGATATTTTTATACGCTTGGACATTTCTGCAGCGTTTAGAAACACTATTTCAGGGTGACCTACTGTTATCTGACACAGAGAAAAAAACCCATGCATAATGTATCAGAATGTTTTTTCAGGAACATACAAAAGAAGCAGTCACAGTCAGCTTCACTTTCAGTGCTTACTGCATAAGGTATAAAAGTACTTCCTCAGGAGAGAGGAAGAACTGATGACACTGTGTGAGCCTAGTCAGAAAAAAAGGACTAAAGTAAACATCTACCAGGTATTATATAGCTCTGCCTATGCACCGCTGTGAAAAATCATCCCACTGTTACCAAGACTGTTTTCTTTATATGGTGAGTTCATAAATGAAAACCAGGTTACTGAGGTTGAACACAAGGAAAAAGGCTCATAGCTCAAGGGGAACATTAAAGAAGCCATAGTCCTTCTTGTTTGAAAATATGTGCCACACGTAGTCAGATTGTTCTGCAGTTAAAAACATTGTATAAGGTTCTCACTAATACTAAATACTGGTGCGGTTGCAGAGCACCTTGTTATCCTAACAAACACAACTGGCTTTATCCATGCATTTCAGTATCACTTCTCAATGATAAACTTGACTATAAGAGGACTAGGAAATTGTGTGAACATAAACACACAAAACCTGTCCTAATTATCTTCTCGTTAACTAACACTTGCCAATCTTTAAATATATATGGCTCTAGGACACACTTGAAGGTCCAGGTTGAATAGTCCCTTTAATAACCTTATACTTGTACTTTTTATTATTAAATAATGTGCTAGAGTTTATCTTAAGGTAGAGAGCAGAGTCTGAGACTGCCAGATCAATTCCTGCAGGAACTGTAAAATCAAAGGCATAGTGAATAAAGGTTTGTGATATTACCCAACATATATAAGGACAACATCTAGTACACTGAAAAATACCTACTTACAAAAACAAGGTATTCTTTGCATATTCTGAGGGGGCATGAGAAATAGGATGATGAAAATATAGTGTGTGGGAAATCTGTAAACACATTACTTAATCTACCACTGGCAAGAACAGTGTAAGTGAAAGTACTGAGTAGATGAGCAGAATAAGAATTTACATACAGAATTGTCAACAGGAAAGTAAAAAGTTTATTTTAATACAGATTTATTGCTAATACAACAAGAATTTTCATACAGGTTTATTGCTAGTAACATTCAAGAAAATGATTTTTTTTTATCTGTAGTAGAAAACAATGCATTATATAATAAGAAAAGCATCACTCCTATGCTAAAAAAACTAAGACTTTGACTAGTTAGAGGAATTTTGCCATTCTGATAGATAACGGATAACATTGACTCAGGTTATAGATTGCCATTATAGTGACAGTTTATTGGCCTTTCAAAATAAGTGGGCTTGTTCTTTCAAATAAGCAACTTGTGACAGTTTAGGTGATTCTCCCAACTCTGCCCATTAGTCCCTGTTGTGTACCCAAATACCGTACTTTAGACTCATTTCAGGGCCACACACCACTTTTCTTCAAGCTTTTCTCAGTCTGGCATCTCATATTGCTTTCCCACAGCAATATTATATAAAGACCCTCTGCCAAGATCATCCAATTTCCTGAGTAATCTTGCATTAGCATATGTTTTGAAGGAAAACATTTTCTTTAATTGCTCTTACTTTGCTCCCTGGCTTCAGATACAACTGGAGATGGGAATAGAAACAGCTTTTAGTGTTCTTCTCTAGGCAGGTCTAAGATAGGTTTGCAATCTGGAAAGAAATATGGTCTCAGAGGTAATCTTTGGGTTTCCCCAGAAGCATCTGTAGGAAGATTTATAGTGTTTAATCCCACTTACATCATTATACTCTGCAGGTATATTTTTAACTTTCTCCTAAATAATTATTTCAGAATACAACAGCACAGCACGGAACATATGTGTAGCAAAAAATAGTCTCCACAGACATCATAGGGGATCTGGGTTCATCAGTGAAGTCGTGCACTGCTCAGCTAAGGCATCATAGCTCGGCCCAGTAGCATTTTCCCTGAAAGCCCCAAAAGTACTTTCCTGATTTAAAAATGGTATTAGTAGAATTTATTTTGCACATGGTGACAGAAATGCAGAAAATGTTTACCTTTCACTGCATTGTTGTACAGCACTGTGCTGTGCTACCAGGGGGGAAACAAGGACCACCCACCCTACATAACCCAGCCTGTGCACCACCAAAAAGGCAACTGTGCTGTGGTCCTGCTCAGTGCTGGCATCTGCAGTGCCTCCTCTGGATCAGGAGAGGACTGTTAAAGTGGTTCATCCCCACCTACTCTGGGTTGGTGTTCAGTGGGCAGGGGTATCTGAATCCGCTGCCAGTGCTCCTTTGGAATGAGCCTAAACCAGAATCTGTGTCCTGAAAGCATACCAAGAGTGGTCCAACTGATAGTAGGGTTTCAGTCCATGGGAAGATACCAGAGGCATGTGGAAGAAAACCTCTCACTTGAGGGTAAACCTACCAGGGCCTCAGTGCTGTTTGGCTCTATAAATCCAATCTTACTGGGTTGCAGAGTTTGGCAACACAGTTAGAGACACTGTGACAATAGCAGGGCAAGATGGATCTTGGTCCCCCAAGAAGGGATTGAAATTAGTATTTAAAAAAACCCAAAACCCAAAAAAACCCACACAACCGAAAACCCCAACTACAAACAAACAGAAACAGGCTGCCTGGGGCCTTGGGCAATCTAACCTAGTGGGTGGCATTCCTGCCCATGGTGGGGGGGATTGAACTCAAGGAGCTTTAAGGCCTCTTCCAACACAAGTTATTCTACAATTCTACGAAGCTGAATATGTGTTTTGTTTTACTGCAGATGGCAGTAGATGACACCCTTCAAGGTTCTATAAAATACCAGATTCTGACTATGTTTAATCCTCTACACCCTCTAAAAAAGTCGATCTATGTCTAACAATATTATTTCTTACCTGTGTCTATCTGCAGACAAGCTCCATATAAACCTCATTTTATACCTCCTGGCTAGCTCAGGAACATTGATCTTCGAAGCACGGTTATGGAATGGTCTGGTAACAACAGCAATGTACTAAATTATGCCACTCTGGGACTGCTCAAGGTGTTCCCTAGAAGTTTCTCTTCAAGTAATACAAATACCAGCTTCACTTGCCCCATGAGGTCAGAAGGAGTCACAACGCAAAATAGCTCAGCTGATGATATGGTGAAAAGCTGTCAGTTATTTGCCTGGCGTGGTTATCTCCAGGCTTCTGGGAGAAAGTAAATGTCAAAGGCATCTTTAACCCAGAATCTGAGTTTTTCCAAGAGCTAGTGTTCAATATATTCCTGCCAGGCTAAAAAGGAAGAGTGACATAGGTAATCTGACTTCATCTGCTATGCCTAAGCACCATCTGGTAGTATAATGAAGAAGGGCATGTTGAAACCAGATCATATTCACCTGTAAAAAAGAAAATCGTGGAAGTTTAGAGCAGGCATTAAAAAGGCCAATCCTTTCCCTGTTGACTTCAGACCAGAATGAGATTATGAGCTGTCTGAATTTATCTCACTTCCAGTTCTTGTAAGCAGCAAAATAGAAACCTAAGTAAAGTGAGCAGTAAATACTTTCTGTGGTGTGCAGAGACCTTACTCCTCCTCTCTGCCCTCTCAAATATTTTTTGAAACAGAATGAACTTGGTTGCTATGTTTCTGTGCATCTCCAGAATAAGATACTACACGCTGGTAGGGTCATCCGGCTGGACAGAGGAGGGACTGCCAGGGAGTTGCAGGTTAGGGAGAAGCTGTTATTGATGTGAGAAGGACGCCTGGGGACGTGCAACTTTCATGCCACTCCAGTGCGCCTCACTTCAGGAGTCACTCTCCTGAGAGGCAAGAAGAGAGGAAGGAAATGAGCTGTTTTCCTTGAAGGTACATCCTCCAGTGGTTTCCTTTTGTCTTGCTGAGGAAAGTTTTAGCTCCACATTTACTTTCTGCTGTGTGCTGTACAATCTATCTATTCTATTTGTTTGAAGGGTGGGCTTAATGATCTTGGAGGTCTTTTCCAATGTTTATGATTCTATGATTCTGTGATCTATTAAGTCTTGCTGAAATAGTAGGGGTGTCTCATGTAGGAAATTAGCTCTAAGCTGTTCAAGCTGCTGTGAGTTTGAATAAAATTGTCAGGATTAAGTATTGCTAGTGACACAAGAACCATTTGGAAAGTCCACAACATTGAGAAAGCTTTCTTCTTATTTTTGACAGCTTTACCTTAAGCCTATCATATTTAAATTGTATGAATTGATCTATTGTGTTTGAAATATATTTTGTATAATATATTCCCAGAGGTTCTTTGAGAGGTGCAGAGAGAGATCAATGAGCAACAGAAGGTGAAAATAATGAAGGTTTGGAGTTGGTAGATGATGTTCACTGATTTACTTTTGTCATAGAATCCTGGGAAAGAGATTTTTTGTGTCATAATTCTTAGATTTTTACAAGCCTTGATGTCCCACAAAAGGGGAATCTTCATTGTCAAGACTAAGGAAAGCTGACAAAAATGATGTTTCCCCTAATATGTTTCAGGATTAAAATAACAGGTCCAAATGTGGAGACTGACTATGACAAAACTTCCAGAAACCAGAAATAGAACTGATTTGGCACCATTAGTTCTTCCATACTCTTTTGTCTGAAGGGATTTCTAAAAGCTGAATTCTTCTCCAGCTGGTTTTTGGGCACTCCAACACACGAAAAAAGGACTATATTTCTTTTTAATGTATGTATAATAATACATAAATATATTATCTGATTATACCATAGGCTATGTAGATTATACTATATAAATATGTTATTATTGTATTACTATGATATATAACAATTATTGTACAATAAAACACTATTAAATAATAGAATATGCATTCTATACATGCTATATAATTATGTAATAATGCTTTTTTTGATATATGTAAATTTGATAAAACTGTTATTTTAGTTGCGTCAACACTGGAATTTACTTTAAATCAAGTACTTGTGGATTTTGAGTGCTCTCTCACTCACAGAGTATAATGACTTTTGCCCTGAATACCTCTTGGTTCTGAGCTCTCAGAAATAATATTGAAGTCTAAGGTCATACATTCCCCTCTTAAGTGTTTTTTTCTCCTTACCTTTCCCCTTCTTTAGAACCCTTTCAAGAGGCTGCCAAATGACTACAATCACCAGTTTCAGGCAGACAGACAGTAGTATGAGACAGTATCTAGCCTGTAGTTTGGTGAGGAAGAAAAGCCCCCTGCTGTAATCAGTCTCCTCACTCTTGAATCACTTGATCCGGGAACATGATACACCTCTATCATTGACAATGCTTGACTGTTCAGCCCTCAACTTCTACTGCTTTTCAAGCATGACTGGAAATAATATATTTCATTTTACAATGAAAGTTTCATCACGAAAATAAGGGAGTAAAAAAAAGTTTTAGTCTGAAGACATAGAATCTCAGCCTTGGTTGTTTGTATACTGAGTGCAAATAAGACTGCAGTGCTCCTGAAGAAGCCTGAATTTTTAAAAAAAAAGTTATAGAGCAAAGAAATTCAGTGTTCAAGGGTGCATTTCATAAATAAGATATTAACTTCTAATCAAGAGAGACACCACAATCTTAAACCTATCCAAGTAAAGAAAATACCCTATTCGGGGAAAGGAATATCAGGATTTCATTACACAAATAGTCATCAAAGTAAAAGAGAAAGCCTATAATGGAACATAAAATACAGGTTGTAAAGACATACTCCACAATTTCTATTTCATTTCTATTTAATTTTCCAGATTCACATCCAAAATCTAAATGTAGTTACTGTTGTGTGAATTTGGCAAGGAGAAGCATTAAAATCTTTTGTTGTTCTTTCAAAAGACAAATTGAAAGACAAACTAGGATTTAAAACCCGGAAAGGCCTTTTTCATGTGGGCACACTGTCACTCATAAGTGTACACATAAATGCTCCTTTCCAAATATACATTGCAGCCCGTGCATAGGTATGACGGAAATAATATATTCTTATGCAGAAATATATTTTCTTAATTAATTTTCAAAAGTAATAATTACATATTTCCTCTGAATTTTCCCTTGAAACACGTAAAATAAAAGTGCAGAAAAGCGCAATCATAAGTTATTTTTTAAACAACAAAACATTGAATCTACCAGTATGTGGCTATGTCATAAGACAAACAAGGAATGGTGGCTGATGAAATCACCTTGCTGTGCAACATTGATGAAGACAATGGACAAAATGCATGATGAAAGGCTACTTAACAAATCTTGCCTTACAATTCACTGGAGTGGACTATCTCTCCCCTTTACTAAATTCTCACTGTTTTTCATGCATACAGATGATCATTTATTTTTCTGCAAAAATGCACTGGGTGAAGTATTTTTGGCTCTAATCTGAGAACTACAGAATGCTGCACAAAAACTGCCTGAAATGTCTCGTGTCTGATCTTTATTTTAATTGAAACAGGCTGGTAAAGTAATGCACATACAAGCTGCTAGTATGTGTGTAGTTTATCTTCATTTAATGAAATGTCAGGTTTAGGACAGAAGAAATGTGGAATTTCCTAATCTGTGAGGAATTTCAGTGTAATAGGATTGCATTTCCAACATTGCCACAACCATTTGAACTTTCTGAAGCCAGGAGAAGGGCTGTACATGAGGTGAAACATTTTGCCTCCCTATAATTTGTTTCCCTTTCATTCTAAAAGTCAGTTCTGAAAAGTGTGTTGTCACTGATCAGCGTGTACAATTTGTACTAAGCCTACAGGGAGCTGATACACAAATCAGCATCAGTGGATGTTCCTAAATGTACCTTGCTCCCAAATTAATTGAAAAAATGTGTTTTTACTGTATAGGTCTTAACTGCAGAAAGAAAAACACCCCCGTACCCACTGTAATTTTATTTCTTTTTGGTTTTCCCCTTAGAAAATGCCAAAAATGTCGTTGCATGGCCTTGCGTGGGGCAGAACACACTGCTGAATGACAGGCTTAAGAAACAATTTGCTACTGCATAAGAGGGAGAGAAACTAAAAGACAAACAGGTGGCAATTTCTGATTATATGAGAAGAAGTCTTCTCGTTTTGAAGTTTTTTGCTGCCATAGAATTGTAGAATCATGAAATATCCTGGGTTGGAAGGGACCCATCAGGATCATTGAGTCCAACACCTGCCCCTGCACACAACAGCCCCAAGAATCACACCATGTACCTAAGAGCACTGTCCAAACACTTGAACCACCTCTGTCAGGCTTGTTGCTGTGACCACTTCCCTGGGGAGTCTGTTCCAGTGCTCCACTGCTCTCTGTATGAAGAATTTTCTCCTAATATTAACCTAAAAAATTCCAATAGCCCAACTCTTCTTTAGAATCATAGTTAAAATTATTTCAGTATTTTCTGCATGGAAAATTAATAAACAAGAATACATGGAGATAGTTGAATCATGACATGAACTGAATAGTAAGCAAACTTATAAAACAGACATGTTGCATTGCAGCAAGAGTCACCACTGTATCCAACTATGGCAATCCCAAGGATTGTCTTATAGCTTGGTTCTAGTAAATGACATTTCCCCTCCAACCCCCGTCTAGGTTATTTTGCTGAAACTGCTGCAAAACTAGAACTCTTCATAACAGATGAAAGTTAAGTCCCTTGGGAGACAATGACACTCTTCTTGTTTGCATTCCATTTTTCTTACCTTCATTACTCAGAGGCATCTCTATATTTACTAATTTCTAAGAATGATATGAAAATATACTTGCTAAACTGAAGCTTTCAATGTAGCTCCAGGATAAATTTCCCTTCCTAAGGCAGAGCAGAGTTGCAGGGCTTTTGACCTCAGTATTGTGAAGTACTGTAAATGTATCCACTTAGAGTATTTTCTCATCTTTGAAAGGAGAAGAAAAAAGCAAACCTGCATTTGAAGTAAGCTAGAGGTATGAAATAAAATGCTATAAATACAATGTATCTTTTATATCAAAAAGTTTGCATGATTCAAAAGAAAAGCTGTGGGGAAAAGGATATTGAACTTTCCTTGGAGTGTGACAGAAATAAATCTCCTACTCTAATTTACCAGCTAGTGTGGGACTGGAGTCTCTCCAGTCCGAGGACACTGAGATCTATATATGAAGTGTATGAAAAAGAAAAGGAAAATGAAACACTCCAGAAGTTCCAACCTTAACAGATTCAGAGAGACTCACGGACTTCAAATGGGTAAAAAGAAAAGTCAATAGGCACCGTAATAGAAGAATAGTGTTCTTTAGACAGAAAAAGTCTTTGATATATTCTGATAGGTGTATATTCATCCTTCAAACCAATGAGATACTGTGTATTTACTCTAATACCATATTTTGAAAGTTGGAGATGTAAGCAGTGCTATGGAGACGTGGATGTTAAGGAATCACAACATTGGTTAGTTAAGACTCTTCCTCACTGTTTGGGATTTTTCCTTTTATGTCCCATTGACAGAGCAGAGAAAAGTACTACAGCTAAATGTAGAGAGAACTTCTAAGATTTACAAACCAGATTGGCTCTGTTTGAGTCTTTCTTGTAAAATCCCTCAGGAATCTAAAGCTTGTTGATGTTTGGGGCTAGATAGGCACATGCAACCCACTGGTGATGAGGCCCACTGGGACACTGTGGACAATGGTGGTGCTACTAGAAAGAGCAGCAGCCTGAGCACCTGGAGATGTGTTACTCACACTTTTCCCTGTAGGAAGGATCTGTCACTACATGGTGGGCCTTGTCCAGTGGTCTGACTGTGGCAAAGCATGGTGACTGCTAAGTTATAAACTACTGATTGACAGTTACAGTAGTTTAAAAATGTTAATGACACCGTCGCCCCATAATGATGAGGTTTATGTAATGTTTCCTACTTTTATTGAATTCATGCAATTGAGTTCCATTAAGCACTCCTAGACAACTTGTTAATTTCTTAAGAAAACATGGGGCGACATTGGGGGTGGGGGAAAGTTAAATTTTCACTTTAATTCTACTTGGTCTGTTTCGTGCATTAAGCTTCTTGGAGGGATGTTAGTTTTGGCTTGAGCCACTCTGCAGTGCCACAAGTTGCGTGTCCCTTGAGCTCCTTGTGCATTTTTTAAAGATCTCGGTGTTTCAGATAATTGGACTGGGAACTGTTTCCTGTGCACTGGATGCAGATTAAGGAAATTAAGGGAGCAACAGTTAGAAAGGTGCATTCCTGATTTAATTTGCTCTCTAGAATGACAGAGCTATTCAATCAATTTCTGAGCATTGCTGTTATTCGGGAAGACTGCCAGCCAGGGAAGTATAACTAACTTTTTAGCTGGATTTGAAACAAACAAAACAGAACAGGAAAGCAATTGGTTCTGTTGTAATATGAAAGAACTAAAGGTTTGCAGAACAAGTTGACTTCAATAGGTGTTGACTTTTAATTAAAGAGGAAGAAATTATTTTAAAAATCCTTCCTTTGCAAGGCGTCTGAAGAGGTGGACAAGGATAGAAAATGACACATCATTTTTTTCCAGAAAATGAGACTGTGAATATAATTATAAAGAAAGAAAGCAAAAGAAGACTTTTTACAAGTGGAGAGTAGATAACTAGGTATAAGGAAACACAAATTTAAAAGATGGTTATTGCAAGGCATTTGGCAGATTAAATAGTAGAAAAGATTGCTATTAATGAGAATGAAGTTACTTTCTTTGTTCCCTAACATCCATAAATGCATTTTGTACATTTTCTGAAAAGGAGTTTGAATGAATATGTATTAGACATTTGGTTGTTGTCATTTGATTATCTTCCACTCTCTTATTTATACTGAAGAATAAGAGGAATGAAACTGGATAACTGTGTTAGTGGGTCACTGTTTATCTCAAAAGCAGGAATGCTGTAGTATGGCTTTCCCTTGCTGTCCTGCTTTGGATTAGGTTGAAGTCTGAACAACATGCAGCCCGCTGGAGGGAATTTTATCTAATGCTGATAACATCAGCCATTGGCTGAAATAAAAAAAAACCTGTCAGTTTTCCTCTAAAGTCTCACTATAAAAATAAGAGATTGTTTTCTTTTAAATTCATAAATACTGAGGAGAATCTAAAATTTACAGCAGATATTCTAAGTTTTGATAGATTCATTATAATCTGGCTCAATTTGAATTATAAAGGAATACACTTTTGGTGGTCTGGAAGGGTTAAATTTTATAAACTAGGAAATTTATCTTTGGGTTTATGAACAGGAAAAGCACCAATTAGCAAGCTATATCTTAACTATCAATAAATGTAGGGCTTAAGCAAGAATTTCTAGAAGTCAAGCTGAGAGCTGAGACCTCACAATGAAGTAAAAGAAGCAGCTAAAGAAACAAAAATAGATGATAAAAAGCGGGGTTCCTAAGCACAGAACCAGCAGAGGCAATCTAAGTAAGTCTCCAAAGTCAAATCAGTACTCTCAGTTTCATTATGAAAGCTTCAAAGACAAAAGCAAGATGCTTAATGAAAACAGAGATGTTGAAATGACCATGCTAGAACATAAAGAAACATTCCAGGAACTCTACAGAAACCTGAGAGCCATAGCAAAACAAATCTTAATTACGGTGACAAAAATCTTGACTAGCTCAAGTTTGGGATTAGTGAATATAAAAGGAAAAACCTATGTAAAGCAATAAAAAAATGACAAAGAGATTGAGGAATTATTACACCTGGGAACCTGATGTCTAAAGTGTGCATATTTTTGGAATAAATTTTGAAGGAAATGTTACAAATCAGATGTAAGGGCAAATGAGGATAAAATGTAACACAATTTACCTAAAAGAAATTGGCTTAGCTGACTTGCTACTTTAGGAAGTTTTATAGAGAATAGAAATGCAGCGATTCTTCCCTCTCTGGATTTTCAACATATTTGATCTAGTGAAAATCTGTGAAATATTGGCCCAATTGAAGAAGATGCAAGTGATTAATTAAAATGCAGACAAGGAGGTGTTAAAGGAAGGGACTGTAAAATGTAACCGCTGGGATTTAAGGGAAGATACCAGACTTGAGCTATCCGAAACTGTTAGATTCTACTAAAAAAAAAAAAAAAGAAAAAAAAAAAAACTAAAAAACCAAAAAACAAAGAGAAGGTGGATCACAACTACTCTGTAAAAATACATATTGAAAATTACTAACCAAACAAAAGACCTATTAAAAAAAAAATTTAAAAAAAATCTGCATATTCAAAAGATATATAAAATGCATTTTACAGAAATTACAAGGTTCCTAATTCTTAGAGCTTTGAACATTTGGGATACACAACAGCTTTCCAGTAGCTATCACTGGAGAGTTGAAAAAACCCAAACCAATCCTTTAATTATTAATGATACTGTCCTCTGTAAGATCATGAAAGTCACTACATTGTGCATTGTTTGTGATGGGAGCTGGTTAGTTTTGCTCACCTCCAAGGTCTTGTACAGTCCTAAGTACCTTAGTGCAATGACCTAACAATTCTACAGCTCGAAAAGAAAAACTATGCTGTAGATTTATACCAACTCTGACCTTACCTCTGGTTTTGCAGCTCTGCATTGCTAAGTCTAAAGGTGCTTGCTTTGCAAGTACTGTGTGACATCACAACTTTCACTTGTACCTGAGCTGCCTTGCAACTCAGAGTGCTGGGACTGCCATTTCATGTTCACATGCTACAATTAAAGAAGTAAAAGATGATGGTGCTTTTTCTTAAGTTTTCCAGACGATATAATTTTTATGAATATGAATGATGAATTCAATAACATAGTAAGTACAAAGTTTAATTGGACAGCAACACACATAAATCAGAAAACTGAGGTCTAAAAACCACATGACTGATGAGAAAAAAAAAACCAGAAATAAGCATAAAAATCTTGCAGAGAACAGTCAAGCTTTTCAGTTAAAATTCCCCAAGTACAAGCCAAGACCAGAAGTGATTAAAGTCATATGTTCTCCAAGTGATATTTTCCAAACTATTAGCATCTTAAATTTCATCTCCTGGGTAGAGTGAAAAATGAGCCAAGACTTTTAAAACATATTCCTTTAATGTAGTTAGATGTGGCACAAAGAAATTAATTTCTTTCTTCATGTGATTGGCAGCATCAATAAAAGACATACTCTGATTTTTGAGAGAAGTGCTCCTTACAGTTGTAAAAGCAGTTTTCAGTGTCTACATGCTTTTGTAAAAAACAATCCTCTAATCTTAACAAGAGTTACATCAAGTAGAAGATGTAACCTGATTAAACAATCTCCTTCGAGGCTTATGAGGATTGATTGTTAAAAATGCTTTGCTCCAACCTTACAACCTCTTTGTAAAACTAGAGTTTTTCTTTTTTCTACCTTTCACCTAGATGCTTTCTCAGAAAGCAAACCAGGCTTTAATCCTGATGCTGGTTTCCAGTGTCAATTCACTGATTCACTGTAAAGCATATGCTGGAATTTCTACCTTTCCCCCACTGACTGCACCTAAAATGATCTCTTCATTCTCAGGCTAACATTTTCATTTAGCTTGTCAAAACTGAGCAGCTTTGAGACCTCATGCTTCAATAAGATCTCATAGAAATTATTCAACAATGTTCTTTACAGGAGGGTAAAGACAGACAAATAGAAATGTAAAAAATGGAAATTTCACATCTTTAAGAAGCAAGGCATGGTGGTGCATCCCTCCACCACACCATCACCAGGCCTACTCTATGATCTCAGGATCTGCTGACAAGTCTTGACCCTACCAGTTGGGTGGTGAAGTGTCCCTGACCATACAAGGTGCTCTTGCATGACACATGTGGGAACAACGCTGACCATAACAGGAACATCAGCTGCCTAAACAAGGTGGGAAACAAAAGTTAATCAATCATCCCTTGATGGCCTGTTGTTATCATGAATCTATAATAAGCCATTGTTATAATTGTAGTAAATCCTATGTAACCACTTTACAGTTAATTAATTAATGATTAAGTGCTGCTAAATCCTTTTGCACCCCTATCTTTTGTATTTGTATCATTTACATCCCCAGTATCCATGTAAATAATTTTAAATTGACTCTTCTCTGATTTTCCTGTGTGCACTTCACCTATGTAGTAAATAATAAAGGGAACATTGCCACTGGACTCTGCTAAAATCACACTTTCACTCATTCATATGAAAACCTGCTTTTTGCCAATACCTTCGACAGTGATTCTTTAAGTGGCCAGAAACACTCATTGACACAAAGCTATAAGAACAAGTGGGAATTAGTTCAAATGTGCAGTGAGCCTTAAAATGGAATTACCACACAATACTGTGTTTTCTCTATCTAAATGAAGACGGGACTGCTTCCTATTGTTCTCTGTGTGGTGTAATTTGTAGTGTGTTGTGCAGATATTTTCAAAATTGCTAGATACATACATACTCCCAGTATAGGTACGTATTCTTGTGAGATAAAGGGAGATATTAAGGAAATGCAGCTTGAAGAAAAGAAATGTGTAAAATGGAGAAAAAACATTGCTGACAAATATTAACAAGCTGTATAGAAGTTCAAGACTATCGCTGCTTTAAATTCTACATACCTTAACACCAGCTGGACACCACAACGGATTAAAAGAACAGAAAGCAATAGTTATCTAAGCACTACGAGTTGTCTTCAAGACAGAAAAGACAGAGTGTTATTTTCTTCCTTCTTTCAGGGCTTTGAGAAGAATTTCCACTATGCTATTCAGGTCGTGAAAGCAAGGTGCTACAGGGAAACAGGCAGGAACAAGTCTTCTTCTAGCCCATGTTTCCTCTAGTCTGTGAAGTTCTAAACACCCTGTTCCTTTCATAATGAAAGGATTTTTCCTTGGTATTTGATGCAATACATGACAGAGGCACAGCTAGGAAGGATGGAAGAAAGGAAAAAACCGCCAACAGCAACACTGAAATAAAGATGAGACAACTCACATTTGGTGTAACGTGTGTGTGGTAAAAAAGTGTTCTCACTTTTGCAAGCATGAATCTGAAGACTGATGTACTGCCCTTTCCTGCACTTCTAATCAGGAATATATTGATCAGTTCAAGAACTAAAAGGCCTAGTTGTGAAGCACTGTTTATAGCAGAGATACTCTCTCAAAAGTGCTGGGTGGCAACATGTAGTACAAGGGGATTGCAGGTATATTGTCCTGCCTAAACAAGAAAAGCTTACTTTGATTTCTTCATCTTCCTGCTGTCTTCTGTCTTATTTTTAAGGAAAAACAAGGATAAGATTCCAAATATCCCATTTCAGTGTTTCAATTGAACCAATAAAGCTGTAAAAGCTCCACTGCCGGAAGCACTGGAAATCAGGTCTTCTTCAGAAATGGATATGAGGGATATTTTCTTGGATTTCAAGTTTCTGGCATACAAATTCCCTATTCCTTGTGTCTGCTTTGAAATCTCTCTAATGATTGTGAAGAACAGAGGGCAGAGTTATGCCACAGGGCTGTTCCCATGCAGACAGCAACTGTGGGATTCATCTCAAACTGGGCTCAAGTTAACTCTTTGTCAGAGTCTTCAAAATTCCCATCAAGGGTATGCATAAGAGAATGTGCTTAAGGAAACAGAATTGAGGCCTATACCATTATCATTTTTCAAGCCTTTTAAAAGATAATATAAACAGTGCTACACAGAGTAATTTGGATGTGTTTTTTACTACTTCTGGCATTCTCAGAGGCTGTAAAATCTCTTTTTCATGAGCAACTATAGACATGGATTTTATAGAAAACAAATTTAAAAGAAAAACATAGAAATCTCTACTGTTTCAGATTACAGAAACATTTTAGAGCTATTTAGAAGTAATGGAGATAACAAAATAGAACAGTCTTGGAAAGTTTGATACTTATACATCACTCAATAAAAAACCAAATACTACCTTATCTAGTAAATTTACATTGCAGCAATTATGGAAATGGAACAGGCTTGTTTTCTTTCAATATTATAAAATATTTTCTCAGTCATATTTATTCAAATTCTTCATGCTTCTCTGCCTCTAGCTGTGAAAAGCAGAGGACAGAGAGGTGCTAAAGAAAAAAAAAATTGTCTCTGACTTGTCACAAAGAAAACAATTTGACCATTTGTTCTTTACTTCAAATATTTAAGTCTGAAATTCCTTTCTGTCCATTTTTTGTTCTATTCAAACTTCTCAACATACAGGGACTCCTAAACTTTGATGAAAAGCTTTATTGACAACGTGCCAGGTCACAAAGTCTGCACCTAAATTAAATAAAATAAAGCAGATTGTCTCTGCTTCTCTTACAGAAAGGCTGTGTGCCTCATATTTATAAGGAAAGTCTGCTGAAACTACTCTAAGAGCTACATAAACACATGTTTACATTTCTCTCTAAAACAGAAAAGTAGTTAATCAGGTACATCCCTTTGCCTTTAATCATATG